>OX596278.1:44276149-44660649 GCA_951394225.1 Harpalus rufipes | reverse complement strand
AAATGCCCCCACCACTTTTCAGAGAGTAATAGATAACGTACTTAGAGATTTAGTCAACAAAATTTGCCTTGCATATTTGCATGACGTCATTATATTATATTTAGTACATCTCTTCAGGAACATATTGAAAATTTAAAAACAGTTTTTAATCAATTAAAGAAAGCTAATCTCAAAATACAACTGGATAAATCAAAATTTTTACGAACCGAAGTAGAGTATCTTGAACATGTATAGTGAAATTTTTATTCAAACAAGATTCCAAAGCTATGAATCATTTCTAACAAATTCTCAATATTTCACTTACGTCTCTGCATACTATCTGCTTTTAACGTGTATTGATGAACGATGCGAAAAGAGAAAGTGTTTCAAGTCTTGATTCATCTGCATTATTTTCAAGCTACAAATGTACTATGTTTACAGCAAATCTATTATTCATTCGCGTTGTGTCTTGCGTCAGGTGCGTTTGAATATACGAGAATAGTTTGATTTTTAAATACAATGTCCGGAAAACATTTGTCTAAAAGTGCCCAAAAAAATGGTATTATCTGCTTTAGCATCTTTTGAAGCAGAAAAGAGGAAAAAGGGAGCAATTATTCCTTTTAATCCCAATAAACATTCGTACGTTAGAATAACGTTGAAAATTTTTCATAACCGAACGTAAAATACTAGATATAAATATACGATTTATCTACGCAAAAATGCGCCAGGTTTCTACGTTATTTGTAACCAAATTATTAACGTTTTTATTATGTATGTTTCAACATGTTTTCAACTTTATTTTCTAACGTTTAACAAAACATACCTTTATATGTGGATACAACCTTTCAAATAACGTTTAATAAACGTATATCTTTTACTTGACTTCTACATTTGACTATATGGTATACGTTTATATAATGTAAAACCTCAACGTTCAATTATATGCTGTCCTCAACTAAATACAAACGTTATTATTTACTGCTATTTTAATATTAAATCCAACATAAAATAAACGTATGTTTTTCACTCAACTTCTACATTTGATTCTATAATATAGTAAACGTTTACATAATGTAAAACCTCTACGTTGAATTATATGTTGTCTTCAACTAAATACAAACGTTATTATTTACTACCTTTTTAATATTAAATTCAACGTAAATTTTTCACTATACTTCTACGTTTGATTATATAACATAGTATATGTTTATATAATGTAAAATCTCTACGTTTAATTATATGTTGGTCTTCAACTAATAGAAACGTTATTATTTACCACCTTTTTAATATTAAATTCAACGTAAAATAAACGTATGTTTTTTACTATACATCCACGTTTAATTTTATAATATAGTATACGTTTATATAATGTAAAACCTCTACGTTGCATTATATGTTGTCTTCAACTAAATACAAACGTTATTATTTACTACCTTTTTAATATTAAATTCAACGTAAAATAAACGTATGTTTTTTACTTTACTTCTACGTTTAATTCTATAATATAGTATACGTTTATATAATGTAAAACCTCTACGTTGCATTATATGTTGTCTTCAACTAAATACAAACGTTATTATTTACAACTTTTTTAATAGTAAATTCAACATAAAATAAACGTATATTTTTTACTTTACTTCTACGTTTAATTATATAATATAGTATACGTTTATATAATGTAAAACCTCTACGTTGAATTATATATGTCTTCAACTAAATACAAACGTTATTATTTACTACCTTTTTAATATTAAATTCAACGTAAAATAAACGTATGTTTTTACTATACTTCTTCGTTTGATTCTATAATATAGTATATTGTAATAAATCAACGATCAATTGTATCTTTACCTAAATATAAACGTTATTATTTACTAATCTGTTAATCTTAAATTCAATAATAAATAAACTCTATTTACAAAAGTGCTTTGTACATTATTATTCAGCGTATATTCTAAAATCAATTTTAACATTCATTTTTAGGAAGGTAATGTATATTTGAAATAAGTCTACGAATTATTGCAAATTAACTATTTATTTGTTATATTGAAAGCAAAGTACTACAAAGATAATGTCAAATTTGTTAAGTTACCATTTCTTTTACATTGAAGATAAAGTATTTTAGTCATTTTCTCATGGCGAAATATTCATTTATATTTTAAAAATTTAAGCCTTTTTTAAAACAACAGATTTTACAATCTGGTTCCGACATGAGAAAATGACTGACGACTATCTAGATTTTATAATCAGGCCGCTTTTTATAAAATGACTGATTTTACAATATGGCTAAGACATATCGACGGTTAAGATGTGATACCACGTATCTGCATTTTTTAAATAACATTAGTTATGCTCATTAAAATGTGCAGAAAAAAATTCTGCGCGTTTCTGGTGATCCCTCGAACGTACATTTCTAACGTTTGATCGAACCATGTCAGAAATATACGTACGAGGGATCACCAGAAACACTCAGATTTTTTTTCTGCACATTTTAATGTGCATAACTCATGTTACCTGAAAAATGTAGATACGTGGTATCACATCTTAACCGTCGATATACAATATATGAATAACAAAAATCGGTAGTTGAGTTAGCGGTAGAATCAATAAATTGGTTGTTGCAAAATAATACCAAATATATACGTACATGGCCAAGAGAAAAACAAGAACGATTAAACAAATTAATTTGTAAAGTATTAAACTTGAGTAAGTAGGTATATCGGTAAGTATATTTTACGGACAAGTACCGGTCAAGTATTTTGCGTTGATTCCGGACAAGGCTTTCGGTAAACCCCCTATATGATCCAAAATGTGTGCTCAATACGAATATTTAGTATAAATCTACAGCAACAAATTCATTTATGGTTACAGGCGTTTTTGTCCGGGAATATTACGACGTGCAACATAAGCGAATCAATGCTTCTTTTGTGACTCAAAAGTTAAGCGTTGGCGGTGTACTTGCATAACACATGTACATTTTAATTATATAGTTCATTCACGATAGCGAGAGAATTTAAAATTAATTAGCGGACAGAGAAAAATCATTGTATTGGTTCGGCTTCAAAATTATCTCCATCTGACAAATAGAACGGCTTGTCTCTACTCGTAAGTTAGTTCGTAAGTTAGTACCAAATCCTCTCGCTACCGTGAATGAACTATAGTTATCTACCCAGTATATATTTACAATGCACTCACAAATATCAAATATAACAATATTACTGTTTTAAAAATAAAGTGTTAAAAAAAAATCAAGTGACTGTGTGCGCTTATGAACAGTAGTTGTTTTATTTGGAACTTTCAGTTGAATTTTGTAAAAATTATTATTTTAATTATGAAAATGCTGTGAAAAAGGTACAAGCCATGTTAAAAAATTAAATGAACTTCATGAAATTACAACTGAGAGTTCCAGAATAAAACTTTAACGCTTGCTGGTCATTCGCACTTTAGCAAATTTAAGCCAATCCTTAATTGTGTTGGCGATCTTTAAATCATCGCCTTCACCTTGTGGGAAACTTTTCTTTACGGCATCTGTAATGGGACGAAAATATTATTACTTAATAATTAAATATGACGAAAAATATAACAATAAAATTAGTATATATAAATTTAATATTTAAAAAAGCAGATTATTTTTGTTTTTCTTTTGAAAAATATAATTTGTTTAGAGGTTATTTTACTTTTATAACTTCGATTTTCACAATTTTTTGGATCTAGAGATAGATCAAAATTTGTAATGTTAGTGGGTCAGTTTGATGTATGTATTCTTTTTTATTTTTGCGAACTAATGTATTGTTTTTTTCACATCTGTAGTCTTACAGATCTGGAAATCAGTAAAAAAAATCTGATTTGACCAACACAGTACCTCCCGCCATTTAACTATGTATATAATTTTTATATTACTTTATAAATTTATCCATATATAGAAAAAGTATTAAAGCAAACTTGTAGAAAATGGAATAATCTTTAAATTTTTATAATAACAAATTGAGAAAAAATTACATTTAAAGGTATTTTTTTTGAAGAAAAACTATCTTGAGCTTCAAGTAAACTGCCATTTCCGGTTATCCGATTGCCACCAAAATCTAATCAGTACTTTCCATATTAGAATAAGGTAGAAATACATGGTTTCAAAACTTTCTGAATGATAGTATTTGAGTTAGAGCGTAAAGAGGATCCACACACATACATACATACATACACACAGACATCATCGTGAAAATGTTAAAAATGGATTCTAGAGATCTTAAAACGTGGTCATTTACCAAAATCTCGATATGCAATTTTTAGCACGATCCCTATACTTCCCTTACCAATGGTAGCGGGAGGTAAAAAGCTTACAAATTTACATTTATTTTTATTGATTAATATAAAATTATACACTTAAATACCATCTTTCGTTGCGCTTTTGTTCCTTATTTACAGATCTCTAAGACTTTCTGATGTGAACAGAATCGGCCCATATGAAAAAAAAAATGCATATTACAAATACTGCTGTCGCTTAGTAACAAAGAAACTAGTGTTAAATATGACAAATTTAAATGTCATTTGTAACACAAGTTGTTTATACGCAGAAAAAAGAAAAAATACAATAAAAGAAAAATCGAATTATAATTGGTTGTTTCATGAATATAATAAAATCTAACGTTTCAAGGTCACATTTTTAAAATTTATCAAGGAAATGTGTATACGAGTATAATTTTATTGATTATCGTTAAGATACCAACATGGTAAGTTTAGTTTGATTTAACCAAACTCGTAACTAATAATTTACAGATCATCGAGCATGAAACAGCGTGTATGATTAATGTTAAAAAATATTGTTCTTACCAAATATAACAATTTTTAATGTAGTTTTTTCAAAAGAATTTTTATCACGTCCTTTCCAGTTATATAATGCTGCTAGTTCATTACTTATAACATATTTCAGGATTCTTCTTGTTAGGGTTTCCACTGTAACACCTCCAATTGCTGACAGTCTATTTGTCTAACATAGAGAAAGTTTAGTAAAATTAACAAAATAAAAAATAAAAAACCGACCATGTAAGTTCTAACATCGATGTCGTCTAATAATGTATTCAGTTTAACCATTTCATCCTGGGTTTTCAAAGGCATTTCTGGTAAATTTTTTGGTCTTTGTAAATCTGTCGAATGTGTATTTACGCGATGAGCTCTTAAAATTTCGTTCAGCATCATTGATTGCTGCTCTTGTTGAGCAGACACTTCATTTAGTTGTAGTAAAATTTGCTTAAAATAATCTTCGTTACCTAGAATTAAATAAAAAATCATGAAAAAATCTTGGATCATCCAGACCCGGCATTATAACATTAGATTAAGTTTTAGTTTAACTAAGCGGGCTCCCTAAAACACTTGCTGCTAAAATATAAAAACATGTATTAGAATTTATTTACTTTATATTTTAAAATTTCAGAATTTACTTCCATATTTATGTTTATATTTTATACATCAAAAATAAATACTAGAATGTGTAAAAATAGTATAAGTTATTTAAATTAGAGCAAAGTTGTCCCATTAGTAGACCATTTCAACTACGTATTTGTTTTCCCAAAAATTAATAGGTCACTAGATAAGTGCAAAAAATCAAATTTTGCTGATTTTTATTTTTTAGATTTACTTCCAAATATTAAACAATACTGGATTTTGGTTTGCACCTCTTTCGGGTACTTTTTTGTAATTCTTCGAATGGCGATGCTCTATTTTTTAACGTGTGTATGTAAGATCAAAGAACATAATGACACAAGTTTATTTTTTGTTGAAATTAACCCACCACCCCTCGAACTTGAAGAACCATCTTAAGTGGAAAACCAAGTGCCAAATCTGTTTATGTTCCACCAAGTGCCGACTCCTAATTCCCTTACATTTATGAATAATTATTTACTTACTTCCAACCGACCATGTAGAAGAAGATGAAGGTGTTGTCGGTAGGGATGCTCCAACATGTGCATCATTATCTTCGTCTTCAGACGTAGATGAACTTTGATTACTACCATCATTTTTCCTTTTAATTAAAATCATGGTGTTGCCACTATCTTCGCTTTCTTGACAAGATTGCTTTATATATTGATCCAGATTTTTTTCTGCCTCGTCATAATCAGCTACAAAATTAAGTGTACAAATATACATGGTTTAACTGAAAGCTTGTGGGAATATTTTGCGTTAATCGGGCTTTATCCAATGCATCCTTTTTCAATCTCTTTAAATAAAAAAGTTCTATAGGCCATCATTCAAATCTGAACATACTGTATAATATCAATTATGTATCAAGATAAATAAAATAAAAAAGAAAACAATCAATTCATTAATTTTCTATAGTTTAGGTAATAATGAACATCGGTTATGTTCATACAGGATGTTAAAAAACAAGTATCAGATATTTTTTGATAGACATAATAGAGATCAAAATAAATAGAAATGTATTAATAAACAGGCCCGATCTCGCCTCCTACGGGAATCTATCGAAGATGGCCCAAGAGATTTTATATTTAAGTCTCTAATTTAAAAACTGTGGAAACTTAGTATATATACTACATCATATATCATTATTTTGTTTTTTTTTTCAGAATTTTCCTTGAATTGTTACAGAGGGAAGGTGTGAGTAAAAACAATAGCTTTTTTTTCGTAGAGTATAATGCATTTTTTACTTGTTATGAAAGTTCTTTCAAGTTCACAGAAAAAAGGTACTTTTATTGACATTTGATAAAGTTAAACAATTTATCGGTCATAATAGCGATTTCTTTTTAAATGTAATATATACTATAAATATCGAATAATGAAAAAAAAAATATTTAACCTTAAGAATAAAGTTTCTATTGTTACTCACGCCACTTCTCAGTAACCAATCAAAGACTTCTGCAAAAATCCTAAAAAAAATACAAAATTTTGATAAATCACGGAACAATTCTATCTATAACCGTTTCAGATTAGAAACCTAAATACACCTTTAGGGAGGGTCATCTTCGAGAGGTTAGTACTACCGTAGGAGGCGAGATTGAACATGTGCAGACCTATGTTTACTTATTTTAAAAAAATTCAACTTATATATATTTTGTATTTTAACATACTGTAGGTATTACGGGCAAACTCCTAAATACGAGCACATTGTGATCTTTCCGTGCAAAAAAAAAGTTACTATGAATGAACTGGTGCTAGGTTAGATTAAGTTTGTTATTAATTATTCTCCTTCACGAAGTTCTTGATACCGGGATTTGCCCGTAAAAAGATACAAATAATTATTTAATAGATACTTACTGCTCAAGTTTAATACTTTAGTATTATATATTGGCCATGATTTTTTTGGCACCGATTTTTCTTTAATTAATTTATGTAATCTTTCTTGTTTTCCTCTTGGCCATGCACATTTGGTATTATTTTGCGATAACCAAGTTACCGGCACTACAGCTAACTCACGGTTTTTGCTATTTGAAAATTCACAAATTGCATACATTCTGAAATAAAGAACTTCCGAATTATGGATGAGTATTCTTAATAATTATTCGATTTTAAAACGTTGTTTCTAATGATAATTAAGAAACATATAAACAATTAAGGATTTAAAAAAAAAATATGGGTGTTATTCAGTAGATTGTATTAAGGTTGTATAAAAGGTACAATATCAAACAAAAGTTTCTTTAATACGAAAACATAACGCATATTATAAATGATGCAATTGAATTTAAAATATCATTCAATGTAGAAAAGTTATTTAAGACATAGTATAGAAGTTATTTTTTTATTGCATGGGTGATTGAGTTTTTCAGTAAAGTGAATAATAATGGAATCCTCCACAAAACAAACAAAAAAATAAAATGTACACTTTATACTTAAAGTATTATTCAATTAATAATGATGTAGATAAAAAAAAACATTTTTTAATAATTACATAGCAAGATATTTGTAATTTGGTGTCAGTGTTACTGTGACGTCACTCTATTGCTATCTTTCTCTCGCAACCTACTAAAGAGTCTGTTGCGAGAGAAAGATTACAATGGTTGTCCCAAGACGTCATATTGATATTAAAAATCAAATGCAGTTAAACCAGAAAGAATTAACTTTTTAATACTACGAATTGCATTAAAACTTTCTTTTACAAAAATAAGAGTGGAGGATCCCATAAATCGATATTATAAATCATGTCAATATATATATATATATATATATATATATATATATAAATAAATTTGAAAGGAAAAGTAGTGTTATTGTGTGATATGTGTGTTGTCATTTTATTTTGTTCGAAACAAAATAAAATGACGCTATTTTTCATTATTGTATAATACTTTGACTGAAATATCTGATTTTATTTTAACAAACCACTGAATAACACCAATTTTGTTTAAATTACCATTTAATAAATAAATAAAAACTTTCACTCAATCATGTGCACTATTGGAAATATTGCAAAGCCATCTTTATGGGGGAACTTTATGCATTTGTGAGATATTTCCTCTACTAAGTATAATTTTTTTCTTTGTTCATCTACATTTCGACAGTAAAATATATTAAGTTTGCTGGAATTAATCGGATCTTCATAAAGATCATGTTGATATTTAAAAGGAACAGCTAACACTTTATATTTATTTTTAATAAATATAATCGACAATACTAATAATATTTTTCCTTTAATATTTATGCAATTATTTGGACTGTTTGTAGATATTAATATATTATTATAAACCAAACTAATACATTCGAATGTTATTAAGATATTGTTATCATCATATAACTCTTTACTTAAAAAATATGCTTTAAATTCAATCGTAAATTGTTTTTTTTGCTTCAACGAACACTTTTCATTTTCATGGATACGATGTAATATTTGTTGTAACGCATGTTTCTTTGACCGAATTTTTGATTTAATATGTCCTAAATAATTTTCAAAAGGGAAACATGAAAATGAATCCAGTGGACCAAATTTCTCAACATCATCGCAAATGTGTAATAAATTATGGACATTGTAGACAACAAATTCTTCACCATATATTTTGCCAGCAGAATATACGAAATCATACAATTCGTTTTTCGCATATGGTAGTAGATTGTCAATTAAGATTTTGTTGCTTAAAATAAAAATACTTATATGAAGTGATAAGAAGTGTTTATATTTTTGATTATCAATTAAATCATATAGCAATATAGGGCCAGTATATAAAATAAACATTCTGTATTCCGTAGCTTTCCAGCGTTTCATTTCTGTAAATGGTCGAGGTCTTCTATTAAATTCTGATGTAATACATTTTTGAATTGCCTTTGTTCTAACAGTTAATTCTTTTATTACATTTTGTGACAATTTATGTGGTTTCTTTCCCTCCATAAAATATAATAATAATAACCGTTTTACAACTCCTAAGTAAATCAAGTGCATTGGATCTAACGCAAATTGTGAAACTAAATCAATTTCTGCACCAAGAAGCGGAGATATGCCTTTAATGTGATAATCATCTTCACTAATATTGATAAAATTTTCATTAGATCGGAACGAAAATATTTTATTTTCATCGGCATAATGAATTCGATGATTTTGCCAAGTTCCTATCATTGTACATCTTTCACATCCATATCTGCTTGCGTGACTAGAAATGCACTTTAAATAAGAACGTGCGGGAGCATCACATGTGAAAAACTTTATTTCAATGTCATAACGCTTTTGATTAAAATAAATGCCTTCAGTTTTTAAATTATTAATTTCTTTAATAAAATCTCGCAAATATAATTCCAGTGAATCTGGTTTACCTGTTCCGCAAAATATAGCAACAACAAATGGTTGTGAATTTATAAAATTGTCACTATTTATTAAAATAGGATAAAATTCAGTAGCACTACTTTTAAACAATGGTATTCCATCGATATTTACTTTCAAGCTAAGTTTATTGCTTCCATTACGTAAACCATTATCCATTCTTTTAAGTATATTATATTTTACTCCCAAATAAGACATTTTCCCATTTTTAAGGGAAATAAGGTTTACAGTTTTGTTTGTACCTAATAATGTTCTTGCATCAGTCGGTAAATTATCAAAATGAGGTTTTAATAATTTTAGTAAGTCATGAAGAGCATTATGAGTTATATTGTTTTTGCAGGCCCAATTCTGCAAATCATCTTTTAGATTAAAATTTTGAATATTTTCAGTAGAAGTTTGACAACTAATTTTCGGAACAACCTCAATGAATTTTATTAACTCATCCGAGATATTAAAATTCGAAACATTAGGTTGTTTTACGCAAATTGAAGGGACGCTTTTTAGCGATTTAATCTCGTTTACAGGTTCTTTCTGAACGATATTTGTATGCATATTTGAACTGCCAGCATATATATTTTCATGTGACAGTGATCTAGCATACATATTTTCATGTGTCAGTGTTCGACATTTATTCAAATTAATCATCTGGTTAACTTTTCTACGTACTAGTTTTTGTATATGTTTTTTGCTTAGTAATTTACGTTTAAACATTTTATGTTTAACAAATCCTGAAACAAACATTTATATATTGTATATTTGGTAAGTGAATTTAACTGTTATTATTAAGCACTATAAATCGAACATTTTGCAAGGGTGCTATTGTCAGGCCGACAAAATTGTAATAATTGAGGACAAAATTAGCATTCTTAACTATGGGAAATATAATGCATGACAAATTATTCTAGCAGGAGAAAAATATAAGTGAACATGAAATATTTGTGTTTGATACTTTTTGCTTGTATTTTTTTTATAAAACAAAAACAATTCGGCAATACATATTTGTTTATTTGTTACTCACTTGTAAATTTCATTTATTGATACTGCCACGTTAGTAACGTTGTTGACATGAGAAAATTGTGTTTTGTTACTGTCATACATATCAATGTCAATAGAGCGCGAGCAGACACGTGATTCGAGCGACCTTGACGTGATTTGGAATCAGCTGACTTCTGTGCGTTTGACACTTTGACAAGAACAATGTTTTGACTTATTTTGATATTTAATTGCTAAAAATTATTATTTTACAATTTTCTGGCAGTAAAACATGTGAAATTCAAAAAATAACTTTTTAGCAGTTTAAAATCAAAATAAGTCAATATTGTTCTTGTCAAAATGATATTATTGCTGTCAAAGTGACAAGTGCACACAAATCAGCTGATTGCGAGCACTTCAAGGTCGCTCGACTCACGTGTCTGTTCGCGCCCTATTGCAATTGGCAGGTTTTCGTTATAATTTTAAATTTGATTTACAAGTAACAAAATATTGTATAATACAGCGCGCCGAAGCATACAAATGCCCCGGAAAAATGTGAACTAAATTTAAAAAATTGTAGCAGTAAAATCTACATCCAATCAGGACAACAGAATTGTGAATATAAAACAGAGCACTCGGGATGTCGGTAACACTTAACCAACAAACATAATGTAAATTGTAACAAAAAAATAAGAAATTTAACATGTTTATTAAGTTTATATACAGGGTGTAAACGGAACTAGGGAACGCAATTTTTCTCGAAAGTTATAAGAGATACAAAAAAATCTTTCAAATAAAATTGTTAGTGTTTCTAGTAAGCTACATAAATTAATGTAAATCAGAAAAAAAATATTTTAATTTTCGGAGATATACCTATTTTTGACTTTTTTTTAAATGGTACGTCCTGTATATTTTTATACTATTTAGTAGGAAATAATTTTTGCTTTAAAAAAAGTTTCATAAGTTATACCTTCTAAACTTAATAGTATTCGAGATATTGAAGAAAATATTAAAATAATTTTACTGGAAATTAAAGCTGGCTATACGGAAACAAAATTTGACATTTGTATTAGTTTATTGTTATAACCCTGTGAAAAAGTTTATTGAATTGATAACTTAGATTATTATTTGTTGTAAAAATGGAAGAATACTCAATTAACGAGAAGGTAGATATGTTGAAATGTTTCCATTTATCAAACAATAATTCAAGAGAAGTTAAATAATAAAATTAATAATACTGTAAATCAACATTTGTTAAAAAGGCTCAATTTTTGTATACAAGAAAACGGTGAAAATTTTGAACAATTTTTATGTTGTTACCAGTATGATAATAATTTGATGTACATTTGTAAATTAAAATGTTTCGTAACTCAATAATTTTGTTTTCATAGCCAGCTTTAATTTCGAGTAAAACTATTTTAATATTTTCTTTAATATCTCGAATTCTATTAAGTTTAGAAGGTATAACTTAAAAAACTTTTTTAAAGCAAAAATTATTTCCTACTAAATAGTATAAAAATATATAGGGTGTACCATTTAAAAAAAAGTCAAAAATACGTATATCTCCGAAAATTAAATATTTTTTTTTCTGATTTACATTAATTTAATTAGCTTTCTAGAAACACTAAAAATTTTATTTGAAATATTTTTTTGTATCTCTAATAACTTCCGAGAAAAATCGCGTTCCCTAGTTCCGTTTACACCCTGTATACTATATACTATAAATGAAATACTTGGTTAATAATATAGATATTTACATACCATGATTAACTCTACATTACATAAGAAATAAACATTCAAATCATTGGAATTTAAATTTGACACGTCACTCTGAATTAGCTATAAAGCACTGTATATGTATAATATTATGTTTTAATAAATAAAATTATTTGTACAAAAATTACTAATTATTAGTTTAATACTTTACCTACAAAAATATTCAAATCGTGTTCGTGAACTTGGTTTTCTAGAATCGTTCTAGGCAGCGCACGCAATCTCGCGCCGCCAAACACTCATCCGGAGCGTCCCTGCACTTGTAAATAACTATTACAAGGTAGTAACTATTAAAAATTATTTTTCATAAGTAGTAGGCAGTATCAATAAATGAAGTTTACAAGTGAGTAACAAATGAAATACTATAAACAACTATAAAAGTTGTACTAATTTAATTTGTAATGAGATATTTTTTAATCCAATGTCTTACAAAATAAGTACAACAAAATATATACATACCTTATAAATACTATGTTTTAAAAGCACAATCTCAATGTTGATAAACCAATGCCAACAATTCGCCAATTACGTCGATTAACCTACAAAATTAATTTGTAAGACAATTGTTTAATAATTTCAGTCAATATTTCTGCGTCCTAATAAAGATTTGCCAAATAAATGAATAACTGGTACATTTACAAGTACAATTTTATAAAGGTTATTAAGATAACAAGTATATACCGACACAAGTCTTAAATTGAATTCATGAAAATTGTTACAAATGTCTTTATGATAACAATCTTTAGATGTATAACAACCTGTATGATTGTGTTTCTCTGAATAGACCACTAAATATCGAATCGACATCATAACACAAACTGGAAAATTATAACGAACTGTCAATTTTTAAAAAGTAAACAAAACGATGTTACTTAGAAAAAGGGACTTCACATTGTTTTACATACGACGTAGTAGTCGAAGCGTTTGTCGCAGATGGTTTGTCTAATTGTGTTCAAAACAGTGCTGTTATTCTTGTAGTATCTATTAGACTTTTAAGAATCTTCAACGTTTTTATAAAGTATGTATAAAAACGTTGATGATTCTTAAAAGTCTAATAGATACTAAAATAATAACAGCAATGTTTTGAACACAATTAGACAAACCATCTGCTACAAACGCTTCGACTACTACGTCGTATGTAAAACAATGTGAAGTCCCTTTTTCTAAGTAACATCGTTTTGTTTACAAAGACTGTACAGTGTTGCCAAACTGATATATTTAAGTTCTTATTATACCAAATAAAATGTGATGTTCTAGGAGTTCATATCAAATTATTATATCGTGAATACATAGATACATAAATACCACTATCACCAAGGAATGAAATATCAATTTATAATTAACTACTAATAGCCAACGAAACATCACCAGTCACCGTACGAGTGGCATCGCCGCCCATAACTGTTTTCTGGCGATGAACCGTATTCATCTGTTTTCAAACAGTTTTCAACCATGACGTCATTAATATGTGAATCGCAAAAATGCACTGTTTTTTTAACCAGAAATGTGACTGATTTCAAAATGACAAACCAACAAAAATAAGTTTTGTTAAATTTTATAAATTATATGAAAACAACAAAATAATGCAAATTGAATAAAATTAGTTAATATTTTTTTATTTTGCCACGAATAACAGGTATGTTGTGAATAATTTTCATTAAAAATAGATTGACAAATATATGAAATATGATTTTTAAAATTTATTTCGCATCATCATGCACATTTAAATTGTTTTTACTTAAAATAAATGTTTATAGAATACTGACTTACGTTATGACAGCCCTCCCTCCACTCTCCTTCTTTGAATTACGTTTTGAACTTCCTACAGCAACTGGTTCGAAACACTTTGAATACGGTTTGTGAGTGACGTCTTTGTTTGCACCGTATTCAATCGAATAAATTAAAGTTTTGAACCACTACGAACCAGCTTCAAACCAGTGTGTTGCGAAAAACAGCTTATATATTCGCAACAGAGATGTTTATGTACACAACACGTAAACATCTCTGATTCGCAAAGAGAGCGTTTGGGCAAAGCTTATCGTAGATGGCAGCAGAAGACTAGTATATTACACCCGGGAATATTTGAACTGATTTGATATAAATACAATACATTAACAAATTTAGCAAAATGCTAGTGCTAAAAATTTAATTAAGTTCAAAATTAAATTAAAAACGCTATTTTATGCACTCGTGCACATGCGCATTTAATCAAAATAGTGACAAATTCAAATTTAAAACCATGATCCACAAAATATAATAAATTGGCTATAATCTGATTTCACACTGATGGAATTTATAAAAATAAATAATAAAATATTTTAATATAATATAAATCTTGTAAATCAACAATATGAATAAATTATGTTAAAAATATGTGTATATTCTTTAACTTTATTTAATTGTATTAGAAATAATGCATTTTATAGCAAAGTCGGAAATACCTATAATATAATTTACGAGTATATAAAAACTAAACGATGTTTGGCTGTTTCTATAAAAGTTAATTACTATAACTTTGAAATTAGTGTCTTCTGTTAACCTATTAAATTTACATTTTATTTAAAAAAAAAAAGTTTATTTAAACTACAATATAAAATGCTTAATGCATATTGGAGAATTTATTTATTTATTTGACTGATTTACATTTTTACAATGTTTATAGTACCTACGTTAATAAACTAGTAATAAAATAGAACAATTTATTGTAAAACAATATAAAAATTGAGTCTTTTTGTACTATAAATATACCTTTGTAAAATTATATTGCAGGTATTCATCTACAGGTTAAAAACATTTTTCTATTAAAAACTTCTTTATCCTGCTTTTAAATGGAAGTAAATTATAAAAGTCCAAATTAAGTAAGTTATTTACAGATTTTTGTAATCTTCATTGTTTTGTAGTAAACCCGCAGAGTGTGTCTTATAGGAATGATAATTACAATTTTTTGAGGCTTGTAATACAAATTCCAAACTGCACATATACCTCTACACATTTCTTGGCATATGCATTTTCCTAACGAATAATAGTATATTATTCAATGAGCATGTAATGCATGCTCTATTACTCATGAGAATGAAGTTTGCATCACGAGCCGGAAGGCGAGTGATGTAAATCATTCGAATGAGTAATAGCCATTACATGCGAATAGAATACTATACTTTATCCACCACTGTCAAATAATAACATATTGTACTATTATAAAATCAGAAATAACGTAACAAATTTTAGAAAATTGTTTGTTTACAAACATAAACATAGTTAGCCTTGATCGCTAGGTATTTGTTATAACAAAATTATGAAGTGATTTGACATTTAGCAGAAAATTTTAAACTGCCAATTCAGCTACATTTTAAGCTTAAGAAGAAAATAAAACTATAAAAAATGAGAAAACTAGTATAATTTTGGATTTTTATGTGGAAAAAAATACTTATTAAAAGTAATTGGTTTGTTCTCTTTGAAAGGTAAGATTTGAATTTGACATAACGATTGAATAATATTATTCCATCGAACTGTCAATATTATTCAATTAGCAACAGTAACTAAGGTCATTAATTGATAAAAAATGGTTGAATTATGGGTATATTATTTGACAGTCGTGGATAAACATTATTACTCAATTATTTTATTTTTCTCGAATTTTTTCAAATACACTAATATAAACTAATATAATCGTTGAAAAGAGAAAAAAATGGCTATTTATATTTTAGTAAAATAGTTATAGATTGTTATATTAAAAATAAAACTTGATATATTTAGTAAAATATCTACATCTGCTATTAAATAGTATATTTAAAATTATAAAACTTTTGTATGAACTAATGGGTAACAAGTAACGTAGTTCTACCGAAAAAATAAACATTTAATTTTACGTTGCAAAATTATTAAGTTCTAACGTTTATAACATTACATAAGGTAGATTTTAATATTTTAGAAAACGTTTATTAAACCATAAATATAAAACGTTTTGTACATTGAATAAGCAAACGTAAACCAAACGTTACTTTGAAACCAATGGGTATCAAGTAACGTAGTTCTAACGAAAAAATAAACATTTAATTTTACGTTGAAAATTTATTAAGTTCTAACGTTTATAGCATTACATAAGGTAGATTTTAATATTTTAGAAAACGTTTATTAAACCATAAATATAAAACGTTTTGTACATTGAATAAGCAAACGTAAACCAAACGTTACTTTGAAACCAATGGGTATCAAGTAACGTAGTTCTAACGAAAAAATAAACATTTAATTTTACGTTGAAAATTTATTAAGTTCTAACGTTTATAGCATTACATAAGGTAGATTTTAATATTTTAGAAAACGTTTATTAAACCATAAATATAAAACGTTTTGTACATTGAATAAGCAAACGTAAACCAAACGTTACTTTGAAACCAATGGGTATCAAGTAACGTAGTTCTAACGAAAAAATAAACATTTAATTTTACGTTGAAAATTTATTAAGTTCTAACGTTTATAGCATTACATAAGGTAGATTTTAATATTTTAGAAAACGTTTATTAAACCATAAATATAAAACGTTTTGTACATTGAATAAGCAAACGTAAACCAAACGTTACTTTGAAACCAATGGGTATCAAGTAACGTAGTTCTAACGAAAAAATAAACATTTAATTTTACGTTGAAAATTTATTAAGTTCTAACGTTTATAGCATTACACAAGGTAGATTTTAATATTTTAGAAAACGTTTATTAAACCATAAATATAAAACGTTTTGTACATTGAATAAGCAAACGTAAACCAAACGTTACTTTGAAACCAATGGGTATCAAGTAACGTAGTTCTAACGAAAAAATAAACATTTAATTTTACGTTGAAAATTTATTAAGTTCTAACGTTTATAGCATTACATAAGGTAGATTTTAATATTTTAGAAAACGTTTATTAAACCATAAATATAAAACGTTTTGTACATTGAATAAGCAAACGTAAACCAAACGTTACTTTGAAACCAATGGGTATCAAGTAACGTAGTTCTAACGAAAAAATAAACATTTAATTTTACGTTGAAAATTTATTAAGTTCTAACGTTTATAGCATTACATAAGGTAGATTTTAATATTTTAGAAAACGTTTATTAAACCATAAATATAAAACGTTTTGTACATTGAATAAGCAAACGTAAACCAAACGTTACTTTGAAACCAATGGGTATCAAGTAACGTAGTTCTAACGAAAAAATAAACATTTAATTTTACGTTGAAAATTTATTAAGTTCTAACGTTTATAGCATTACACAAGGTAGATTTTAATATTTTAGAAAACGTTTATTAAACCATAAATATAAAACGTTTTGTACATTGAATAAGCAAACGTAAACCAAACGTTACTTTGAAACCAATGGGTATCAAGTAACGTAGTTCTAACGAAAAAATAAACATTTAATTTTACGTTGAAAATTTATTAAGTTCTAACGTTTATAGCATTACATAAGGTAGATTTTAATATTTTAGAAAACGTTTATTAAACCATAAATATAAAACGTTTTGTACATTGAATAAGCAAACGTAAACCAAACGTTACTTTGAAACCAATGGGTATCAAGTAACGTAGTTCTAACGAAAAAATAAACATTTAATTTTACGTTGAAAATTTATTAAGTTCTAACGTTTATAGCATTACATAAGGTAGATTTTAATATTTTAGAAAACGTTTATTAAACCATAAATATAAAACGTTTTGTACATTGAATAAGCAAACGTAAACCAAACGTTACTTTGAAACCAATGGGTATCAAGTAACGTAGTTCTAACGAAAAAATAAACATTTAATTTTACGTTGAAAATTTATTAAGTTCTAACGTTTATAGCATTACATAAGGTAGATTTTAATATTTTAGAAAACGTTTATTAAACCATAAATATAAAACGTTTTGTACATTGAATAAGCAAACGTAAACCAAACGTTACTTTGAAACCAATGGGTATCAAGTAACGTAGTTCTAACGAAAAAATAAACATTTAATTTTACGTTGAAAATTTATTAAGTTCTAACGTTTATAGCATTACATAAGGTAGATTTTAATATTTTAGAAAACGTTTATTAAACCATAAATATAAAACGTTTTGTACATTGAATAAGCAAACGTAAACCAAACGTTACTTTGAAACCAATGGGTATCAAGTAACGTAGTTCTAACGAAAAAATAAACATTTAATTTTACGTTGAAAATTTATTAAGTTCTAACGTTTATAGCATTACACAAGGTAGATTTTAATATTTTAGAAAACGTTTATTAAACCATAAATATAAAACGTTTTGTACATTGAATAAGCAAACGTAAACCAAACGTTACTTTGAAACCAATGGGTATCAAGTAACGTAGTTCTAACGAAAAAATAAACATTTAATTTTACGTTGAAAATTTATTAAGTTCTAACGTTTATAGCATTACATAAGGTAGATTTTAATATTTTAGAAAACGTTTATTAAACCATAAATATAAAACGTTTTGTACATTGAATAAGCAAACGTAAACCAAACGTTACTTTGAAACCAATGGGTATCAAGTAACGTAGTTCTAACGAAAAAATAAACATTTAATTTTACGTTGAAAATTTATTAAGTTCTAACGTTTATAGCATTACATAAGGTAGATTTTAATATTTTAGAAAACGTTTATTAAACCATAAATATAAAACGTTTTGTACATTGAATAAGCAAACGTAAACCAAACGTTACTTTGAAACCAATGGGTATCAAGTAACGTAGTTCTAACGAAAAAATAAACATTTAATTTTACGTTGAAAATTTATTAAGTTCTAACGTTTATAGCATTACACAAGGTAGATTTTAATATTTTAGAAAACGTTTATTAAACCATAAATATAAAACGTTTTGTACATTGAATAAGCAAACGTAAACCAAACGTTACTTTGAAACCAATGGGTATCAAGTAACGTAGTTCTAACGAAAAAATAAACATTTAATTTTACGTTGAAAAATTATTAAGTTCTAACGTTTATAGCATTACATAAGGTAGATTTTAATATTTTAGAAATCGTTTATTAAACCATAAATATAAAACGTTTTGTACATTGAATAAGCAAACGTAAACAAAACGTTACTTTGAAACCAATGGGAATCAAGTAACGTAGTTCTAACGAAAAAATAAACATTTAATTTTACGTTGAAAATTTATTAAGTTCTAACGTTTATAGCATTACATAAGGTAGATTTTAATATTTTAGAAAACGTTTATTAAACCATAAATATAAAACGTTTTGTACATTGAATAAGCAAACGTAAACCAAACGTTACTTTGAAACCAATGGGTATCAAGTAACGTAGTTCTAACGAAAAAATAAACATGTAATTTTACGTTGAAAATTTATTAAGGTTTAACGTTTATAGCATTACACAAGGTAGATTTTAATATTTTAGAAAACGTTTATTAAACCATAAATATAAAACGTTTTGTACATTGAATAAGCAAACGTAAACCAAACGTTACTTTGAAACCAATGGGTATCAAGTAACGTAGTTCTAATGAAAAAATAAACATTTAATTTTACGTTGAAAATATATTAAGGTTTAACGTTTATAGCATTACATAAGGTAGATTTTAATATTTTAGAAAACGTTTATTAAACCATAAATATAAAACGTTTTGTACATTGAATAAGCAAACGTAAACCAAACGTTACTTTGAAACCAATGGGTATCAAGTAACGTAGTTCTAACGAAAAAATAAACATTTAATTTTACGTTGAAAAATTATTAAGTTCTAACGTTTATAGCATTACATAAGGTAGATTTTAATATTTTAGAAAACGTTTATTAAACCATAAATATAAAACGTTTTGTACATTGAATAAGCAAACATAAACCAAACGTTACTTTGAAACCAATGGGTATCAAGTAACGTAGTTCTAACGAAAAAATAAACATTTAATTTTACGTTGAAAATTTATTAAGTTCTAACGTTTATAGCATTACATAAGGTAGATTTTAATATTTTAGAAAACGTTTATTAAACCATAAATATAAAACGTTTTGTACATTGAATAAGCAAAAGTAAACCAAACGTTACTTTGAAACCAATGGGTATCAAGTAACGTAGTTCTGACGAAAAAATAAACATGTAATTTTACGTTGAAAATTTATTAAGGTTTAACGTTTATAGCATTACACAAGGTAGATTTTAATATTTTAGAAAACGTTTATTAAACCATAAATATAAAACGTTTTGTACATTGAATAAGCAAACGTAAACCAAACGTTACTTTGAAACCAATGGGTATCAAGTAACGTAGTTCTAACGAAAAAATAAACATGTAATTTTACGTTGAAAATTTATTAAGGTTTAACGTTTATAGCATTACACAAGGTAGATTTTAATATTTTAGAAAACGTTTATTAAACCATAAATATAAAACGTTTTGTACATTGAATAAGCAAACGTAAACCAAAAGTTACTTTGAAACCAATGGGTATCAAGTAACGTAGTTCTAACGAAAAAATAAACATGTAATTTTACGTTGAAAATTTATTAAGGTTTAACGTTTATAGCATTACACAAGGTAGATTTTAATATTTTAGAAAACGTTTATTAAACCATAAATATAAAACGTTTTGTACATTGAATAAGCAAACGTAAACCAAACGTTACTTTGAAACCAATGGGTATCAAGTAACGTAGTTCTAACGGAAAAATAAACATGTAATTTTACGTTGAAATTTTATTCAGTTTTAACGTTTATTGCATTAGAGAAAGTAGATTTTAATATTTTAAAAAACGTTTATTAAACTATAAATATAAAACGTTACATATATTGAATTATAAAACGTGCAACAAACGTTATTTACACACATCTGGTAGTTAATATGTTTCAAATAAACATATTTTTAACGTTTGTATAAATAACGTTTATATAAAACGTTTAAATTTTCAACGGGAAACGTTTAATCAACCTGTTAAACGTTACTTTTACGTTTAATACACGTAACGATGTTTATTGGGTAGCAGCTAAAATTAAATATTTGTTCTCATCGATATAAAAGCCTTTAGTACAAAATTTGAAAAGTTTTGATTTATATTTGAAGGACTACTTCCGGTTGGAAAATGGAGTATATGAATAAAAAAAATATAGCATTTTATGAAAATTAATGAAAAATATTAAACCACTATTTTCTGACGAAGGTCATGCAGGCGTTATGGGCTGACTTGTGCCACATTATGTTATACGGAATCTAATTTTTTTAAATAACTTCAAGTATTATCTTTTCATTAATCAAGATATTTGTATGTTATTTTTCATAAAATTCATTTGTGATAATACACCTTATAAACAGAATCTAATCACTTCCTCGCTGGTATGACGGAAACTTGAATACAAAAAATTAGATAAAGGTTAAGCGGAATGGCTACCCCTGCCTACTATATATGAAGCGAAAATTCAAATAAATTATTCATGTACTAGAATAGTTAACATTTTAAAAAATTCAACATTAGACGAACATACTTCTAATATGAACCTGCATTTTAAAAACAGTATTATTGAAATCTATTAGTATATGACTTTGATTTTATAGGGAAAACGAGAAATGCTGTTTTCGTCATAAAATCATAGTCAAATACTAATAGATCTCAAAAATACTTTTTGAAAACGCAGGTTTATTTTAGAACTATGTTCATCTAATGTTGAATTTTTTAAAATGTTGATAGTTCTAGTAAAGGAACAATTTATTTTAATTTTTACTTCATATACCGTGTAAAGATGTACGTAGTAGATTAACATGGAAATCTTTTTTTTTGCAATTCCCTGCTTGCCTAAATATTTTAAGCAAAAACGCGTCAAATAAAAGTTTTAGGGCATAAAATTCTGCATCTAAATCAATTACTTTTACATGCTTTGTAACGGCAGAAATTAAACATGAAAATATCGAAAATTACTTTGAAAATATCGACAGGCATGGAACTGAACAAAAAATAAATAAATGCTTGACGTTTTTCTATTTGGACAAATATCGTTAATTATAACAACAATAGAAATATTAGATTAATAAATAAATTTAAAAAATACAGTTTTGTTTAATATATGAATTTATTAAAAATTCAATATTGCGTAACAAAATATGCTTAAGCAAGAAAAGTTTTGTAGTAATTAGTAAACGGATAACAAGTAATTATAAAGATAATAGTTACAATAAATATTCAAATGCAGAACTATTATACGATGATATTCATTAAATATGGAATCTCTTAGATCATTTATGTTTTCGTGCCTTTTTTATAAATTTGATTTTTTATGTAACACCATAAAAAAAGTCACATGGAGCAAGATCTGGAGATCTAACAGGCCAGTCAATAATACCCCCTCGACCAATCCAGCGCCCAGGAAATTCCAGATCCAAATATTGTCTAAAGTTCCTAGTGTGCAGAACATCCATCCTGTTGGAACCAGACCTCTCGATCTGGGCGCACAACATCGTCTATTGCAGGACCAATTTCATTTTGTAGCATCTCCAAATAATTTTTGGTATTTAGATTGCCACGTATTTCAATAGGACCAATTATGTGGTGACCTAAAATTTCGGCCCAAATATTAACTTTTCGAGGATATTATGTCCTTGTTGAAATATTAATTCCAGGATTTTCTATAGCCCAACAACGGGTATTTTGGATATTTGGTTCATTGTTCAAAGTGAAAGTGCATTCATCCGTGAAAGAAATGGAACAAATTTTGATCATTATTAGCCGGGTTCTGCATATCTACGCAAAACACTCTTCTACTTTCTTCATCGTATGGGACAAGTTCTTTGTGACACTGCATTTTATAAGAATAATACGTTTTTTTTTTTTAAATATTTTGTATGATGCTGTGATGTACTCCCAACTCATTTCCAATATATCTAGTACTACAGAAGTGGTCTACACTTATCCATAAAAACTTTTTATTAGTATAAATATTCATTTTTTAATAATTTCAAACAATAAAACCAGAGACAAAATCAAATTGTCAAGAATTTATTTATTTTTTGTTCAATTCCATGGCTATCGATATTATTTTGAACTTAATTTTCGAAATTTTCATATTTAATTTCTGCCGCTACAAAGCATGTAAAAGTAAATCTGTTTATTGATTTAGATGCAGAATTTTATACACTAAAACCTTTATTTGACGCGTTTTTGTTTAAATAATTAGGCAAGCAGGGAATTGCAAAAAACTGGTTTCCAATGTTAATTTCCTATGTACACCTTTAAGACAGACACACGGTATACGCAGGTGTATCCATTTCTTTTAAATAATATATGAACTAGTGTATATTCCATTAATACATACACGAAGACATTATCGTAAAAATGTTAAAATCGGATTACACAGGCCTTGAAACTTGTTTATTCATGAAAATCTAAACCGGTGAATTTTAACTTGATCCTATATCTCTACTATTGGCAGGAGGTAAAAACATCGGTATCTCTACCCAGTTTAAAAAAAAGTTATATATTTCAACCGTATGCAGTGACATACAAAAAAATTGTTGTTTACCTACTCTGAAATTTAATTTTTTTCAAGAAAAATTAAAGAACAACCAAGTATGTATTTGAATTTCGGTTAATTTTGACATTCTAATTGACACTAATGACATTGACAAGTTAAAAATCAAGATCGACCCAATACAACAAAAAATAGGTGTACGCGATTTTTTTGCAAACCAGTGTACCAATATCGGTTAATCATAGCTAAAATTTAATCAGTTGCTCTCTTAAATGTATACAGGGTGAGTCTGAGACGACGCCTCCCCTTTAACTTTTTAATTATAAGTAGTAGAAAGAAATGGCTCACATAAAAGTTTTATTATTTGAATTATAGATAATATTTGACGGCAAATATAGATATTTTTTATAAAGTCAGGTTTACAAGATACAACTATCAACTTTTATTTTTTAAATAGCAACCTATAATTATTTTACTAAAATATAAACCACTACATTTTTGTCTTTTTAACGATCTAATAGTTTTTATTAATGTATTTGAAAAATTTCGAGTAAAATAAGATAAATGAGTTATATGAGAAATAATTTTTATTCAAATATTCTAGGTGGCTATGTGAAAATAAATAATAAATAAATAGATAAATAAGTAAGTAATAATAAATAAGTAACAAACAAATGTATACTTTGTTGGTATTAGCATTGTTATATTTTGTTTATTCTCACATAGCCACCTATAATATTAGAATAAAAATTATTTCCTATATATCTCAATTATTTTATTTTTCTCGAA
Source organism: Harpalus rufipes (assembly GCA_951394225.1). NCBI lineage: Eukaryota > Metazoa > Arthropoda > Insecta > Coleoptera > Carabidae > Harpalus > Harpalus rufipes. The sequence goes on along the minus strand of OX596278.1, from coordinate 44,635,919 downwards.
TTTTTTCAAATACATTCATTAAAATTAATACATTATTGAAAAGAGAAAGATATGGCGGTTTATATTTTAGTAAAATAATTATAGGTTGCTATTTAATAAATAAAAGTCGATAATCGTATTTTGTAAACCTGACTGTAAATAATATCTACATTTGCCATAAAATTGTATATTTAAAATTATAAAACTTCTGTATGAGTATTTTTTTCTATTATTCAAAATAAACAAGTTAAAGAGGGGGGGGGGTCACCCCGACTCAGCCTGTATAAAAATTTAGGAACATAAAGGCCAAAGATTTTTTTTAAGAATATTCGGAATTTTTTTAAATAATTTAGAATGTGTTTTTTTTTGTAAATAATGAAATTATTTTTTTGATAGTTAACATGAAATTAAGTTTATCTTTAAATTAATATTAATATAATAAAACAAATTCGTAACTAAACAGCCTTTATATAATTTAAAACAGGAAAATAGTATGTGGATTTTTTTAGGTAAAAAGTTAAATATTGTTTCCATTAAAAAAAAAATTATGTTAATTATTTAATGAACTGTTCTGTGAATTTAAAAAAAATATAAAGAACAAAAGAGCGCTAACATAGCCCTAACAAAATATGTGTTAAACAGTATAATATTTTATTAATGCCATGAAGCTGGCACGTCATCACATAATCTTAATTATTTCATAAACCGCTTTATGAATTTCAAAAAAAATTAAAGCACAAAAGATGTAATAAGTAATTTGAAATTTTATTAATGACGTGCTACGTGTGAAGTTGGCACGTCATCATATAATGTTAATTATTTCGTGAACCGTTCAATTAATTTCAAAAAATTTTAAAGCACAAAAGAGCACTAACGAAGCACTAACAGAAGATGTAATAAGTAATTTGAAATTTTATTAATGACGTGGTAAGTGTGAACTTGGCACGTCATCATATAATGTTAATTATTTCTTGAACCGTTAAATTAATTTCAAAAAATTTTAAAGCACAAAAGAGCACTAACGAAGCACTAACAAAAGATATAATAAGTAATTTGAAATTTTATTAATGACGTGCTAAGTGTGAACTTGGTACGTCATCATATAATGTTAATTATTTCGTAAACCGTTCAATTAATTTAAAAAAAATTTGAAGCACAAAAGAGCACTAACGAAGCACTAACAAAAGATGTAATAAGTAATTTGAAATTTTATTAATGACGTGCTAAGTATGAAGTTGGCACGTCATCATATAATGTTAATTATTTCGTGAACCGTTCAATTAATTTTAAATTTTTTTGAAGCACAAAAGAGCACTAACGAAGCACTAATTACTATATATATATATACAGCGTGTTTACGGTCTTTTTGTTTTATTTTTAATGGGTGATACTACAGGTCAAAAGAAGGCGAAAAACATTAAAACACCTTGGTAAAATATTTATAATAAAAGATATATGAATATTTTAGTTTTTATAATGGGGAGGTAAATTAATGTTGAAAAAAGTTGTAGTAACCTGTGCAATGACAAATTTCTCTCTTTTGTTTTTTAATTTGTTTATCTGTCAGTTACAGTTTGTTACTATTTAATTGTGCACCATGAGTTTCTAATTGATTATTGTTATTAATTGTGTAAAAGGTGAACAATATACCGTCGGTGTTAGAATACGGAATTAGTTGACATGATGCTCATTTATGGGGAAGTGCATCAAAATTCAGTTGCAGCAAGTCGTCTTTACAGAGAGCGATTTCCAAATAGGTAATGTCCTGTACCCCATCAGTACACTAATTTAGTAATACGTGCTCGAGATAATGGTGATCTGCGAAATAATCAAGGGCGTGATGGAGGTCCGACGAATTATAGATGCGGATGTACAAATTTTAAACCTCGTTGACGAAAATCCTTCAACCAGTAAATTGCTCGGCAAATAGGTATCTCAAATCGCATTGTATGGCGAACACTACGCGAGTATCAACTACATCCGTTTCATGTATAGCGAGTACAAGCTTTACAACTTCAAGATCACCCTCAGCGCATACGGTTCTGTAGATGGTTTTTGCGCAAAAATGACGAAGTCCCTAATTTTTCGTTGAGTGTGTTGGCGACTGACGAAGCTACGTTTACTCGTAACGGCATAAACAATTGCCACAATACGCATATCTGGAGTTTCGAAAATCCGCATGTTGTTCGTTGTGGTCATTTTCAATACATATTTTCTGTGAACGTATGGGCCGGATTAGTGAATTCACAGTTGATTGGCCACTTTGTGTTGCCAGAACGACTAAATGCTGATAATTATTTATTTTTCTTGCAAAATAATTTGCCAGAACTTTTAGACGATGTTCCCTTAAATGTGCGTTAAGAAATGTGTTTTCTCCACGACGGTAAACCGGCGCATTTCGTACGTCATCACTTAAACCATGCATTTGGATATAAGTGGATTGGTCGGGGCGGTCCTGTTTCTTGACCTCCGCGGTCACCTGACTTAACACCATTGGACTTTTATTTGTAGGGGCATATGAAAAACATGGTATACACCACCGAAATTATCGACCCTGAAGACCTCCGTAACCGGGTGGAAGCAGCAGCAGCGGGAATTCGACAAGGCATGGGCCTTGCAACGTACGTTAATTCATGGATACGCCGAGCAAGACCTTTGCATACAGCAGCAGGGTGATAACTTTGAACATCTGTTATAAAAGCGCTTATCGTTATGTTTTAATTCCATAAAAATAAAAACTAAAAAAATTCATATCTCTTTTATTATAAATATTTTACTAAGGTGTTTTAATGTTTTTCGCCTTCTTTTGACCTGTAGTATCACCCATTAAAAAAAAAGACCGTAAACACACTGTATATATATAGGGTGTTTCAGGACTAGTGTAACAAACTTTAACAGCTTACTCCTGAGGTCATTTTGAGTTTCCAGAATACAAGAGGTTGAAGTTCTATAAATAACACGAAATTTTCTAATTTTTGTAATCAATGTACTTTCGGAAAACAAGAGTTATTATTGAAAAGTCATACCTTATTTGTATTAATTAATTTTATTTATTAATATTAACGAATACGATTTAGACAACAAAACATACGATTCAAAATTTATATCAAATACATTAAATTATGTACATTTATTAATATTACAATGAATTTTACACTCTAAAGCATTCTATTTACAGCAGAAATATTTCAAACTTTTAACACATTTTTGGTATCAGTGGTTTACACTAAAACCATTTTTTACTATTTTAGGAACTTTTGAATTAAAACTACAGTTTAATGTCAAAATTTTACTTTAAACAATTTGTAATGAAAATTGTATAAAATTCCGACGTTGTTGGACATTTCACCAAGACGTACTTTCTATTTAAAATTCCCTCAACTCAATAATAACTCTTGTTTTCCCAAAGTACCTTGATTACAAAAATTAGAAAAAATTGTGTTATTTATAGAACTTCAACCTCTTGTATTTTGATAACTAGAAGGAATAGGACCTATGTTCATATGACATTTTTGGCTCAAAATGACCTCAGGAATAAGCTGTTAAAGTTTGTTACACTAGTCCTGAAACACCCTGTATATATATATATATATATATATATATATATATATATATATATATATATATATATATATATATATATATATATATACAGTGTTTGAAAAAGTGGTTACACCCATTTATCTGTTTTATTATTGCAGATACGCTTATTGATTATAGGACATAATTTATTCAATACAATATGTGCGATTATTTTATATGAAAAGTGTAATTCTGGGACTTCCGGTATAACCGGAAGTGATACCAACTTTGTTAATTTAAATACAACCTATACAAGTTTTTTTATAAATTTAGATTGTATTTTTTATTCTCTTTACGACCATACCAAATTTCTTAGTATTTACCATATTCATTTGTTAAAAATACTTATCATTAATGGATGTAATTTAATAACACACACACACACAGACAGACATCATCGTAAAAATGTTATTATCGGATTATAGGGATCTTAAAACGTGCTTATTTACTAAAATCTGAATATGTGATTTCTAGAATGATTCCAATCTATTTCTTGCATATATTAATAATATTGTTCAATATTTTGGGCTTTGCTACATAAGCACATTTTTAGTCATTCTTGTAATACTTTGTATTGTAAGTAAAAATCTATTTATCCACAAGTATTATTTACTTAGTAAAAGTATTAAACCAGCAATGCCAAATTTCTTGTTTTTCAGTCTAATCCAAGAACGGAAATTAGGCAATGTAATAATATAATAGATTCTACAGACGGAAAAGACGCTTTTATCGTCATTTTAGGTAAGGAAGATATTATCTTGGGTCAAAAAATTCGATGATGAGTTTTTAGATAATAAGCACGTTTTAGGGCCCCTAGAATACGATTTTACCATTTTTACGATGATGTATGTGTATGTATGTGTATGTGTGTGTGTGTGTGTGTGTGTGTGTTTGTGTATGTGTGTGACGATTTTTTCATAGACAATAACTTCAACACTACAATTCTAAACATTATAATTCTTTTGTATTCCTTTTCTTATTGGATTTTGGTTACAATTATTGGTCAACCTGAAGTACCCTCATTTGACGATTTTAACAGTTTTGTTTTTTGGAAAAACACTGTTAAAATCGTTTTCTGACATTTAATGTTATTATAATATTGAAGAATATTCTAGAATCTACGAATTTTGTGCATTTTATACTTCATATAGTGAAAATGATTAGGCAGAAGACACACGTCATACCTGAGAAAAACCTTATAGTAGAAATTATTAGTTGTTATTATATTTTTAACAAAGAAGAAAGAATATACTAGTATTAAAGACACGTATATATTAATGACTTTATAATTATGGTATGAAAATAAACTACAATTATTTCAAATAATTTTATATTCCGTAAATGGAGTAACGATTGCCTTAGAAAAAATTGTAAATATCATCAATATATACATTACTTAATACTAGAACTTTTTTTCTTCTTATTTTAAAAATAAATAATATCTAATAATTTTTATATTTATAAAGTTATATTTCATTTTATAAGGTTTTTTTCAGGTTGATGACGTGTGTCTTCTGCGTTATAATTTTCACTATATTCAATGGATATAGAGTTAATGAAATTAAATTTCATAAATCAACCAACCATGCTATAACCATGGAAACAACTACTATATTAAGAAAATTCTAATTGACAGATGTTAGTGTCAATGAAAAGAAAATGAATGTGACAGAGAGATGAGTATGTTGAGATTGATGTTGGGGAAGGCACCGAAAGATAGGATAAAGAATGAGAGGATAAGAGAAATGGCTCGAGTGAAGTTTCGAGAAAGATACAGGAGAGGCGATTATATTGGTTTGAACATGTCATGAGAAGAGATGAATAATATATTGGAAGAAGAATGAACAGCTTAGTAGTAAAAGGTAGAAGAACCAGAGGAAGACCAAAGAGAAGATGGAAGGACTGTATTGCGGAAGACTTGAGAGAAAAGGAATTGAATGAGTACGATAAGCAAAATAGAGAAATGAGTTGATGAAGAAAATCAAGATTAACGATCCCTAACGAATGGGAAAAACTAAAGAAGAAGAAGAAGATGTTAGGGCCAAATGCAATTTACATAGTTCGTTTATGAAATAATTTTACTGAAAATAGAATCATTTGCAAGAAAATATATGTATGGAATTTGTACATTATACAAAGAATTAACGGAAAGTAATATGCTCGCCACATCAGATATTTTTATTCAAATAACACTGCGATTTTGACTATGGTCTCTGTACCTTCCTTATTTTATTAATGACGTGCTAAGGGTGAAGTTGGCATCATATAATGTTAATTATTTCGTGAACCGTTCAATTAATTTTAAAAAAATTTGAAGCACAAAAGAGCACTAATGAAGCACTAACAATAGATGTAATAAGTAATTTAAAATTTTATTAATGACGTGCTAAGTGTGAACTTGGCACGTCATCATATAATGTTAATTATTTCGTGAACCGTTCAATTAATTTCAAAAATTTTTGAAGCACAAAGAAGCACTAACGAAGCACTAACAAAAGATGTAATAAGTAATTTGAAATTTTATTAATGACGTGCTACGTGTGAAGTTGGCACGTCATCATATAATGTTAATTATTTCGTGAACCGTTCAAGTAATTTCAAAAATTTTTGAAGCACAAAAGAGCACTAACGAAGCACTAACAAAAGATGTAATAAGTAATTTGAAATTTTATTAATGACGTGCTAAGTGTGAAGTTGGCACGTCATCATATAATGTTAATTATTTCGTGAACCGTTCAATTAATTTCAAAAAGTTTTAAGGCACAAAAGAGCACTAACGAAGCACTAACAAACGAAGTAATAAGCAATTTTATTAATGACGTGCTAAGTGTGAACTTGGCACGTCATCATATAATGTTAATTATTTCGTAAACCGTTCCATTAATTTTAAATTTTTTTGAAGCACAAAAGAGCACTAACGAAGCACTAATTACTAATATAAAAAAGAATATTTGTGCTTCCAATGACGTGCCAACTTCACGGACCCGATGAAATATTGTTTTGTGTCATCGTGCCAAAATATTAAGTTCAATTCAATGCTTCGCATGCGTTTCTATGGCTAAACAAACTTCAAGCGTCTAATCTCAAATCTTTACAACGAAGCATAGCTGATGTGACGCGTGGATAATTTCAGGCCAAATGAAAATTATTTTTATAAAAATGAAATGTTGTTATATTAATAAAATATGTAATTTTCATTTTATGGTCTATATATCTTTTTATTATAGAAATTCTGTGTCCATATGATAAATCTTTATGAAAAAAGTCTGAACTTGCAGCTCTGACGTGATGTCACAACATGGCTGGTTTTTGCAACTTTTTAAAATATTATACTTTAAAACAATTTTATACAACAAAAAATGTAAATAAAAAATAATTTAATTATACAGTACGATCAATTAGACTATGCTTGTTCGATTTAAACAAAAAAATGAACAACTAATTTTTTGGCATGACCTTATTGTTTTTTATTTATACATAGCCTACTGAAAAATCTCAATAAAAATAAAATTTATTTAAAAAAAATATAACTTTGTGTTGTAATTTGAGAACCACTGGTTTCAAATAATATTTTCTTCTCTAATGGGATGTCCCCCTTGGTCTCCTACAACTTTGTTTTACAATATTTTTGTAACTATAATAATAAAAAATATTGCCACGTACCTTTTTTTCCAAATAATAAAATTTATTATCATCAGTAGGCAAAACAAACTATACGGGCACTTACCGCAAAAGTGGCTTCCCACACATGACACCAGCTAGCTAGCAGAGAGGGGGAGGGGTTGTAAAGGTAAATCACTAATTGTATCTTACTTACTTTTATAAGGGCGCTAGCTATTTTAACAATGAACCCCATTCACGAAAAATGCCAAAATAATAACTCAAGCTGAAAATATAAAGGGGTTCAAAGGACAAAATTTTAAGACAAGGGTTACGTATTAAATTAGGTTGGTTTATAACAAAAGTGTGAATAAATTTCGACAAACACGGTTTATTAATTGACATAAGTAACCTTGCAACATTCGTCAAATTGTTATCTCTGCTTAACTTGTAATGAAAAATGAAGTGATGAAGGTGAGATGTGCGCATGAAATTATCTTAAATTAACAATTACAAACCAGTGGCGTAGGGCAGGCCACCAAAGAAAATAGGAACAAAATATTACTGCTACAAGGCAGTAGCCCCACAAAATTTATTACAAGAAAGAAATAATCATGATAGTTACGACTAAACTGACAGTAATAATAAGGGCACAAAGTAATATTATCAATACACAAAATAGTGTAAATTATATCTGCACGGCGCACCGTAAGTGCGTCACTGACAAAAAAATAACGCGCACAACACAAAATGCACGCAGAAAAATGATCAAAATTAACTTGGTGAGACAAATACAGCACTTCAAACAAAAAGTAGGTAGTACTCATCTGGGGTGCTGAGTGGCCATGGAAACTGTTATGTATTAAGCGGGTGTAGATTTCAATATAAACTTTATTGTTACTTTTTGTTACACATGTGCGTTTTTCTAACCCCTAAAAAACCCGCCAACTTGTTCTGCCAAAAAATGTCATTTTTCATAAATCCCTAACAATCCCAGTACTCCCAATTGCGCGCTCGCGGTAATAATAATAAGATACAACAACAATTGCAAGCGCGCCAAATACAAAGTATGTTTATGTAATGAATTACAATATATAACATCCCTCCCCTCTAATTATTCATATTCTAAACGTTGAGGCGGTCGGCGTTGTCTCACTGGACGACGACTGGTGTTCCGGGGCTGTTGATCGGGTCACCGGGAGGATTGTCCGGCTCAACTATAATAGGCTCCGTCGGTACTGCTTCCACAGCAACTGGCCTGTTTTCTTCCTCTGCGGCTGCTGGCGGAGATGACGCCTTCACTGGCGTCACCAGGCTTGGCCTCTTGAGTCGCAGTTGGTCGGTATGTCTGCGGTGTCTCCGGCCGTCACGCTCTTGTACTTCATACATCACGGACCCCATTGGCTTGCGGACTGTTGCTGGTACCCACTTCGGACAATTAGACTGAAAAGATCGCATGTATACTTCATCATCTTGTCTAAAAATACGAGAATTAGACTGAGATGCTGCAGCCTCATTCTGCTGTTGTGTTAAAGAAAGGTCATGTCGATCTGGATGTAAATTATCCAGCACAGACCTGGGACGCCTGTTCAACAGTGCTTCAGCTGGGCTAATTCCCGTCGTAGGTTTTGGGGTAATATGTTGGTTAAAGAGAAATTTGAATAACCGAATCGACCAGCTACCATGTATAATTTTTCTCAATGAATCCTTTGTGACTCCTACCATCCTTTCGGCCATACCGTTCGAAGAAGAATGATAAGCTGCGGTTTTAATATGAGTAATAGCGTTAACCCTCATGAATCCTTGAAATTCCATGGACACGAATGAACGGCCATTGTTCGTAACGATGGTCTCTGGTAACCCATGCGTAGCGAACAGCTTTGCGAGTTCATCAACAACGGCAGTCGACGACATACTTGCCACTCGAATAACTTCTAACCACTTCGAATATGTATCTACTACTATAAGAAAAATGTTACCTTGAAACGGCCCTGCGAAATCCAAGTGTAATCTAGACCACGGCTACTAGGCCTCGCCCATTTCTTGTCAGTAACTTTAGGTGGGGCGTGTTGAGATTCCTGACACACATTACAGCTTCTTACGACTTCTTCAACCTCCTCGTCGAGGCCTGGCCACCACACGTAACCTCGTGCTAGTGCCTTCATGCGCACCACCCCCGGATGAGCTTCGTGTAATAACTCTAGTACTTTTTCCCGTAATTTTAAAGGTACTGCTACCCGGCTACCCCATAGCAAACATCCACGGTGTGTTGATAACTCATCCCGACGACGATTAAATGGTTTTAATTCGTCTTCTTCAATTGGGATATCTGGCCACCCCGATAGTACCCAATTCAGTACTCTGGATAACCATTTATCGCTTCGTGTATCTTTTGCAATTTGTTGTGCGTCGATTGGAGGATCATGCAATGCTTCCAGTAACAAAATATCTCCCAAATATCCTTCCTTTACTTCTGGTTCCATCTTTGGCAGTCGACTAAGCCCGTCTGCGTTACCTAATTGTTTACCAGAGCGATAAAATAGTTCGTAGTCGTACGCACTCAGTAACAGGCTCCAGCGTATTATTCTCGGCGACATAATACCTGGCATTGCTCGATCATGACGCAATAACCCTAACAACGGTTTGTGATCTGAAAATATCTTGAACTTCCTACCATAGAGATATTGGTGGAATTTTTTACAGCAAAAATCACTGCTAATGCCTCCTTGTCCACTTGTGCGTAATTACGCTCCGCTTTACTCATTGTTCTCGAGGCATATGCGATTGGAGCTTCGGACCCATCTTCCAATGTATGAAAAAATACAGCTCCCACCCCATAAGATGAGGCGTCACATACCAACCCCAGTGGTAACTTCGGATTGTAGTGTATTAGGACCGAGGGTGACTTCAGCAACTGCTTGGCTTGATCGAATGCTGTTTCATGAGCTCTTTCCCACCTCCACTTGCTGTCCTTGTCCAGCAGTCGATGGAGTGGTTCTAAAATAGAAGCTTTGTGTTTTAAAAAACAGTTATAAAAATTTAAAAGCCCTAAAAATCCCTGTAGCTCAGTTTTATTTGTCGGTCTAGGTGCTTTTTGTATTGCTTCTACCTTTTCTTCCGTAGGTCTAATCCCTCTTCTATCGACCTTGAATCCGAGCACCTCCAGCTCGGGAACCCCAAACTTACACTTTTCTTTTTTCAGCCGAATGCTTACGTCTTGTAAACGACGTAGAACCGCTTCTAATCGCTGTAAATGTTGCACTTTACTCATCCCCGATATGTAAATATCGTCCAGGTAAGGTTTCACACCTTTTATACCTGCTAAACAAGTCTCTATAAATCTTTGTAAAATCCCGGCGGCCGCGTTGATACCGAACTGTAATCGCGTCACTCTCATTAAACCCTTCGGAGTGTTAAGTGTCTGTAATTGAGCCGTAGCATCGTCTACCTTTAACTGCTGATAAGCCTGTGCTAAATCAAGTTTACTGAATAATACACCGCCCGATAATGTTTGTAAAATTTCGTTCACTGTAGGTAAGGGGTAAATGTCAGTTTTCACAGCTTTATTAACCGTACTTTTATAGTCTCCGCACACCCGCAACTGTCCGCTAGTTTTAGGCACGATTACGATAGGTGTAGCCCAATTTGAATGACGTACCGGCTCGAAAACTTTTTGTGCTGCCAGCAAATCTAGTTCTTTGTTGAGTTTTCCTTGTAGTGCAAAAGGAACAGGCCTACACTTGAGAAATACCGGCGTAACATCAGGATTAATTTCTATGGATACCGGTGGACCTTTGTACTGACTAATATCCTCACTAAAAACTTCTACATATTTATCTGTTAGTTGTTTTATGTTGTCATCGTTTCCTGTAATGCATGAGTGAATTCCTTCCACTCTAAATCCCAGTGGTTTCCACCATGGTCTCCCTAGCAAACTGTTTCCACCTATTTTGGCTACGTAAAGGGGAAATTGGCAGTTGTGTTGCTGATATTTATCATTAACGTGGCATACTCCGATCACATCAACTTCTTCTTGCGCCCATGTGCGCAAATTTTCACCGTTTTTTACTATTTGTGGACCACCCTCCGGCCATAGATTGTGATACGTATCTAAACTGATTATTGAGCACACTGCTCCGCTATCTAGCTCCATATTATGCGGTATACCGTTAAGTTCTACGAGGACTATATTTGACTGGCATTCACGGCCTGAAGTAGAGTGAATGTGTTTCAATTCATAGAAATTTGAAGATTCTGGCTCTTCTACAAACGCTAGAGAATTAGTATGTGTAGAACGTTGTCTGTTCTTACTTGATTTCTGTGTTTTCATGTTATCTTTCTTTTTACTGAAACATACGCGCTCTATATGTCCCTGTTTTCCGCAATATCTGCATTTCTCGTCTGCAAATTTACATGTATCTGATTTGTGCTCGCCCCCGCAACGGAAGCAAGGTTTATAATCGTCCTTGTTCTTGTTGTATTTACTATACTTATACTTAGTGTTTGTACCTACTTTATGAATAGTGTCATTGTTGGTTGCTGCTCGGAGCTCTTGCGTATGATATTTCGCTGCTTCAGCTGCCAGTGCAACTTTCAATGCCTTGTCGAATGTGAGATCTGTTTCTGCCAATAATTTCCTTTGTAGTGCTTCATCTTGGACTCCGCATACGAGGCGGTCTCTTAACATTGAATCTAGAGACGTACCGAAATTACAGAATTCTGCTAAACTTCTTAATTCGGCAACATAACTTGAAATTTTTTCACCTGCGCGTTGATCCCTCTTGTGAAACTGGAAACGCTGTACTATCTCTGACGGTTTTGGGCTGAAATGTGCGCTTGCTATCCTCACTATCTCCTCATAATCGATCTCTGTTGGTTTCTGAGGCGATGAGAGCGATCTGATCGTAGCATATGCAACTGGGCCACAAACTGAAAATAACACAGCACGTTTTACGGCACTGTCTGTAATCTCATTAGCTTCAAAATAGAAATCCAATCTTTCTGTGTACATGCTCCATGAATCCCTATTTGGCACAAATTCTTCCATATGTCCTAAAGATGCCATTTTCTGATTTTAATTTGCAAATATAATTCGTTTAAATCTTCGTCGCCACTGTTATGTATTAAGCGGGTGTAGGTTTCAATATAAACTTTATTGTTACTTTTTGTTACACATGTGCGTTTTTGTAACTCCTAAAAAACCCGCCAACTTGTTCTGCCAAAAAACGTCATTTTTCATAAATCCCTAACAATCCCAGTACTCCCAACTGCGCGCTCGCGGTAATAATAAGAAGATACAACAACAATTGCAAGCGCGCCAAATACAAAGTATGTTTATGTAATGAATTACAATATATAACAGACACGATGTCCAAATCCAACAAAATTGGCAGCGGCAATGGACCTGGGTAGAAATGGCGGCCCAAAATTGGCTGGTTTCGGCGTAGCGTGGTTTGGTCGCACAGTGAAAATCACTCGGTTCACGGCACTAAAAGTCTTACTAACTCCCCAAAATACGGGAAAAATCTGGACGCCCGATACTAAAATTTTACAATAAGTCGAGACGCAGGGCGTACACAGACAATACTGCTACCACGCGTACAAAACTTTGATTCCTCACTCGCGGAGAACTTTAGTTGAGACAAAATTTTCTACTCTTTCGGTAGTGACGATAATCGACGATACTCAACTTAATTATTATAAACGGCACTACTCGTGGCACAGACTTTATTAGAGCACGTGAGAGTGGCAAGAAAAAAAGACTACCGTCTCGTTTCACGGCCCCAAGACCTAAATTTTGCAAAAATGTTCGGCACGCGTACGTCCAATTAAGTGACCGTATATACCAGGGACGTACTAAATAAATTGTAAGGCGCTTAACTATTCCATAAATAATGAATTTATAAAAAAAATAAAAAATTGAACGTTACTAATCCTACTCTTACTTAAAAGAAAAAAAAAAACAGGAAAAAAATTAGCTAAACCTGTGCTAACTGTAAATCTTTTATATGCCAAATACCTTGCGTTACTTTATTCTCGTCTTGCAACTCGTAGGTTGTAGCCGACAGTTTACGTTTAATTACGTAAGGACCGACAAACTTAGGCGCAAGTTTACTCGAGAAACCTTTCGAACCGTCCGAAAGAACATAATTTTTGTGCAATACCGCTTGCCAAACGCTGAATTCTTCGGGACGTTTGCGAAGGTCATAATAGTGTTTATTCCGCTGATAAGCTTTATCTAATTGTCTTCTAACATCGGAAAATCTTTTACTCAGTTCGTCCTTGTTAGGAACATGGGTACGATCAATAAATGGGATCGTGTTATTGTCATCATCAACTTTACCAAAACAACGACCGGACAAAATATGCTCTCTACCAAAATAAAGATAAAACGGAGTGTACTGCGTCATTCATATTTTGCGGTATTCATTACAAGTGCAATTTCTGACAAATGCTCGTCCCATCGTTTATGTTCTTAAGCGGTAGCTGTACGAATTGGGAATAATAAAACGAATTTTGAAAAATAAACAGCAACGACCAATAAATAATTATAACTGTGCGTCGACTTCGGGAACTCCATAAAGTCTAAACTAATCATCTGCCAAGGGCTAGATATTTTAGGGCGCTTCCCCATAACTCCGGCAGGTAGTTTCTGCATGGCCTTCTGTGCCTGGCATACTGTACAACGTCTAACGTAATCAATGACGTCTGCTTTCATTTTCGGCCAATAATACAAAGCACTAATCCGGTGAAACGTTTTGTATACGCCTAAATGTCCTGCTGTGGGTCGGTCGTGTCATTCATTACACACCTGGGCACGTTGTTCTTTAGGAATAACTAATTTCCATTCGTACTATTTATTAACTCTAATCAGTTTATAAATTTTATTGTCAAAAAATTTCCAATTTGTAAAATTATCGGGATTCGCCTAGACAACATTTTTCATTTCACGATACCAAGGATCTATAATATCCTCCGATAGATGGATTAAATTAACTTTAACATCAAGTGCGCGAGACAGAAGGTCGGGTAGCAAGTGTTCTTTTCCTTTACGGTGAATTATGTCTTAATCATATTGTTGGAGTCTTAAGGCCCAACGAGCCAGACGACCTACTGGGTCCTTTAAATTGTTTAGCCATAGTAACGAGTAACGGTAAATTTAGTATTTTCCACGTATGGTCTAAATTTTTCAACTGCAAAAATAACGGTTAAACATTCCCTCTCGGTAGTTGTGTAATTGCGCTCATTTTTATTTAGAGTCCTACTAGCGTAACAGATTATTTTCTTGACACCATCTATATTTTGTAACAGTACCGCACGTAAACCGTATCCTGAAGCGTCTGTTTGGACAATAAACGGATAGTTATAATCGGGACAATTTAAAATAAGGGCAAAAACTAACTTTTCTTTAATCATTTTGAACGATTTATCACATTCGTTATCCCATCTAAATTGGTGATTCTTACGTAATAACTTGGTAAGCGGTGCTAGAACAGCAGAATATGAAGGTATAAAACGACGATACCATGACGCGACGCCTATGAATCTTCGAACTTCTGTTACTGATTTTGCGTTTGGAATGTCTAATATCGCCCGCACTTTATCAGGGTCTACATACAATCCGGTTGCGTCTACTACATACCCTAAATATTTTAATTCACTGCGACAAAAGTTACATTTTTCTCTGTTTATCGTTAATCCGGCACTTGAAAGTTTTTCAAAAATTTTCTCTAAAATTTCTACATGTTTTTCGAAAGTGGGTGTGACTACAATAATATCGTCTAAGTAGACAAAGACATAAGGTTCAAAAGAGGCACCAAATAAACGATCCATAAAACGTTGCCATGTGGCGGGAGAATTATGCAGTCCAAAAGGCATTCTATTAAATTGAAAAAGGCCGCGACCAGGGACTGTAAATGCTGTAAATTCTTTACTATCGGGAGCGATTGGAATTTGCCAGTATGTCGATTTTAGATCTATTGAAGTTAAGTAGCGAACATCTCTAAGTTTATCTAAAATCGCGTTTACATAAGGTAATGGATAAGCGTCCTTTTTCGTCACCGAATTTAATTTGCGGTAATCAATTACAAATCTATGCGTATTGTCTTTCTTCTTAACGAGTAAAGCAGGACTAGATCAAGGACTATTTGACGGTTCAACTATCCCATCTTTCAACATTTTATCTAATTCACAATTAAAAATTTCCTGTGTTTTCGGATTCACAGGGTAGTATCTTTGCTTTTTTGGTAGCGCATCACACTTTATTTCATGTTGCACTACATTTGTGCAACCGATATTATTTTTGGTTAAGGATGAATAATTAGCTAATAGTTTATTCAAGATATTAGTTTACGAGTCGTCAAGGGACTGTAGTGAGACTGTCTCTGAATTATTCGCAGATACACTGGTGGCGAATGACCGAGAGCCTTCCTTTAAATTAGGTATTACGTTCTTGGCTAACCAAAAATCCACGCCTAATATTATTTCATATGGGATTGAAGGTACAACTAATACTGTCAAAATACTACTTTTATTCTCTAACGATATAGGCAAGCTTAATGATCCGATACTTCTACATGCAGTATTATTTGCCACAACACAATGAGTAATCGTGCTTTCTAAAGGAAGCCTACAATTCTTTAATAGTTCCTACCCTTTTTGACCTAAAATAGTATGCGAAGCTCCAGAATCAAGTAATCCATTAAAAGTTATACCAAAAATATTTTATTTTCAAATAGGGTCTGTTGTCTAAAGGTAATGATAATAGGAATGAATTAATTTTTGGCTTCAAGAAATGTTCTCTAACTTTAGATAACGAATTTTCCCATTCAGTAGCTTCAACCGATTTACTAGGACGCAAGAACTTCCGGTTCAGCGAGATTCTCGTCCCTAAACGTGTTTTGAATTACATTTCGGACACGATATAGTCGTGTGATTCGGATTTCCACATTTAATGCAAAATTTTCGTCTCTCTATCTTGCAATCACTGAACCGATGACCGGGTTTTTTACAATTCCAACATTATTGGGTACTAGGGATTGGTGGTGAATTCACTGTGCAAGTACGAGATTTCATATTAGGTGTCGCAAGGTCTGGTTCAATTATACTGCGCCTTTTTGGTTGAGGTACCGGAGTATTTTCAGCTAAAAAAATATTATTCTCCAAACGTTTACAAATCTTTAATAATTCATTCATAGTTTCTATATCACAAAGGGCTGTACGGTGTATAAAATATGGACACATATTACAACGCAATATATCGAGCTTTTCTTTCTCGGAAGGAGGTATAGGTAATCTAGAGAATAAATTTATCATACATGCGAAATATGCACCTACACGTTCAGACTGACTTTGTGTTCATGATCTAATTTCTGCCCATAATTCGTATTCATATCCAAAAGGTTGAAATTCTTCTTTCATCAACTTAACTAGTTCATCCCAAGTTGAGATTTTTGACCTAACTGATCGATACCAAATTCTAGCTTGTCCGGTTAATAGTTCTATAGCTGAATCAAAAAGTTCGAACTTCGATACTTTGCGCGAAATTCTATACTCGTCAACACTTTCCAAAAATTCATTAATACTTATATCGCTTCCGTCTCCACTAAATGACAAATTCCATTTACATATTGGTACATGATTGTTGGAGTACGGTAAAGATACTGATGGGGGTGAATTAGCGCTAAGTGTACTCGACGAGAAAAGATTTGTTTGTTCCGAATTTACTACCGTTTCTGTCTCAATAGTTTCTATTGCTTTCATTTCTAAATCATAAATTTTTTGACGTAAAATAGCCACCGACTTTCCGATATCCTCATTTGCTTCACTGATTCGCGATAATCGACCTAAAATGTGCGATACTTTAAATGAATTTTTTTTTGTATTCGTTAGTTTGTGAAGGGCTTTGTATCGACTCTTGTAAAGTCTCAAGTTCAACTAATTTTTGAGTGCAAATTGTTAACTCTGCATCTGAGTTAATGTCGTTTTCCGTTCTAAGCGTATCGAATTTTTCCTTTTTTAGTTCAGAGGTCAAAACTTTGCGCATGTCCGCGACAGAAAAAGCTATTAAAGAATTATAACCACGAACAGAAAGTTCATACTCCAGTTCATCGCGCACCAATCGGGTAGGATCCATTTTCTATTAAATTTCAATAAAATAAAAAAAATGAAAATGTAACAATGAGTACTAGTGCTACCAACTTTTCGTAAGTTAAATAAACGAACAAAAAAATACGTTCATTAATCGAAAACGTAGAATAGAAAAAATGCAGATAAAATTTAACTTTACACAAGTAAATATTATAATCAACTAAAATTATAAACCTAATTTCACACGTATTCAAATCATCCCCTCTTTGCTGACAAAAAATATATAGTAGAAATAACATAAGAAGGGCCTCACGTTGTTGGGTGCCAAATTTGCCACGTACCTTTTTTCCAAATAATAAAATTTATTATCATCAGTTGGCAAAAAAATAAACTATACGGACACTTACCGCAAAAGTGGCTTCCCACACATGACACCGGCTAGCTAGCAGATAGTGGGAGGGGTTGTAAAGGTAAATCACAAATTGTAACTTACTTACTTTTATAAGGGCGCCAGGTATTTTAACAATGAACCCCATTCACGAAAAATACCAAAATAATAACTCAAGCTGAAAATATAAGGGGGTTCAAAGGACAAAATTTTAAGACAAGGGTTACGTATTAAATTAGGTATAACAAAAGTGTGAATAAATTTTGACAAACACGGTTTATTAATTGACATAAGTAACCTTGCAACATTCGACAAATTGTTGTCTCTGCTTAACTTTAATGAAAAATGAAGTGATGAAGGAGGAAGGTGAGATGTGTGCATGAAATGATCTTAAATTAACAATTACAAACCAGTGGCGTAGGGCAGGCCACCAAAGAAAATAGGAACAAAATATTACTGCTACAAGGCAGTAGCCCCACAAAATTTATTACAAGAAAGAAATAATCATGATAGTTACGACTAAACTGACAGTAATAATAAGGGCACAAAGTAATATTATCAATACACAAAATAGTGTAAATTATATCTGCACGGCGCACCGTAAGTGCGTCACTGACAAAAAATAACGCGCACAACACAAAATGCACGCAGAAAAATGATCAAAATTAACTTGGTGAGACAAATACAGCACTTCAAACAAAAAGTAGGTAGTACTCATCTGAGATGCTGAGTGGCCATGGAAACGATGTCCAAATCCAACACAATTGGCGGCGGCAATGGACCTGGGTAGAAATGGCGGCCCAAAATTGGCTGGTTTCGGCGTAGCGTGGTTTAGTCGCACAGTGAACATCATTCGGTTCACGGCACTAAAAGTCTTACTAACTCCCCAAAATACGGGAAAAATCTGGACGCCCGATACTAAAATTTTACAATAGGTCGAGACGAAGGGCGTACACAGACAATACTGCTACCACGTGCACAAAACTTTGACTCCTCACTCGCGGAGAACTTTAGTTGAGACAAAATTTTCTACCCTTTCGGTTGTGACGATAATCGACGATAGTCAACTTAATTATTATAAACGGCACTACACGTGGCACAGACTTTATTAGAGCAGATGAGAGTGGCAAGAAAAAAAGACTACCGTCTCGTTTCACGGCAGAAACCCCAAGACCCAAATTTTGCAAAAACGTTCGGCATGCGTACGTCCAATTAAGTGACCGTATATACCAGGGACGTACTAAATAAATTGTAAGGCGCTTAAATATTCCATAAATAATGAATTTATAAAAAAAATAAAAAATTGAACGTTACAATATAATGGCAGTAGTCGGTGTCGCTGTTACACCCTGTATAATCATATAAAAGTGAAACATATATTTCTAATATAATTATTTGTTATGGTTATTGCAAATAAATCTCAATCATACAATTTCACTCAGAAAGATTAAAGAGTACAAATTTTATTTTCCCAACACTGTACAAATGCACTAATGTGTATTTGTAATAGTACTCTACAACAGCTATTAGACACAAAACTACGTAGGCTATCACACCCTGCTGTAAAAAGGAGCAACCATAAGTAAACATAGTTTATTATTTTGCTTTATTTGACAAAACAAATACAAATATTGGGCTATTATATGGATAGTTTAAAGTAGTATCCAATTTGATTTATAACAAAACATTAAGAGAACAAATTATAATTAATCTAACTAGCAATTAAATTAAAACATAAAAACTAAACATGGATTATCCACAAGTAATATTTTTAATACCAATTATACATCTGCAACAATGTAATACAGATGTACAAATCAAATTTATAAAGAACACTTACTTTTCTAACAAAACACAAATTAAAATATAAAATCCTTTTATCTTAGAATGTCCATAATTCAATTTAGCGCCTTTTCGGGTTCTTCTTTTCTGCAGGCTTCCCAAAAATCATATTCACACAATTTGTGAAAATTCCAACAAGCTTCCTCCGAAAGCAGTAGAACAGAAGGGCTACAGTGCCAACAATGTTGTTGTATGCCCTCAGTACCTGTAGTAAATAACATCAATTTACAAGCGAATATAACTCAAATATGCCCTCTACTAATCATATTATTAAATACTATTGTGGATTATGATAATTAAGCTGTTTACTAAACGGTATGTAGCCTTTAAAGTAAATATAAACCTTTAACTTGAAAGTACTAACCTAATATTATTAAACGTTACTGCTATTATCTCATTATATATGAAAACAAAGGAAATAAAGTTAAAACTATAAAATAAATTATCAAATGATTAATAATAAATAAATAAATAGAAATAAATCTATTTTTTAATTAAAATTAGAAAATTTGCAGTTAAATGATGAACATAAACAGAGTGAGCACGAGAAATGAGAATCCGTGACATAAGCGTTTAGAAAGTGTCTACAGTTCCGAACGCGGGATCTTTAGAAAAAATATAAATCCCGAATACGTGTAGTTTACGCAATTTCTTTAAAACCACTTAAACATTATCTAACCTAACGCACAAAATTCACGCTTCAAAAACCAGGGTTGCGTTTTATGCGTTAGGTGAGGTTTTTGTTGTTTTTTAGAAAAATTTACAAGCTAAGTAAGGTGTTCAACAACGATCTTGCGTTTGTTTCCTATTTTTTTGCACAAGTCCCGAACGTTTCTAGTACTAAACCACGTCTCATCGTGATTTAATTGTTCTCGAACGTTAAGCCACGCTTCTTCGGGATTTTAATTTTACTTAATTTTAAAACGGGGTAAAATGTATTTAATATGCGATTATGCAAAAGAAATGAACAATGCCTAAACTGAAAAAATATTTAACTATTAATCAACGACGATTTCTTTAAATAATGCATTTAGGATAGATTGAAATGAAATTTAAATATGTTATTTTTCATGAATTGTTTTACACAAGTATATAAAATTCAAAAAAGGGTTACCACTTGTAAGCTCAAATATGTAATACTAAAATAGAGCAAAACTACATTGGCAAACACAAACTACTTTTGTAGTAATTCTTTCCGAAAGCTGGAAAATTTGTGATTTGCGATAGAATTTTCGCATTTATTAAAACAGTTACTTATATTTTTCTCGAATATACTTTATTTTTTATTATTTCTATATGATATTTACAATAATTAAATTCTTTAAATAAGCCTATTGTTTGAAGAAGAAAACAAATTTTCTTAATTTTTATAAATATTTTATTTAACTGTCAAAAATATTTTCACATATCAATCAATTTTTTTATCATGGCACTCTAAAACCACAACTACCAACTAATTTTAAAGTAGGCCAGCTACATTCTCCTCCTCGTCTCGTCAGAGGCTTCTGTGGTGGCAGCTGGCTGTGAAGTATATTCTTCAACTCTCAGTAGAATGACAATCATCAAAACTGGTCGGCGAAGTATGCCACCCTGAGTAGCGACATCGACAATTCTGACACGACCATCGCGCCATGAGTGACGGCAACAATTTTGCCTCGTGGCCATACATTTCGAGGAGCGTTGCAATCTGCGATCAGAACAAGATCACCTATACAAACCTTACGGCCGTTGTCTGACGTCCATTTTGTGCGCGATTGAAGGCTCGGTAGATATTCACGCATCCAACGAGACCAAAAATGGTCAGTCAGCCTCTGCGCGATCCGTCACTGCTTTCGCAAATAAAGATCTTGGTCTGCGAATTCTCCTGTTCGCGATAAGCATAAAAAATGGTTAGGCGTGAGCGTCTCCTCCTCGTTTGTATCCAGTGAAACGTGGGTTAGAGGTCGGCTGTTCACAATATTCTTTGTCTCCGCTAATAAGGTGGTAAGAATTTCTTCTCCACTCTATTCCGAATGATGTGGCTTGATCGGTCAATCGCTCATCATCCAATAGTTCTTTAACCGACCTTCGCAGTTCCTTGTAGCACCTCGGAAATTCGTTCCATTATCGGAATAGATCTGATTGGGAAATCCACGTCATGCTGAGCATGACGTGCTCCCATGCGACATATAGCCATTATTGTCCAATCCGTAGAAAGTGAAGCTGCCAGTTCAATATGTACTGCTCGCGTGTTGAAGCAAGTGAATATCATTCCCCATCGCTTTTGACGTCTGCGGACGATGGTTACTTGCATTGGCCCAAAAAAATCAACCCCACAATATGTAACAGGTCTGCAATGGTGTTGTAGTCGTGCAGGTGGCAATCCAGCCATATTAGGTTGTTTGCAGCGGGCTCGTCATGCTCTGCAGGTCACACAATTTGCTATAATATTTTTCACTAATACTCTCAGTCGGAAGATTTACAATTTTTGACGTATCTCTTTAACAAAGTCTTACTATTGTGATGACCCAAAACTTTGTGTTTCTCTTCGACGATTAATTCTGCAATGCGGTGTCGTCCATCAAGGATTATCGGTCTTTTCAACCCTAAAAGCAAGTCTCTTCCTGCTTCAAGTCGATTTCTAGCACGTAGCAGGTCTGTTTCGTCTAATTCGGGATTTAGCTGTCGTAATTTACTGGTAGACTTAAAATTTTGTTCATTTTTTATAGCAGCAATGTCATCGGGAAAGCTTTCTGACTGAACTTTTTTTAGAATCAAGATATCTGCTCGTTTCACGTTCTGGAGTCAATTGTTTACTTATTCTCCTGCATTCTCCGTAAACAAAATGGCTCTCGCTAAGCTTCTAGCTAAATAACGCCAGTTAGAAAATCTGGAATCATCAATGTTCTTCTCCGATTCTTCTACGATCGTTAAAATCATTTCTTGTCTAGGTTCCTTCTCATTATCGCGCTTTGGCTTCATTGAAGGCCAGTTATTTTCAGAGATACGAAGAAAGTCTGAACCTACGACCCATCTTGAGTGAGCCAAGTCGATATTACTATCAGCTCTTGTTGCTTCATCAACTACATTCATATTTCCGGGCAACCATTACCATTCTTCAGTTCGGGTCAGTTCATCTATCTCGGATAATCAATTAGAGACGAATGGTTTGTTTTGTCGAGGGTTATTATTGATCCACCACCAAACTATCCGAGAACCAGTCCAAAAGAATCGCTTTTCTATTTTCGCGGTATGTTCCTTTTGAATGGTAGCACCAAGAAGTATACCCATCAGTGTGGCCTGAAGTTCTAATTTTGTTATAGTTGAAGGTTTCAATGGTGCTACACGACTCTTCGCAGCGACGAAGGCTACTTTATTACCACGACGTAGATATGAAACAGCCGCGTAAGGTTGTTCTGAAGCGTCAACGAACACGTGAAGTTGAAAGTTACTCATGTTTTTAAAACCGTAGCACTTGGGTATAGAAAAATTCTGGCATTTCTTCATGTCTTGCAGCCACCGAAATCAAATCTGTGCAGCTTTCTCGCCGATTTTCTCATCCCATTGGGTTCCACTGGGCCATATATCTTGCAGCATAATTTTTCCTCTAATAAGAAAAGGGCTCAACATCCCAAGACGATCAAAGACAGATATGATAACTTTCAGCATCTCACGTTTAGTCGGTCTTCGCAACCCTTCAGCTACATCACTTTTCACCTTCTTTAGGCTGAGATCAAAGACTAGTCTGTCCATAGCAGGATTCCAGTTCAGGCCCAAAGTTCTCTCGACGGTTTCTATAGGTTGCGTGGAGTGTAGGAGGGTGACAGTGTCTGTGTCTGGCTGTAAAACGCTGGGTTTGTTCGAAGCCCATCCACAAATGTTAAATCTTCCTGCTTCATGAATTTTGATAACGTCTGATACAAGTTGTTTAATTTCCTCTTCAGTGTCAACGCTATCTAAATAATCATCTACGTAATGCCTTCTCTTAATAGCCATTACTGCGCGAGGATATGTAGAGGCATATTCTTCAGCGTTATGATGTAAAATAAAATTAGCAGTACATGGAGTTGATGTTGCATCGAATATCATGGAGGTCATCTTGTAGATGCGAGGGGGGGATTTCTCGGTCTGATCCTCGCCACAGAAATAATTGGGCTTTTTGGTCTTCATCTTGAATCTTCACTTGAAGAAACATCTTTCTTATGTCAGCTGTGACTGCTACATCGCGTTCTCTGAATCGGAGTAAAACGCCCATCATTGAGTTCAGGAGATCTGGGCCAGACAGTAGTTCAATGTTAAGAGATATCCCCTTAGTCTCTGCCTTAGCATCAAAAACTAATCGAAGTTTCCCTGGTTTATTGGGATTTTTTACTCCGAAGTGCGGTAGAAACCAAATCCTCTTTCCTGTCAAAGCGCCAACGACTTCTTCAACATAATTCTTTTCTAACATGTTGGAAACCTGCTTTGAGTAATCTGAAGCAAAGGCAGGATCTGAGTCCATCAGTTTCTCAATAATTTTGAGTCTGTGTTCTGCGCTACTTCTATTATTTGGTAAATGAATGTCGTCAGCTTTACCATCGATCGCCAATCCTTTTGGTCTTTGTCTCAAGAATATTTTTCTTCAACCGATTGTCTTTTACAGTCTTCATATTTAATTCCCATATTGTTGAAACTGTAAAAACTCTTCACCAACTCATGTAATTCAACGTCTTCGCGTACGTGTAAAATAAATTCAGGGTAATTGTTGGTAAAGTTTGAGACGAAACCATGAAGTACCCATCCAAGTCGAGTAAGCAATGCAACAGGCTCATTTTTTCATCCTTCTTGAATTTTCCTGCTGACAATTATATGCCAATAATCTTGACCGATGAGCAGAGTAGGTTGTCCTTTAAATGTCTGAATAGGGATTTTTTTCTAAATGTTCAAATCGAGCCAAATCTCTTTTGACAGACCCATTCCCAGCGCTTATTCACCTCTTCGTTGCGAAATTTATGACATTTATCTCTGCTATGATCATTTTTCGCACAGAAATAACAGTTCTTCTGAGTATACTTCTTATCACGTGCCTCTGAAACCATGGTAATCGAGGTTTCTTTTATTTGAAGCGTAGAGTCAGATCTATCTTCATTTTCAGTCATCGTGAAGACAGGTTGCTTCGGTGTAAAAGGAACTACAGGTTTCATTGTTCTTTGTAATAACTCTACTGCGCCAGCTTTACAGATACGTTGTGCCTCTTGCATAAGATATTCATCCAGTACGCGTAATCTAGGCAGGTATCTATCTTTTTCAGTGCTATAATCCAGCAAACGGTAGATAAGAGGTTCAGTCAATTTGTTCATTATCTCAGAGGTGAGATCGTTGCTGTGCAAATGTCCACGATGTTTGGTCGCTTCTATAGCAGCTACACAGTTGGACACCTAGGTCGCGAGCACAACTAGTTCAGAGCGAGTACCCGTTAGTTTCGGTATTTTCTTCATTTTGCCAATTAGTTTATGCAGTATCAGATCAGGTCTTCCAAATCTCATCTCGAGAGTCTTCATCACTTCGTCAGCTGAAGTCGCCGTAATCAGTCGAGCAGCGACCGCTTCCCAAGCCTCACTATGAAGGCACCTCTGAAACTGAAAATACTGCCCTATTCTAGTTGTATCAAAGGCATTTTTAAATCTTAGCCAGTCAAGAGGATCACCAGAGAATGTAGGCAAGTCTCTGGCAGAGAGACGTCCCAGGAGCTTCTCCCCCGAATTATTTGACATCTTAAATGCTGACGTGATGGCTCGTGGAAGATCGGTGATACCGTTGTTCCCAGGACTGTGCTGATTGACTTCAGTATGTTCAATTTCTTGATTAGCTTCTAACTGGTCGTCATTTACATTCATGCTGTCATTGACACATTGCTGCACTCTCGATTGGTTTGACGACTGTGATAACGCTTCAGTATCTTCTAACTGCGCAAGCTCTTCATCTAGCCGTGCTTCTATTATTGCTATTTTCGCCTGTTGTTTTCTTTCTTCTAAAATCTTCTCTTGCTCGATCCTTTGCGCTTCTAGTTCGATCTTTTGCGCTTCTAGTTCTGCCTTTTCCCTTGCAGCTCGCGCCTCCAATACTCATCGTCGGGACGACGCGGTGCTGCGCATGGTATTCCCGCTTTTTGCTAAACGTAAAGAGAAGATTTTGATATCTGACTTATTTGATAGAATATCTGACCTTTATCATGGTGGGTATCTGAAGTTCCACCTAGTCGATTCATATTCTTGATTTTTCGACGCTAATCTCTCACTTCGACGTACATTATTCATATCCTTATCCATATCCGGCTCGAATGACCATTTTATTCAAGAAGAAATCTAATTTTCTTAATTTTTATAAATATTTTATTTAACTGTCAAAAATATTTTCACATATCAATCATTTTTTTATCATGGCACTCTAAAACCTCAACTACCAACTAATTTTAAAGTAGGCCAGCTACACCTATATTATTAAAAATTAGAATATCTATTGTTATCAATTCTTTTACTTAGCAATACCACTTTAATTGAAAAAACTTGATTACTAAGCCGGAAATATAAAAATATTGACACTAAAAAATTCGGAATCGTATTCGCAGATATTATTTGAAAAAAAAAATCATTTTTACAGTGAACGAAATTCAGTACTCTTTAAATTCTATTATATATCAATATACCGAGTTTTTGTTTATCAGTAAATATAGGCGTGTATCATTTACTTTTAGGCGTTTTCGTAAAGTCGATCGGATTGGGCTGATGTAATCTGAAGCGTTCGTAAAGTCAATCGAGTTAATCTGATGTATTCGTAAATTCACTCCGATCAGTCAAATCGAGCAATTCGATTAAAAAAATTCGACCTTGCTCCATGTGCAGGTTAGTACATATTACGCACGCATATTTAAAATTGTAAACATTTTGTTTCAGAAAATGTATTTATTTAAATATTTCTGAATAAGTATTACAGCACTATGACATGTTTTAAAGAAAATATGGCAGTTTGCAGTTTATGTAGTCTTTATGAGTTATTTTCAACAAATTTCTGATCAAAATAATCTAAACAATAATATTTCATTCCCATATGAGTTGTGTATACAATTAGGTACGACTACAGAAACAAGCGCTTATTCATTTTAACACATTAAACTTCTATAATCAGAAATTTAAACGTCAAAATCATATACAGATTTGGAGCGTTCGTTTAAGCTTCAATAATCTGATGAATCTGATCTATCTCCGACGTCATCGAACAGATCTGTAGGACAGCTTGAAGAAAATGTAGAAATCAAAATATGGTAGAAGTCCATAAGAGTCTAACAGACCAATTCTGTAACAAAGTGGTTAATTTTTAACAACTGTTATATATCAACATACTTGATTGGTTTAATTTTTAACCAGTTGTTAAAAATTAACCACTGATTTACAGAATAGGCCTGTAAGATAAGTTTCCTATTTATTCACTGCTACTTTTAATAAACGACCCGGTTCAACAACTATTAGAAAAGTCTATAAAAATTAGCTAAAGGATGCATTGGCAGATGACATTTTGAAGACCGACAACTCCCTATGTTCAATTAAAAAAAAGCGATAATACATTGCTGTCAATCATTTTAAATATAACTATGGTAATGACATACGGCTATGTTTACTGATAAACTCCCAGTATGTATGTACGTATAATTATGCCATAATCCCATTATGTGAGTTGGCACGAATCCGACGCTTTCTTTCGCCACACATTTCTTTCAAAACACATTACTTTCGCCTCGTCCCTATACACACAAGTTCTTCCATTCCTTACTTCGTAATATCACTAAACGTTCATTCGTTATTTTCTCCAAATGGTTGAGCTATCTCAACTAACTCATTTCCACTGTTTCAACAATATTCCTAATTATACATTCTTCATCAATCAAATCATTCCTGAAAAGATCCCTCTTAACATCCACATATGCCATGCAAACGAAAATCATATATTTGTGTTACCCGCAACCTAAATTTCCTCTGATTCCTACCTTATTCTGTTAGGTCATATGGATATCATTTCCGTAACTTTTCAATCCATTTTCAAAGTTCCTACACTCCTCCTCGGACCATAGGCTCATCTGCTCGGCGGGAATAGAGTTGATCCTTCTTCGGCGAAGGGCCTCCTCCACATTGTGCCCGCATTGTAGGAGCAGAAAAAGAGCTTGCTCGTCGTCACGAAGTTGGCAGTCCTTGGGGAGGGAGGCCACACCGGGGCCCCCAACTGTGGCGCGCCATAGGTAGTCCTCAGTCTGGGCCTCGGGAAGTGGATGCGGGTCCCATAGAAGCTTGTCTTCGTTCTCGTAAGGGAGAGCATCATTATAATTGCAAAGACCTTCAGGAATGCCGGCTTGGTAGTCTTGGCCTACCATGATCGTCTAGAAAGACATTTTCATTTATTTATTTAAGAAGGAAACGAAATTCTGGAAATATAATAAAATTTATACGTAAAAAACATTCTACCGATGTCTACTTTTTGTTTTGAAGTATTAATGTATACAGGGTGTGTCCTTTAAAACAACCAGCGCTTTTTTGGGCGAACTAATGACTTTAGAGAAAAATGTTATATACAAAAAATTACCAGGAAAAAGATCTTAATTTATGAGGAATAATAAATAAAAAATTCAACCAGTGGTTCTCAAACGGTAGAATAAAATTATATTTTTTTAAATGGCAACCTATATAAATTTTTTGTCTATTAGATAGAGAATTTTTTTCTGATTTCAACGATATAAATATGATATGGGGTTGTATAACAATTATTTCGAGAAAAATGATATTAAAAATCAGAAATAATTTTACAATATTGAAGTAGGCTATGCAATAAACAACTATTAATACAACTATTGCCTAGGTTACGATAGTATATTATTTTCTTATATCTAAAATAACTTGTTTTACTAAGAAATTCATAATAACAAATGAACTACATAACGAAGAAATATCAAAAAATAATAGTACTAACATAAAAAGAAAAACAATATGATGGAAATTATTTACAAATTTATGCAACCTTAGGTATTTTTGCACTTAAGAGTACTAATTTTTATTATAATTTGTGCTCGAAAACACCTCCTTGGTTTTGAAGACAAAGTTCAATTCTTCTTCTCAATTCGGAAGATGTAGCAAAAAAAAATTGTTCTCAATAATTCACGAGTGGGTTAATTGTTATACAATCCCATATCATATTTATATCGTTGAAATCAGAAAAAAATTCTCTATCTAATGGATAAAAAATTTATATAGGTTGCCATTTAAAAAAATATAATTTTATTCTACCGTTTGAGAACCACTAATTGAATTTTTTATTTATTATTCCTCATAAATTAAGCCCTTTTTCATGGTAATTTTTTGTATATAACATTTTTCTCTAAAGTCATTAGTTCGCCCAAAAAAGCGCTGGTTGTTTTAAAGGAAACAGCCGTATACACAATATACAACTTTGACGGGTGTCGTAAGATATCGCCGCCCATCGACGAAATTTTTGCCTTATTTTATATTAGAACAAAAGTATAAATACAAAAACTGTTCTGAATTAAAAACTGCATTGAATAAGTCCAAAATTATTGTTTTGTATAGGTATCCACCTCTCCTTTTAATATAAAAATAAATTTTGATTTTTTTTTTACATAATTCGGTTATTTTTTAGCATAATTCATAATATTATAATATATTTTACCTTAAATTTTAGTACATTAGAATACCCCATTAAGACCATATGTGATTTTGATAACCCAAATCGATTCAGGTAAAAGTCTGAGTAAAATAGATTGCCATATCTAGAAAAGGGTAAAAATAATAAAAAAGTATTTTCTCACCTTCTTCCATTCGTCTTCGTCTGGACTATAATCGTAGTCGTCATCTACTTCTTCACTATGAACCCGAGACACTGCTATGAAGAAAAACAACAAAAATATCTTATTAGTAAATTAGCAGTTACAACCCATTAGAAAACAATGTGGCCAAAAATTAACTAAATTTACAAATGTCAACAATGATACATCGTTTCCAAAATAAAGTATTTCAAAATTAAATATCGCTCTAGCAAGTTTATGATTAGTAGGCAACAATGATAAATATATTATAGCGATTGTTATACTTAATTATTGAATATTATTGAGTCTAATTGTCATTAAGACCTTTGGCGTGATTGATATATTCATTAATTCTATTTTGCTCTTTTCCTCTTAAGACGGTTTCGCGTAAAATTTTACTACAGAAGATAAGAACGTTGTTCTTAAAATACATAATATTGTTTTTATTTTCACTTAACTTTAAGGTCCTAACCTTCTTTATTTTATTATCATTAAAAATATTATGTGAGTGATTTCTCCTCTTAAAATTTTAAAGGTGCACTCTATTTTTTATTCAATCATCAATAATTACTAGGGGCAGAATCATAGTAGAAGTATTGTTTCGTGCCGATTCGTGTTAGTGCAGTATTTAATTCGTGCAATAACTACTGATTCCTACAAGTCCAGGCTCATAATAGTTCGGCCGGCTTAAAACAAATTATAAAATAAACATAATTGGACCACTTTAATAATAATAGAACAGCTCTGCGGGCTTTATAGGCCCATGGCTTCTTTACATATTTCTTTCCATTCTAATCTATTTAGAGTCCTTTTTTCCCAGTTTTTTTATATTTAGTCTATTCAAGTCTTTAATTACGGAGTCACACCACTTTCCCTTAGGATGCCCTATTTTCTTCTTCATTTCGGTCCTGCCCTTGAAAACCCTCGTCACTGTTCTGTCCTCTGGTAGCCGCATTATATGTTCCAACCATCTTGGTCTTTGAGCTTTAATTAACCAGGTTATTGCACTGTCACCATATAAACACATCGCTTTCGCATTTGTCCGTCTTGTCACCCACATTTCTTCTTTTTTCCCACCGAATATTTTCCTTAACGTTTTCCTTTCCCACACCTCCAGTTTTAAAATTTCACTTTGTTTTAGCGCCCATAGTTCGCACACGTACATTACTGTCGGCCTTATCACAGTCTTGTAAACCCTCACTTTCGTTGCCCATGATATATATTTCGATTTTAACAACCCATGTAACATCCCAACACATTTACTTCCTTTAGTTAGCCTAGTGCTAATTTCCACACTCTCTTCACAATTGTTGGTTAAAGTCACTCCCAAATAAATGAAGCTCTTCACCTCTTCAAACTTATACATCTTCCCATTTTCACTTTTAACTACTAAAACTCCTAAGTCCCTTTGTTGTATTTTGTCTATTCTCATATATTTTGTCTTTTTTTCATTTATTTTTAATCCCACTTCTTCCGCTGTTCATTCTAATCTCTTAAACACCTCCTGTAGCTCTTGCCTTGACCTTGTTAATATCGCTATATCGTCCGCGTAGGCTAATATTTGATGTTTCTTCCCGTATACGTTCCCTGAGGAATAAATTTCTGCTTTTCTTATGACCCATTCCAGAACCACATTGAAAAGTACTGGCGACAATGGGTCTTCTTGTCGTAATCCTTTCCGAACTCGGAAACTTTCGGATGTCACTCGGTCCATTTTTACTTTGCACTTATTGTCTTTTTGTGTTAGCTCTATGAGTCGTACTAGTTTCTCAGGTATTTGGAGTTCTCTTAGTATATCGTACAATTTGTTCATCTTGATTGAATCATAGGCCTGTTTAAAATCCACAAACAGCATCATTAGAGGGAGATTATGTTCATAGCTGTCGAGCATTAGTTGTTTTAATGTAAATACTTGATCCGTGGTCGATCTGTTTTTCCTAAACCCTGCTTGATATTCTCCCAGCAGATTCTCCACTCTTTCTTGTATTCTGTTTCTAATGCTGGTTGAGAAAACTTTATAGATCACATCTAATAAGGCAATTCCCCTATAGTTCTCACATATGGTTTGGTCCCCTTTCTTGTATAAAGGTAAGATTACTGCTCCTTTCCAACGGTCTGGCATTTCCTCGGTTCTCCACACTTCTTGAATCTGTTGGTATACTTCTTCTTACAGTCTGTTTCCTCCGTTCTTATATATTTCTGCGGATATTCCATTCTCCCCTGGACTTTTATTGTTTTTTAGGTTATGCAGAATTGTAATAATTTCCTCTTTTTCTGGTGGCAGTTCGTCCTGTTCGTCGTTTCTTTCTCGTTCTCTTCCTGTTAATTCCTCTTCTGTGCTACACCCTTCAATTAATAGTTGGTTGAAGTATTGCCTCCATCTGTTTACTTTGTCTTCTCCTGTAACCAAGTAGCCTTCTTTATTCTTGCAGTAAATTGCTTTTTGTTGATACCCAGATTTTTGTTTTCGTACTTCTTGATAGAAGTTTCTTATAGCTTTGTCCTTATAATTCTCTTCTATTTGAGCTAAAAAAAAATCCATCTCTTCTCTCTTTCTTCTCCTGCAAATCCTCTTATATTCGTTTCTTTCCTCTGTGTATCTTTTTTTTATTTTCTTCACTTTCTTTTTGTAGAGCAATCAATCTAGCCTGATTTTTCTTAATCATTGCTTCTCTGCATTCATCGTTGTACCAATTTTTGTCCTCTTTCTGCTTCGGCCATTTTAGTAGTTCCTTTGAGACCGTTGTTACTGTCCCTTCCAATTTTTTCCAGTTTTCATTTACATTTGCTAAGTTATTTTTATTTTTTAAATTTTTGTTCATCTCTTGGTTAAATCTGTCTTTTACTTTCTCGTTTTGTAATAAGTGCCCATTATGTTTTGGCATTCCCTTCTTTTTATTCCTTTTGTTTACTGGAATTTTCTGTTTTAACTTCACTACAACTAGGAAGTGGTCTGTATCTCCTACTGCTCCTCTTCTACTTTTAACGTTTGTAATTACTCTTATGTGTTTCCTTTCTATCATCACATGGTCAATTTGATTGCAGTACTCTCCATTTGGTGCTTTCCACGTAGCCTTGTAAATTTCCTCTCTCTGAAAAGTTGTGCTGCTTATTTTCATATTCATTCCTAGTGCAAATTCAATCATCTTTAGCCCATTTTCATTTGTTACTTCATGTTTGCTATGTCCTCCTGAAATTTCTTTAAAACATTCTTCTTTCCCAATTTTTGCGTTCATGTCTCCAATTATTATTTTAATGTCGTATTTAGGTATGTCATTGAAAACTTGTGTTAGTTCATTATAGAATGCATCTTTCATCTCTTCTGCTTTTTTATTTGGTGGTGCATGTGCATTTATTATACTAATTTTTTTCCCTTTTCCCCTTATTCTAATTTTACATATTTTGTCCGAAATTGGTGAAAATTCAATGACCGAATCTTTTATTTTCTTACTAACCATAAAACCCATCCCAAAATAGACCGTTTCATGCCCACTATTAAATATTATGTACTCTTCCATTTCAAAAATATTATTATTCTTTTGTTTTGTCTCTTGTATCGCAGCAATATCTACTCCATATTTTTTGAAAGTTTCTTCTAAATTCTTATAAGTTCCTGTTGTATTTGTTCCCCGTACATTCCATGTTGCTAAAACTAATTGTATTTCTTTGTCTGTAGACCTATTCGTGTGCAGTCTCCGTAGCCTAGTTATAATTCCTGTGTTTTCTGTAGCGGTGTTTGCTATTAGTTTTTTGAATGGCTGCCTTCATCTGAGGTTTGTTTTATACTTACACCTACTTCTACTAGATCTTCTATTTGTTTGTTCCATATATATTGCTTGTTGCCTACTTGTATTTTATTGTAGTAGATTTTTGGGTTTCTATTATTTTTTCTTTCCTCTTCTGCCTTTTTTCTGATTACATAGTGCATTTTTCTCTTTTCCTTAATTCAATCGTTGTCTGTAAATATTCTCTTGTTTCCCATTTTTTTTTTTGTTTTTCATTACCTTTATTTTATCTTCATGATATTCTAGTTCTGCTACGATGATTGGTGGTGCATTCTTCATTTTTAATTCTATGGCTGATTTAATTGCACATTTGACATGTAAATCATGTTTTAGTAGTTCTATTACCCCTGTCTTTTGGCTTTTTTTCCTTCTGTGTTCAATCCTTTAATGACAATGTTATTCGCTCTACTTTTTTGACCTTGTTTCTCTAATCGTTCTCTCAAAGTCCCTATTTCTTTTTTCAATTCTTCCTTTTTTTGCCCATTTTTCTTCTTTTCTTTCGTAGTCTTCCTTTAATTTGTCTATTGCGAATTATTTTTTATTTCGTTTTTCAAAACTTCATGATTACTGTTCATTTCTTCTCTCATTCCCTTCATTGTTTCTGATATATCTAACATTAATTTCCTCAGTTCGTCCATATCTTTTATATCTTCACTCTCTGTTTGTTTTACTGGTGATCTTTGTAATATTTTACTTCTTTTGAATATTAGCTCTTCTTCTGTTTCTTTATCGGTTTTGTTTTCCTGCCTTTTTCTTTTGTCTATGAAATTACTACGACTTCTATATTCAGTACTCATCTGACTCCCTTTTTACTTCCTACGTAAGTAAAAAAAGTATTGTAATCGCGAAAAATTTCGGTTTTCAGATTTCAGCGGAAATATCCATTTTGATCATCCCTGAATCCATTTTGACCAATTTCGTCGTGACGTCTGTACGTACGTTCGTACGTATCTCGCATAACTCAAAAACGGTAAGCCGTAGAAAGTTGAAATTTTGTATTTAGGACTGCTATAACATCTAGTTGTGAACCTCCCTTTCTGGTTATTACACAATTTCCAAAAGTAGTACTTTACATGAAGCCTATAATAGATTTTAATGAAAAACTTTTAAAATATAATCCAAAACTTTTCAAATTTGGTATACAAGACTTTTATGTCAATCGAAATAACATAATAGATTTTGGTTAAAATAGGCTAACCGGAAGTGGTACATTACTTGAAGTTGTTAACAGTTTTTCTTGAATAAAATAATTTTATTTTGATTTTAGAAATAAAAGCTTCAAATAAAAGTTTTAGAGAATTAATTTCTGCGTCTAGCACATCAAGTATTATTAAATTAGCCCTATGTATAAGCGAGATATGTAAATTTAAAAATTATGTACTTTTTTGTTTTTGTAATATGGATTACGACAAAAAAAATGTTCATGTCAAATTACGTTAAATACGTGCAATTTTATGATTCGTACAATAACAAATATTATATTTTTATTGTGAAATTAGTCATATTCATTGTTGTAATCAAATATTTCTTTGTTGTAATCAACTCTCTTTAAAATGAACCGGGTTAGATTAATGTTAATTTAAAAATGATAGTAGTAAATGAATGATTTTTTGTTCTATATCAAAATATTTCTCGGACTTGGCTTAAGCCTGTCAATGTTTTGTAATTTAATTATTAAAAAATATGTATAGTTTAATATTTAATAATCGTACAAGGAAGTCGTGTGGTGTACACATCAGATTTTTTCTCTTAGTACGCTCCTGACTATCTCTTAGAGCGCTTGCGCGTCGCGCGTTTCACTTGTTCGTCGTTCCTCGCTCGGTCACGTTGTCAAAGTCTTCCAAGATTTGAACAATTATAATAATTTTATTCTCCTACCTAAAGCGCTACGACACCACTACTTTTTTAAAATTCTTATTTATGTACCACTAAACTCTTGATTCTATACACTTTTGTTTAAAACGGCACGATAATTTCCTTATTTTTAGGAATTATCATCGATGCAAATTAAAACACACTTCACTTAAGCATAACCAGGACCGTTTTAAAACTTAAAACTAACAAAAAATGTGGGTCAAATGACAGGTGATAATAATTCCACCGACATTTAATAGTATATTACGTAATGAGAGATGTAAGAAGCAGATTACGTACGAGTAAAATGATTGACACACGAGACGCGTAGCGTCGAGTTTGTAATTTTACGAGTGAGTAATTGCTTTACATCTCGAATTATGTACTATACTTTTTCTACGACCACTCATTAATATTTCTAAATTGAAGCAAAATTCAGATACATAGTTATAAATTAATTATTTTTTTATTGCATTACTTACAAATTACAAATAATGTTATCAACTAATTTTGTTTATAATAATTATTATTACCTCAGTATATGTTTTTGTAATCACACAAAAAGCAGCACTTCGAAACGTCAAAAAGTTTGGTGGGTTTTATTTACAAAAATAAAACTTCGCAACGATGTTACCATGGTTACTGCTAAGCCTAGGGATATACGATGAAAAATAGTTCTCTACTGCAAATTTGATTGAAATGAAATATGTATTGTTGACATAATATAATATTAATATAATAACCCAAAAAAATATGTATTTATATGTATGTCAGATAAATTTCATTCTATTATATTTAAATCTTAAATTTTATATATCAAATTTTAATCACTTCTTACAGTTTGACAATCAGTCCTGCCAACTTAAATTTGCTGTTCATTACGTAACAGTGTTACGTAATGAAATTTCATTACGTAACACTATTCATAAGAACGAACTTACATTGTTAGTAGTCTGTTCAGTAATGACCCTCTTACAGTAGTGGTAGTAGAAAAAGGGTTATTTTCTATTTCAGATTTATCTTCTACCAAGATCCTTCATTTTTGGTACTGAAACTTCGTCAAAATCCAGTGTGTACAGTAAAACCTACCTTTCAAGAGAAATGAGACAATATTCTAACAGAAGAATGTACAGAACTTGTGGATACAATATCTAATAAAATGGGGTCATTTCACATTTTCTACTTTTTATTTTTTTTAAAGAATAGGTTAAATAAAATATGTAGGTTTTGGTTTTACTCCTTACTAATCTTTAGAATCAGAGATATGATTTTTTAAAAGTTGCCTTTAATTTCAAATATTTCAACGACGTTACAGATTCATGGATACGGCAGTCTAGCTCTACCGGTTTAGTTTGAAATTATGTTATGAAACTTTTGGCACCTTTTTTATTTTAATAAATGTTTCATTTACATAACCTCTACTGGCCTACTATTTTAAGGAAATACATAATAATAACAATCTTTTCTTAGGTTAGAATGCTGTTTTGTGTTTATAACAGCTAAAACAGAAATCACGTGCAGAAAAAATGTGTGTGTGTGTGTGTGCGTGTGTGAGAGAGAGAAATGTCTGTGTGAGATGAAGGTGTAACGTCGCGAATTTAGTCCGTGTATACAGCTGCGAGTTTATTTGCAAATTTATGAATGAAAAATTGCATATTTCAAATTATTTGATATTACTAAACTTTATTCCTGTTAAGACAGTGGGGGCTAGCATAGCGCTTCTAAAACTTGGTCTCTGATTGGTCGAAATCGTGGAAAAGTTTACAAAGAACTATTTTTTGCTTGTCTATCTATCTATATCTTTCTCTTGAATTGCATAGGCCAGCGTACATACATCATAAAGTAGGGACAAGCAATTAAATTTTACAATTCAAATCTGTATGCGCATGCGCGATATTGGTTGTACCTTCTGCATATAACCGTTCGGAAAGCAGCACTGTTTGTGTACAAAATAACAATTTTCTAACCACAAATTCTTTGGGATTCCATCTTCCCTCGATTTATTTGTTTTGTCTAGTAAAAATGTGTGAGAAAGTTGTTAAAAACATGTATTCTGTGAGAACTTGTCTGCGGATATATGCTCATACAAATATATCTTTATTTACATTTTCGAAGGATTTTGAACGCTATGTAAATACGCTATTTCGTAAATATATTGCGCAGATATGTTTTTATTATGAAAATAATCATAAATAAATATAATTTTATCATTATAGACATTGTTATAGCTGTAACAATGGGTTACATCTTGTCAACGGTATGATTTAATTCAAGAAATGCAAACCACTGGAATATCATTGTATAATTCATACTACAGAGTGTGTGGGGTTCATTTTCAATAAAAGAAATGAGAATTTTGTTTAAATCTCTTGCATTAAATTTTAATCTAAAAAACTTTTTCCTCCAATTTGAATTTTCTACAATATTACTGTGTCTCCACCTCGTAGCACTTTTCGGATATTCCTGCCAACGTTATTCAAGGTTATTCGATCTAGCCATACGAACTTCAAAGGTGCCGACACACTTTGTCCCTACGTTATGATGTATGTACGCTGCATAGGCATACAAATTTATAGTATACGGTAATGTAAATTTACAATTTTTAATAATAATACGACATAATATATGTAAATAGTACTATAGTGAAAAGTACTACCTGCAGCAAAAATATTGATTTGTAATTAAGAAAAAATTCAACGTCAAGTTAAAATAATTTCACCACCTTAAAGTAATTTTTTGTTCGTACGCCCACATACAAGAGATATTCATCTGTCAGTTTCATGATAACCCTTTGTGTTAATTATATTTGTCATTTGGTGGTAAATTCTTACTTTGTATTAGCCTCTACAAGCGATCATTATTTGCAAGGATGTAGTCTTATTTAAATTAAAATGTAGTTTTTGAACATAATCAAATTCATAAAACTGTTATTTTCAGATTTCTATTTTCTTCATTAATAACTATTTTTCTACATTTTTTTGAATTGAATAGCATGCAATATTAATATTTATTAAGTAATTATAAAACAAAATAATTAAAATGACTTTTTTTATATATGTCCATTTATAATTAAATATCACTAGGTTCAAATTTAGCGTTTAATTTTAGAACTAAAATTTACGTTTTCGACGGGGTAAATCAGTCTTTTGGTTACTGTCTTCTTAATTGGTATAAGGTTTATATTTATTAAATAAGATGGATTCCTCGGTTTCTTTTAATGACCCCAATGGGCTGTTATTACTAACAATAATAAACGCGATGTAACCCAATATTAAATGGCAGAATATTTGCATAACATATTCAGCTTTGTAAATTTAAAATCTATATTTTAAACTAATCGAAAGAAATTTGTACAAATTTCTCACATTTGCGTTCGTTGAAAATGTAAACCGGTTGAACTATTATGAGCCTAGACTCGTATATTCAAAAAGGACATTTGATAAATCGTCGCGTATGAGTATAGTTAATGCCTGGTATATTCACATTTTTACGACTGCACACTACGAACCTAATTAGATTAGATTCGATCAGAATATGCAAAAATATTAGTTTCAAAATACGGAAAAATCGCATAAAAATATTTATACTAACATCTAAGTAACCTAGACCCATCCTGGCCTTCATGTTCATTTTCCGGTATGGGACCATAAAGTTGCTGGAGCTTGGAGGGCTCTAGTTGCATCTTAGAGTCCTCTTCCACCGGGTCGGTTTCTATCTCACCCTTGCCTTTGCCCTCGCCGTCTGCATCCTGGTCCGGCTCTTTATCTGCCTCAACGTCGGCGTCTGGGTCTGCCTCGGTCTCTTGTGGTTGCTCGGGGTCCATTTCTCTTGGCTCGGTATCTGCCTTGTGGCTTCCGTAGCCGAACAAAGCGAGTAGCTCCTCCAAAAGAAATAAATTATACATATGCATAATATCCCTAGAAACTATATAAATTTCTTATACTAAACGAAGAATAACCGATTCGTTTAAAAATAACTGCTTCCCAAAGGGAATTTTCATTTGATCTAAAATTTTTAGCGGGAACTTACTCAGTAGTATATGTTCTTGACTATATGACTTATTTTTCAATGTTCTTTATTGAAGAGCAGTTAAAACAAACATTCAATCTTTCGCCATACCTTCCGCCATATTCATGTAAGCTCATCTTTTCTTGCACTCGGAAACTTTCACTCTCATAGCACATAATTTGTTACATCCATCCACTTAATCCAAATATAATAAATTTAATACGTACTGTTAAAATCGTGTTAATGTTTGATTCTCCTTCCATTTCTTAAAGTATCAAACTGTATCAACAACTTTTAACACAATTTAGATGAATGAGAACACTTTAAGAGTGAAGTTGGAACAATAAAACCAAAATGTTACTAAATTTATCTTTCGTCCGTTAAAAAGAAGAGGGGGAATAGCATGAAGTTGAACAATAAAATTGTTTTAGGAATATATATATATATATATATATATATATATATATATATATATATATATATATATATATATATATATATATTGTTTGCATTAATTGTTTTTACTAAATATCATTCTGATATTCCACAAAATACTCTTTTTTAGAAACAAAATATTAAATAAATAATTTATGTAAATGACAATCATGGCAAGTTACAACTTCAAACTAACATATAAAATACTCTTTCAAACTCTTTTCGTATAAAAAAACTGTAAATAATACGTCCTTACTAAAGTGGGAAAGTTCAAGAATCTCTAATTTAAAATCCTGCCTTTTAAAACACTGCTTTTTAAAAGTTTGACTTTTATAAAACATGACTTTGAAAAATTCCTAAAATGGCGGACCAACTTGGATGGTAGGTTTTCGCTAGTCGTCGCAAGATGTCACCACACATAGTATCATTAGATGACAATAGATGGCGTATGAATAAATCCTAAAGTGATGATATATGAAGTACTGACAACTCAGGGGGAGCGTTAGTTTAAAAGCGTGAAGCTAACAGCGCCATTTGACGTTTGTATTGGCAGCCATGTTACAACGGTCAACGTATTCGGCAAATTATTTCAAGTTTTTATTGTTGTGCTTTTATATTTTCATAATATTTGTATTTTTTGATATAGTAGTTAAATTAATCTGTTTAGTGCAGGGGTTCCCAAAGTTTTTCTTAAGCGGGCCAATTTAATATTACTGAATTTTTTGGCGGGCCTATAGCGATAAATTCGTTACTGACTCCTTGAAATTGTGTGTTGCATTAGATGCGCCAGAAATAATTAACAGTTCTGTATCTATTTGAGACTAGGTACTATATTATATTTCCGTACAAATGTATAATAACTAGACTAGACATACTACAATAATTTTTTAAATATAAACTAAACAATATTTTATTAATACAAACGCTTATGGTTAAAGTTCTGTAAGAATTTTTTAAAAATATTAAAATATTTTATTGTATCTTATTTGTAATATTTATTATTTATTTTACTATTTACTTATTTATTTTTTGATAAGAATATAATATATCGTATCGATATCGCGGGTCGCATTCACATGCTTTGCGGGCCGTATTTGGCCCGCGGGCCGCACTTTGGGAACCCCTGGTTTAGTGTGTAAATATATTATTTCTAAGGACTTTAATAACGTTCATATCTTCATATATCGACGAGGATAGTGTCTTGTTTGCAATATTTATACAAATATCAAATTTTATATTTCTATTTTTGTTTTAGTATTTTATTTTAAAAATGCCTGCTTGTTAAGTTTAAATTTCAAATTTGATTTTGAGAATGTATTTAACAAATATTGTTATTCCTCAAGATGGGCTCGTTTTAGTTCTTGTAAATTTTTAAGACAGGTTAACACGTCGATATACCTTATTTGTAACTTTCCACAGATGTTCAATGAGATATAAGTCTGGACTGTATATCTACTGGCCACTCCAGAGTTGAAATTCACACATCGTTCAAATATTGCGTAACACTTCTCGTAACATGTATTACTCCGCATTACTGCATTAGCTGAAAAATTGTCACCAGTATATGCAACAAACGGAATTACAAACTCCTGGAATATATCTTCAAAATACCGTTAAGTTGTTATGAAGATGAGATCTGTGTGATCATTAAAAGATATCTCCGCTCAAACCATAACTCCACCTTCTCCGTAGCTGGCTTTAGGATAGCAGCTGTATATCTTTCATTTCACTTTCTCCAGACTATTTCTTCTCCTGAGCATTTGCGACATGCAACGGCCTCAAATTCGTCTCAAAAAGTTACATCACTTGGGGGTGTTGATTTAGCAAATAATAATAATAATTAGATGAAAAAATAAACAGAATTTCAGTCCAAAAATGTTTTATTTAATCTGAAGCCAACGTTTCAGATTAAATAAAAAAAAACTGGACTGCAATCCTGTTTGCTGTTTATTTTTTCGTCTAATCAACAACACAGTCGTTTATTCCATATTACAATAATAATAATTACAACAAAATGGTTGTCTCTAGTTATTGTACACCTTTTCTGATCTTCAACCAAATTCCTCAGTCTCCAAAAACCAGTTGTGTACTCTCTAAACTGTAGTTTTTAGTACTGCTAAAGCTCTCGCAACATACCGGTAAATTCTAGACTGATTCTAGAATCTTCCAAAAATGCAATATGCGTGCATAATCTAGAGCAGAAATAAATAATAAAGCATTGAAAAAAAAAATGTAATTTATTTATCTAATAGAAATGTCCTACAATGCACAAATAAACATTTTTTTCCTTAAATGTTAACAATTGATGTCAGCAATAAATATTGAAAAAATCTTAGTTATTGATAACAAAATAGTATAACTAGACAAGATATAAAATAACAAATAAATACAGAACTACTTATTTTCTGTCTTACATAAGCTAATATTTTTGTTTTTATAAATATTTTTAGGTGGTCCGGTTTTTTTGCCGATCTATGTATATTGTGCATTTATTGGAGTAATTTTAAAATTATTGTACTATATTTATTTAATATAAAAAAGGAATGTCCTAACTTAGTCGAAACAATATGATTTTTTTAAAGACAAGCGTGTTATATCCATCCTTATCGCACACTCTTATAGACTTTGCAAAAGAAAGAGATAAATGTATGCCTATTTGTTAATTCGTTCGTGATACAGATGACCTTGATCGGACATCTTTCGAAAATTTTACTGTAACTGTATTAAGTTCCTTTCCATATAAATATTGTTCTATTTACTATTTAAAACGTTTAAAACTATTATTATTTGAAATGATTAGTTTATTGACAGTGACATATTATATGTCAGTTACATGCATTTGAGATCTAAACTATGTAACCATGGAGTTGCGGTTAAAATGCAGGCTTCGAGATTAAAATTAAAGATGGTGTTGAAAATTTATCCATAAAATATATAGAAAAAGTATTAATGCAAACATGTACAAAATTTAATAATCTTTAATTTTTATATAACATAAATCTCGAAAAAATAACATTTAAAGATATTTTTCGAAGAAAAACTATTTTAAGCTTCCAGTAAAGTGTCATTTCCGGTTATCCGGTTTACATCGAAATCTAATTGTTTCTTTCCATATTAGAATAAGTTAGAAATACAAGGTTTAGAAACTTTCTGAACAATAGTATTTGAGTTAGAGCGTAAAGAGGATCCACACACACGCACATATATAGTGAAAATGATTAGGCAGAAGACTGACGTTATCAACCTGAAAAAACCTTATAAAATGAAATATAACTTATAAAAATTATTGGGTCTAACTCAATCGTTATTCCTTTTACGGAATATAAAATTATTGGAAATAATTGTAAATTAATTAATATATACGTTTCTTTAGTAGTAGTATATTTTTTCTTCTTTTTCTAAAAATAAATAACAATTAATAATTACTATAAGATATTTCTTTTTATAACGTTTTTACCTCTCGCTAAGAGGTATTGGATTCATGCTAAAAATCGCATATCCAGATTTAATTGAATAAGCACGATTTAAGGTCCATAGAATCCGATTTTAACATTTTTATAATGATGTCTGTGTGCGTTTGTGCGTGTGTGTGTGTGTGTGGATGTGTGAGGTTGTTGGAGACACGATTTCTCAAATTCTGTAAGACTAAAGACCTGTTTGACTACGGATTCCTCAATCTAACAGTAATGGGAAGAGTTGAATAGGTTCTGGTAACAATTGGACAACCGGAAGTGGTAGTTTCTAAAAAAAAAAATTTCTAAATATTATTTTTTGAAAATTTGTTACTACAAATATTAAAGATAATAAAATTCTCAATCTGACACATTTAATTTTTTTATTATATCTCGTATAGGTTTGGAGATATAGTATATAATAATATAGAATAATCTGTTGTAATAAATCTCGTTGCCCGAAAAACAGTTGCTATATTTGAAGTTTTGTAATTGACAAATAAATGCAAAATGTCAGTGTCAATTTTTTCTGGGAGGTATGAGTACATTTAATATATATTATTGTATTATTAATTAATTATGTATTTTAATTACAGGTATTAAGGTATTAAGAAATACCGCTAATACCGTCAATGAATTTGAAGAATTTTGAACATATTAGAATAGCAGGATAAAATTTCTCATACAACGAAAGAAGAGAAACAATTTCAATTATTTGTGTGTACTTATAGGGCGCGACTTGTGACTTTGTTGGCCTTGGCAAGCAGATATGACGATCCGTGTCAGAATGACGGCTAGTAGTTATTTACATAGATGTCACAATTGTCATATGTCACAATTTTTTATTCAAAATATCAAAATATTCTGAAGTTTTTTTGTTATCAATAGTATGAAATTTACTTTCGAAAATCATAATGTTTCGAATGAAAACTTATGATACTTGACACGTATGTGTATTACTAGCTCTCATTCTGACACGGGCCGCCACATCTGCTTGCCAAGGCCAACAAAGTCACATAACTGCTCGCGCCCTATGCAACATAAAATGAAAATGGCGAGAGGTATTGTGCTGGCCACAACAGATTTTTTTCAGGTTGATGACGTAAGTCTTCTGCCTAATCATTTTCACCACACACACAGACATCATCGTGAAAATGTTAAA
Source organism: Harpalus rufipes (assembly GCA_951394225.1). NCBI lineage: Eukaryota > Metazoa > Arthropoda > Insecta > Coleoptera > Carabidae > Harpalus > Harpalus rufipes. Next base: position 44,591,920 of record OX596278.1, on the reverse strand, counting down.
ATTAGATTCTAGGGACCTTAAAATGTGGTCATTTACCAAAATCTCGATATGCGATTTTTAGCACGATCCCTATACCACCCTTACCAAGGGTAGCGGGAGATAAAAATGGAGGAAGCGTAAACTGCTTTTGTAGGCATAAACGTTGAAGCCATGAAACGGAAGGGGGGAGTGTATCGCCGCCATCTTAAGAGGGTCAATTTTTAAAATATGTTATATGATAAAATCCATGTTATTAGTTATTTTATATTTATTTCAAATGCAGTAACTTTAATATTGAATCATTAAATGACGGGTAATAAATAATAAAATAATTAGAAAACAACATAAGTTTGTTAAAACGCTGTCTTTGACTTTTCTCTACTTCTGATCTTCATTTAGTAATGAAATGCAATCGTATACGAATGTGTTTTTCGGTTATTGCCCTGATTAATTGAATTTTGTGATTCTCAAAAACATCTTGATCCATCGAATGGAATTGTAGTTAACCAAATACTTTATTATGTACATAATGTTTTAAAACAGATGAAGTTAAATATAAGATGGAATACTTTTTCTTTAAAAAAATTCCACCACTCTCTAATAAAGCTTGCTTTATAACTTTTTCTGGTCCGGTAAATATTAATATCTTCTGCCGGATATGTGAGATGCCTTTCTGTGAATGAAACTTAAGTACATATTAGCACTATTGACTTCAAGTGAAATTATACATTCTTCACAAACTATTTCTATATTTAATTGTCGCACTACAAAACTACTAATATGTGTTATTACAGATTTACTGAAATCGGTAAGTTGTTGTGGATCGTGATAGTATTATATAGTCTATGTCTATGTGTATTCTAATAAAGTCTTCTTCTTGTAATTATTGGTTGATGAGTTTATTAACTGTACTGCATTCGTTTCATTATTCGAGCTGGAACAATGTAAATTGCTGATTTGTTCCAGAGGAATACAGTTTCCACTTCGTGTATCTGTCGGAAACCATCCAACTCTTCTAATAGCTTTCAATCAAGTATTTCGCCGTTCAGGACTTTTGGGAAATCTAAATACAATAATGTAATATTAATATAAGTATAATACAAACCACAACAAATTATTTGATTACTTGTGAAATGAAATTTGAATTTCCTTCTCCTATAACCGTTGTTTGCGTGACTTGGTTGAAGCTCTATTGTTGCATTCAAATGCAAAACAAGCAGGCATTTTTAAAATAAAATACTAAAACAAAAACAGAAATATAAAATTTGATATTTGTATAAATATTGCAAACAAGACACTATCCTCGTCGATATATGAAGATATGAACGTTATTAAAGTCCTTAGAAATAATATATTTACACACTAAACAGAGTAATTTAACTACTATATCAAAAAATACAAATATTATGAATATATAAAAGCACAACAATAAAAACTTGAAATAATTTGCCGAATACGTTGACCGTTGTAACATGGCTGCCAATACAAACGTCAAATGGCGCTGTTAGCTTCACGCTTTTAAACTAACGCTCCCCCTGAGTTGTCAGTACTTCATATATCTTCACTTTAGGATTTATTCATACGCCATCTATTGTCATCAAATGATACTATGTGTGGTGACATCTTGTGACGACTAGCGAAAACCTACCATCCAAGTTGATCCGCCATTTTAGGAATTTTTCAAAGTCATGTTTTATAAAAGTCAAACTTTTAAAAAGCAGTGTTTTAAAAGGCGAGATTTTTAATGCTACCCACTAAAGTAATCATATTTTAAACTCAATAAGTATAAATAACAATATGAATCCCAGCAGTTTCATTTTATCAAATTGAAGGAATGTTATTTTATGCACTTTTTCGGTTTAAAAAAAATTAAGCAAACCAACTTTTGTTGTAGGGCTAGGGATGAGCTTCATTTTGATACGGCTAGGTATGCAGCGTCGTAATGATTATACATCGCCCTGTTCATTTCTTGTTTTGTTCACTTTCCTAAAGTTCAAATCTTGACAATGAAGTAGCGCAGATGAAAAATCACGTGCTTGCAATTTAAAAAGTACACTCCACAGTATAAATATTAAATACTAACAATAACTCTACCTCTCCGATTCAATAAATAATTTTCATGTACATTTTGTACTGCGGAGTGTGTACTTTTTAAATTGTGAGCGTGTGAAGTTCATTTGTGCTAACTTGGTCAAGATTTGAACGTTAGGAAACTGAACGGAACAAGAAATGAACACGGTGATGTATAAACATTAGGACGATACGTGTGTTCCCTTTTGATACATATTAAACTTTAATTTTTAATAAAAATAATTTGTAAAAACAGTACAAAATACTATTTTCTGTATATTTTATAATGAAAAATACATCTGTAGTATCATAAATAGTTACGGTCTCAGCTGGAATTTTTAAATGTAGAAATGTCAATTTATTTGTAACGAAACAATTTAAAAAATATGTATTTTAACTTTCAATTTTATAAAAAGACCTGTAACAAAACCTACAGCAATTTACTACATCTTCGTTTTGCGACAGGTAGACGGTGGCAATAAGGGGGGGTTTCGAAAAAGCGACATGAAGTAATATCGGCCAGGCCATGAACTATTTTATTTTTGTTATAAAATTAACCAACAGAGGGCAATGGGATGGTTCTGGTCTGTACTTTGGTTCGTGCCTGAGATGAATGTAAACAGAAAGATAGAGACTCTTCAGGTCAACTTTTGCCCAGAGCCTGGGGTTTTATAACTGGTAAATAAAAGCTTTTATAACAAGATACACAGCAACAGCAAACCATTCGTTTCTCTTGTATTTAATGTATGATTCCATAATATGCGTATGAAACTTTTATACGTAATTTGATTTCAAGCTTTTTTTATTCATATATAAATAAGAGTATTTTTTTTCTTTTAAAAAATTATGATAATTATATAGAAAATAAAATTTTAATTTAGAATTTTTTATTTATGTAAATTGAAATATAGACATTATCTCTGAAGAAAGACTGACCAACCAAGGATTATAATTAATATTTTAGTATTTTTTTCTATAATCTAGCGGCACTATTTTATAATGTGGTATTTCTGTAGGCAATGCATCTGTCGTGCATTGTTATTGTAGTATTTCGGTAACACAAGAAGATAAACCTAAAAATTAGCGGAATTTTTGATAATTACATTTTGTATAATACACACGCATCGGTTTCTCCTGCTCTATAGGTGGGTTATGATGGGATTAATTACAGTTACAATAATCCTATTAGGGCTTTCGCACAATAATTTACCTTTTCATATTTCATAACTTTGCGATATTTTTGTATATTTGTTCAAAAATTAAATGTTTTGTATTGAAATTTATAATAATAATATATATATATATATATATATATATATATATATATATATATATATATATATAACAAAAAATGTAAAATTTATCCTTTTGCAAATTTAAAAAATATTTTCGTTGACAGCGAATTGGACAGTTTTGTCAAGGAGAATTATTAGCTGTCTCAACGCATGGACAGAAAAATAATATTCTAGGAATAATTATCTTTTCAACGATTTTGGTTGGTGAAACAAAACTTGACTAATCGATGAATCAAATTTATTCGTCAGATAACTATTTGTGAATTTATTCGGCAATGGTCAGTGTCATATCAGTGTCAAGTGCAATTTAAATAATATATTTGTGCAGTAAAAAAATATATAATCTTTTGTAACAAACTTTTAATGTGAATTTTATATAAAATACCTACATATGAATATAAAAGAAAAAATGACGGCAGGTAAAGTGTTGGACACACCAGGGTGGTGGGGACCAGCACATAACCTCTCGCTATATATTTTACCTGGCTGTATGCATAAAGCAAAGAATATTTTTGGAAATACAAATAATATATTCATATAAGTTTATGACGATACTTATCACCTCCATAATAGTCACAGATCAAGAATTAAGAGATTCTCCAAGTACATTTTTCTTTCATTACTCATTATTTCGATGAGATACAATTTTTCTGTATTTTACGCTGCAGAGTGGAGACCATCTTCACTTTCATCTTGTGTATATAACATTTAAATATCGTCTTCCTTCGAGCTGTATTTTCGCTTATATCTATTCTTTACATTTAGATTTTTTATATATAAATTCATTCTATGAAGATATTTTGTTCTACTCTTCTAACTTTTCGAGATGTTTCCAATTTATTGTCAGGAGTAACAGTATTTCTGAAGGGTGTGTGTAATATACCTATAATGCTATAATATTAAATATTTAACTAATAATACAATAAGAAATAATATAATGTATGTACTTCCCAGAAAAAATCTTCAGTAATGTCTTCGAATTTCTGACACTGTCATTTATCTGTCAATTACAAACATTTGAAATTTTCAACTATTTTCCATGGCATTCTTTCGGCTGTAAAATTTATTACAACAGATTATTTTATATATTATATTTCTTTTATCTCTAAATCTATAGAATATATAATAAAATATTTTAGTGTATCAGATAGAGAATTTTTTTTTTAATATTACCAAAAAAATTTAAAAAAATAATATTTAGAAGATTTTTTTTCAAGAATCTTCTACTTCCGTTTGTCCAATTGCTACCAAAACCTTTTCAGATCTTCCCATGAATGTCCGATTAGGAAATACGTAGTTAAACAAATATAAAGTCTTATAGTTTTTGAGTAATCGTCCTTCCAACATCCTACATACATACACACACACACATACACACACACATCCACACACACACACACACACACACAGACATCATCGTAAAAATGTTAAAATCGGATTGTAGGGACCTTGAAACGTGCTTATTCAATAAAATCTGGATATGCGATTTTTAGCATGAAAGCAATACCTCTTTTAGTGAGAGGTAAAAAAAATCTGTTGTGGCCAGCACAATACCTCTCGCCACTTACGTTTTTGGTTACATAAGTATAGGGTGCGAGCAGTCATATGACATTGTTGGCATTGACAAGCAGATATGGGAGCCCGTTTCAGAATGATAATTAATAATTATGTACGTAGATGTTAAATGTTAGAATGTTTCTTTAAAAATTTCAAGATTTTCTAAATTCACGTAGTTAATTTGTTACCAGGTGTGCGGAATTGTCGAGGAAAATAAACTACATGGAATTGGAAAATCACTAAATTTAGAATGAGAAATTATGATATTTGACATCTATGTATATAATTACTAGCTATCATTCTGACACGGGCCACCATATCTGCTTGTCAAGACCAACAAAGTCACATGACTGCTCGCGCCCTATTGTAATTAACATTTCTTGTATACCAACACTCTACACCAACAATTCTACTTATATCTATTCCTTACATTTGGTTTAATTTTAAATTCATTCTATGAAGAATTTTTGTCCTACTCTTCTATTTTTTTTTATTAACAATGTACAGATTTTAAAATATGGTTTTAGATATATAACGATTAAGTTATTTAAATAATACCCCTGTTGCGGCGCAGGTCACTATTCCAATCTCGAAGTTGAAATAATTGTGAAATAGAGCGCCAAAATTGCGTTGCGTTTATGGATGTGAGTGGCTGTATTGGCGAGTTGACTGAACGTCCTGGCAGGACAATTTGACGCAGAAGAAAGGGGAAGATGCGCTGTGACGTAATCAAAAATATTCCATGAAATAGAAAATATACAACAGGAATGGTCTGGTTAGACACGCTTCACCTGCAGGAGCTCTCTACAGGACTTCACAAGAAGGGTGCTCTAGGAGTGAAAGGATCAAAGGGTGGCCCACAAATAGTGTGTAGGAAATCGAAGCTAGTACCCTTGAACCTAACAACAGCAAAGATAGGAGGGAATACACATAAAGCGAATGCGCGAGAATTCAAAAGAATGATAAAATATAATTTAAATAATATGATGTGAATGTGTTGTATACAAGTGTAAATTAAGGTCGAATAAATGTGTGTAAAGTGAGTGGATGAATATGGGAGATTCATGCACAGGTGTAACGAATAAATATCAATTAAATAAACAATAAATATAATGTGCATTCACGTATTCAAAAATTACATAATTCTCATAACAAAAAGATAATGAAACATATCACCATTGAATAAGTATAAATTGGTTAAATGTTATACAAACAAGTGTGGAGTACTGGTAGCAAATAAATGTAATACAAATTGTACTCACTGCGTTCAGGAAGCGTGCGAAATACTTAAAAGCTACCTGTGGCGTGCAAGCAAAGCAATAAAGTCGACGTAAGCAGGAATTGGGTCCTCGTGCATCAATGTGGCACATGTATGTGTTGTGAATGGTGAATGTGTATTCCTGGTCCACTGTGGTATCAAGTGTAAATGTGTTCCGTGTTCCAGAGTGTAGCTTAAAAACGAAATGAGTGTCAAACACTGTGTTTTACAATGTGCTGAGCACATGTGCACGTTGTATTAATATAATTAACGTTTAACTGCATATATGTAAGTTTAAATAATGTAAACTTCACTGTGAAAGATTTGATATATAAGAAAACCACTAATCTAGTTATGTACTGGCTCAGAAAAAAATACAAAACTTATAAAAAGAACAGCTGGCAAAACTGCCGAGAGCTGTGTGTACAAGACGTGCGAACTCAAACACTGTTGTACGAGAACAACACAGAAAAATACTTATGTCCGGTTGGAGGCCGATGAGCGATGAAACCAACTCAGCTACATAGATGGCTATAGGGGTCCCAACAACCCCATTTATACAATGCAGCGGTAAAAAGGACGATTATTATTTTTCCACTGTGGTGCTCTCTCCACTTTTAGAGCCCGTTAGGTGACGTCTGGTAAGCGCCCTCTACGGTACAATATACGATATCTGCATATAAAAGGCAGATTGGTACACCCAAAAATGGGTAAAAAGTCGTGATAATATTTATTTTTACTTTAAAATACTATATAAAATCGGTTATAAAGTACAATGTGTTTTGCCAGAAATTGTAATGGGTAACAGATTTAAAAATCAAAAATGTAAAGATCTCGATTACATTACTGAAGCAAAACGATTAAGAGAGCGAAATAAAAAATAAATTATTTTTATTGCCCAATAATAATTACTTGTGGACAAATTATTTTCCTTTCACATATTCACAATGATGATGCCTATGAAAATTATGTTTCAAGTGCCAACTGAGTGAAAAATTTAATTCATCTAAATTAAGAAATAGGTCAAAATTTTATTTGGGTTTATGAATTTACATACATTAGAAATATAAATAGGGGATGCCAGGTAGAAAGGCAAAACCTTGAAGGTCAATTTTCAAATATTTAAACTACTTTACCAACACTACTACGCTGTTGACATCTATGAAACGAACGTTGAACTATTTCTTAAGAATTCGCCATTAAAACCGCCGGTTTTAGTTTTATTTTTGGTACACCTTTTTAGCTAATATACAAAAATATCTATTATGAAAATCGCATATTACTCTATATTTTTGTGTTTGCTATTACATGAATGTGTTTTTGTTTCATAATATCAACTCTTAAGTCACATTTCAAATATTTTCTCCTATGTGCGTTGCATTTCTTCAACCAAAATTCATTCATGAAGTAAAGACAACAATATAATTCAATAATTCTTAGTTATATTGCTTATTCTTCAAACAAAAACTAAAAAATCGGTCCCAAAAAAATATTTTTTTGCTTATGCAATTTGCACGACTCAAACGCCCCCCAGTTATTCTTTCGCGCTAGTAGCGCTGAAACGACACAATGACAAAAAAACCTACTTCATTCCACGTGCATTGACAGTGCACAGCTGGGACCTTACGCTGAAGTATAACCTCGTTATTTTGTGCATTCATTTACTTGAAAATTGATTCTGGATTTCATCTTTTGATGAACTATAAATATTACTTAGACTTTGCATATACCTACTACAAAAACGCATTTTTTTAAAGAAAATCCAAATCTTAAACTATATCTGTTACTTTTAATATGGGGTTCTTCAATTATGAGTACTTTGTGCTAGCGCGCGCCTACTAAAATGCATAAATTTTATTACATAGTTCTAGAAAGTACATGGCTAGTGTGGCGCCATAGTTACACTACATCACCACCGCCTGCTTCTATTGTAGTAATTATCCATGAGGTTATGACAACTAAAATGAAATATGTATTTGACAATGGACCATTTACATTTTTATTGCACCGTGACGTCATTTTTCAATGCACCACATAGTGAAATTTTTATGAACTAGAGATGGGTAGGTACCATGTTTTCAAGTAAAATGATTAAAAAGACAAGCATTTATTTTCGATAAAAAAAATTAAACAACACAAAAACTTAAATTATTTTGATTTTGATTCTAAAAAAATTATTAATAAAGGCAAAGCAATTCATTTAAAAATTAAACAATAGTTTTATTCTTGTTTATAACTTTCTTACTTTACAACTACGCAATTATCTGTCACTTTATGTGGTGTTTATTTCGCGTCTTTAGAACATATAACCACGTTTCTGATTTCCATTTACCCGTCCTGTTGTCTTGAAATATTCATTATCACAAACGCTTTGTGTGAATTTATTTACTATAGTTACAATTCTTATTTCTGCCATTTCAAATTTTGTGGCCTCCTCAATGCGCAAACAAACTACTGCGCACTACATATATGTCATTTTTCTCTATCTCTCTCTTTTAGTGTAAAAGGTTCATTAGACTAAGTTACGAACTTCACAATTAAATATCCCCAAAAACAGTTGTACAAAATTCACTTTGTAAACGTGAAATAGGAAATAGTTATTTTTCTACTCCTGCTCTGAAAATACAATTTTCTGGTTCATTTGTCATGGTGAAAGCGACTCTTTGCGCCACGCTTCGGTATTCCAACAACGAATTTTACAAATGAATGTTTGTTCTTGTCATAGATACGCATCACAAATACAAAACTTGAAACTAAATGTCAAATTATTTTAAAAATAATCTTTATTTCCTTATTTTTTCATCTTACAGGAGTAGAAAAAAATAGTGTATACCAAAACGTTCGACAAAGGACTTTCAACAAGTGTTATACACAGTATTTTTTTTTTACTCCTGCAAGACAAAAAAATAGGAAATAAAGATTTATTTTAAAAAATATTTTGATATTTATTGTCAATTTTTATATTGCGATGCTAGGATACCGAAGTGTGCTGCAAAGTTTTGCAACATGAAAAACAAATTTTATTTTCAGTGCAAGAGTAGAAAATAGTTATTTGTATACCAAGAGCTGAAAGTGTTTCTTTGTCGAACCAAAACGAAAGTTGCAACCTGAGACAAGCAATTTGTGGTGCGCATTTATGACAACAAACATTCTATACAAATAACTATATTCTACTCCTGCTCTGAAAATACAATTTTCTGGTTTGTTTTTCATGCTGAAAGCGACTCTTTGCAGCATGCTTCATTATCCTAGCAATGAATTTTACTTATGACTTTTAAGGTCTGGTCGTTTGTCTTACTCTAAGCACACAGGAATACTCTGATATTTTTCTCTTATTCGCTTAGATCAGATTTGAGTAATTACTCGGAGCGTATACAAGCGAACGTAATTTTTGTGTGGTGCAAGGAACTTGTCAAAATTTTAGAGCTATCATAAGAAACAAATGTTTGGTAAACATGGATCTTATTATAGCTCTAAAATTTTGTGTAATTTTTGTGTAGTGCAAGGAACTTGTCAAAATTTTAGAACTATCATAAGAAACAAATGTTTGGTAAACATGGATCTTTTGACAGATAACGAAATAATAAATGATGACGATGATATGTTATATACGTCGTCGGATACTAGCAATAAAGATAACATTGTTCACAAAAAATTAAATTATTAATTAGCAGATCACCCTAAGAAATTGAATAAAAAGTTATAAGTGAAAGTATTTTATTCATTAATAAAATGTTCGTGCAATAATTATTTTGCACTTTTTTATGTACGTCAACCACTAAGATTGAGATAGATCTAAACACAACCCAACTGAAAAAAAAATACCCACAATACTTCTTGCTCTTTCTTACTCCTCCTGTCTACATGGAGTAGGAAAATCATGATCTAAGCAGAGATGAGCAATTGCTCGATTGAAACCGGACAAAATTTAAGTAATGATCTGTGACAATCGAACGCGGATTTCTGCATGGAGTAGAAAGAGTAAGCCAAACGAACAGACCTTTATTAATTGCAACCTCAGCGAAGCAAAGGCTGCAATCGTTTGTGTTCGACGAAGGACTTTCAACATGTGTTTATACGCACTATTTTTTCTACTCCTGCAAGTTAAAAAATAAAATAAAGCAAATAAACGATTTTTTTAAATAATTTGACATTTATTATAAATATTTGTATTTGTGCTTCGTATCTATGACAACAAACATTTTATACAAAAGTCATAAGTAAAATTCACTGCTAGGATATCGAAGCGTACTGGAAAGAGTCGCTTCCAGAATGAAAAACAAACCAGAAAATTGTATTTTCAGAGCAGAAATATTACATTGTAAACTTTGACGGTTTGTTTTAATAACAACTTTAATTGTGCAATTGACGTTACCAGAAAGACCTATTCTTGGAATAAAATCAAAACTATATTAAATTTTGAAATTGTGCTTATATAATAATTTTATTTATATTTGATTTTTTTATTTTTTAAAATCAGCTATAGAAGACAGTAGAATTTTATACACGACGATAAAATTTGACTTATCAACTGGCGAAAATTAATTTACTCGTCCATAATATAGAATTTTATGACCTTGTATAGGAAATAAGTATTTTAAAATATTGTTCATTCTACGGCACTGGTGCTGGTACTAAGTACAAGTATTGTTGCTGTTACAATGTACAATATGAATACAAAACAAGTGGTTGTCTGTGGACCACACCTCATAAGCAGGTGCAAATCACCTGAACAACAAACAAGACATGTTTACGACGCATTGTATCTCTCACATACAATGCGTATACCCGGCACTCGCCCGCTGCAGTATTATTACCTGCCATTCATTTTTTGTTCTTTCAACGAAAAATAAGCATAAAGATCACCTACCCATTGAATAATTTTTTGTATTAATTTACTTAAACTAATGGGTCGATTCTGTTCATCTTTCTATAAATTTGTAAATTTATAAATTTGTAGCTTACAGTTGATCTGTAAGTTTACCCTTTACGAATTTACAAATAAGGTAATTCTGTTCGTATGTCTGTAAACAGCTGCGCTACAGATACTATAGTTACAAGGTTATCTCGTAAGAGGCTCTTGCGCTAGCTTCATTCCAAACATTTTTATGTCATTCAAATATTATTTTTCTGCTATTACAACAAACAATTATTTTTTATTTGAATATGCCGTCAGGATTATCAATATAAATATATAATAAAGTATTTTTTTTAGTAAAGATTATCGTTTACGTATAGTACAACATTATAACCTATATTGTAAGATCGCAAACTTGAAATATTGATCCAGAAACTATAATTTAGAACAGTGTATAAAAGTTGTGACATAGTAGTCCGAATTTTGGTAATCCAATTATTGCAGCCAACATAATTTTGAAATGATCCTGTACCTAAAAAGTTGAGAGTACCTAGCACCTATAATAATAAAAAGGGGAATATATATCGGGACGGCAAATTAGGGGTTCGGCGGTTCGGAACGGCAATTCATGCGCCTCAGAATATGTACTTGAACCGATAAATTAGGGACTCTATTTATCTGAGTTTTATAAGTTACTTTTAACAATCTCAGCGTATGTTAGGTTTGGTAGATAGTAACAAATGAATTAGCTGCTCTTTTACACTTTTTGCCGCTAGAATACATATATTGCTGCACATTTACACTTTTTGCTGTGAAACTACATATTTTGTTGCTCAAATACAAAAATTGCCGTTGTCAATACATAATTTGTCGTCAAAAATACCTAATTTGCCGTCTCGAAAAATGACACCCTAATAAAAACAATTAATAATTAGATACCTTCAAATGTATTGCAATCGCGTCGCTTCGCAATTGAGGTAAATGTGGTTGCAAAATTGCAATTAAATTGATTAGTTTTATTTTATCTAGTCTAAACTTTTTTTTAAAATTATTTTCTGGCTCTTCAAAAAGATTTGTCGTATCCCTTAAATTTCTACGAACTAACCTCACATACTTCCTTAAATGTACATTATTACAAAATAATTACATAATTTTTACTAATTTGAATAATTGCTTGCTTGTTATCATCTTCTTCTAATAATATTCCAATAAATAATAAATTTTGTTGTTGATTCATTATAATAAGGTCAAAGTATGTAAGCTTATGGCTAGTTCATCTGTCCCTGTAAATATTTACGAATCTGTAAGAGTTTACAGAAAAACTGTTAGCTACAAAAGTGATCAGAATCGCAGTTTTGATCGTAGCGTCATACAGGCGTAACGAGAAGCGTTACGGACCTTACAGATATGAGCAGAATCGACCCATAAGATCATAAAAATGTTACAGGATTTCAAATTAATAAAAAATAATTGGAATTTTAAAATTTACTGACCTTTTAAAAGTGTCTGGTAGATGAAATATGTCCATTGCCGATTGTCGAGTTGATGAAATTGTCTAAAAAAAGTTCACACACAAACACTAATATATTATAAAAATATTAGTTTCTGAACCATTTTTCAGGATACTTTTTTTTCACTTCAACATAGCTACAAAAATTATTAAAAAGTGGTAACGAACACGTCAAGATTAATTTATTAGAGAAATAAATAAAAATTTGGTGTACAGTGGTACTGAAACGATTTATTAAGTCACACAAAATTTAAACTATTTACATTATTCTTATAATTTATAGCAAAACTTGAAATAGATTAATATACAATACATATTTATTTAGTTTCGCTTACATTTTTTTTATATGTTTCATTTTGAACAAAATTTCTCACGCCGTAAACGCTTTCTTGCCACTGGGCAAAACCATATTTCAAACTTTTTTAGGTTATTAAAATACGGCCCATTTTGTTCCAACATAGTATTATTATATTCAAAATACGAATCGTATTTTGCATCATCGTCTGTTAATAAATTATTTACTGCTTCTTCGAATTCATATTCGCGATTTTTACTTTTCTTGTTGTGTATGCGTTTTCGTTTTATTAGTTGCAAGTGGTCGTATTTATAAGAAACCGCATAACCGCAAGTTTCGTCTAAATTGGGTTCAGTTTCTGTAGGTTTTTCAGGCTGTTGGACTTTACTTTTTAGGGCATAATCGTAAGCGTTAACCGTCATGCCCTCGTCATAAACGTCAGCATCTTCCATATTTTCTTCGGTTTCCTCGTCGTAATCTTCGTAATAATCTTCATATTCTTCATCGTAATATTCTTCTGGCGCGCATTCTTCCTCATGTTGGTTATCAGGTTCAATATTTTTATGTTTTTGGCATAATGAATCCAACCATTTATTTTCATTGATAGAAATCACAGAATCATATATTTTTGTGAATAATTTTTCGGGGTATGTACATTCTGTATCTTTATTTTGAGATGTAGAGTGTATTACTTCCCATTTTCCTATAATTGGAGGATCTACTGCTTCCCAATTTCCTATATCTTCATTTTGAGATTCAGAGTATATTACTTCCCAGTTTCCTATAGTGCGTTGGCCGCCATTCCCAATTTGTTTAACAAATCATCAAATTTTAGCTTTGATTTTTGTTTTTGAGTTCTATATTGTCTTCATGTTCTATGATTTTTAATAATTATTCTGTAGATGTTACACTATCTTCTGTAACAGGTTCTTGTTTAACGATTACTTTTGTTAATTGGTACAAAGCTGTGTTTCTATTTACTATAGTGTTTTCTTGGGAAAAAAATGCTTCATTTTCAAACTTTTCATTATTTTCTGTATCAGGATTTGATTTTTTGTTTTTATTTCATTTGACTTTTTTACATTTAGATTTTTTTATACTGATACTTTCTGCAGATGTAGTAGTATCGTCTAATTTATCGTGCGTAAGTATATTTAATAAAGTTTTGTTAGCGGCATTTTGAGTTATGCAAGTATTATGTTTATTTACTTCTGTCTTTAATCTTTAATTTCAGCTTTATATTGAATTACATTATCGTATGTAGTAAATGATTGTTTATTTAGGTATCGGTCAGTTGTGCTAGAGCTGCTGAACCGACAACATCAGGGATAGAGGATGTATATATTTATTTTTGAGTAACGGTGAGTGCTAGAGTTGTGTTGTTACTATATGTTGTTGCTCTCACGCTGCGGTGTTAAGAAAGAGCTGTTCTGCGGTTCAGCTATACCCTCGCTTGCGGGCTGAGGATGCCCTCCGCTGCGGTGTTGAGGAAGAGCTATTCTGCGGTTTAGCTACACCCTCGCTTGCGGGCTGAGGATGCCCTCCGCTGCGGTGTTGCGGAAGAGCTATTCTGCGGTTTAGCTGTACGCTTGCCTGCGGGCTAAGGAAGAGTCTACAGTGCGGCTGGGACTGGTTGTTCTCACGCTGCGGTGTTGAGAAAGAGCTGTTCTGCGGTTCAGCTATACCCTCGCTTGCGGGCTGAGGATGCCCTCCGCTGCGGTGTTGAGGAAGAGCTATTCTGCGGTTTAGCTGTACCCTAATCCTATCCTAATCCCAAAGTTAGGCCGAGACCTCGCGTATTTACGAGGATCCTAAGCACTCACTGATAGAGTATACTCATCTATTTTTTATCTGTTACAGACTATTGGCGTTCGCAGGAGAGAGTCTGGACCATCCAGGGATTAGGGATTATTATATTTGTTTGGATCTGTTTTCCATTATGTATTTTTGAGATCTTTCATCAATTAATTATATTGGTTTTTAATATTTGAAGCATCCATGTTGTTGAATTTATTTTTTAATTCATTTTTTTAAGTTTCTTCTTGTTTATTTAAATTAGGTAACATTTCTTCTACATTTATTTCATCGTTTACAATACTATATGTATTTTCTTGTTTTCTATTTTCTCCTTTTGTTAACATTTCAAATATAGCAGCCTGGATACATATTATTAAATTCTTGTTTGCAAGATTCTTTCGATATTTCGTCGTATTTATTTATATTTTCCGAAACTGATTCTACAGCTTTTACAATATTGTCATATGTAACATTTTTTTTTTTTATAGTTTCAACACAACCTTTACTGGTTTGTATAACAGGTAAATCTTTCAAAGTATTGTGGGGAACGATAGGCAAGCGGCAGAATAGAGCCAAGAGGGGATACGCAATGCGCACGCATCCCAGCTACATGGGTGTGGCCAGTGGCGGGAGCAATCCCAGTGTCCGTCCAGCAGACAGAGTTGAGCGGTAGACATTGACATAAGAAGAGGTGTGATGTATTGTGAAATGTTTTTATTCAATATTGTATAACCCTAGATATTTGACACAATTAAAACCACATTTAAACATTTTGTTTATCTTAAAACCTTACAAAATTTGGGGGCTCAGCCGGGAGCGCGAGTAAAACGTGTTGTAATAAGTGCTAGTTTCTATAAATGAAGTGTGCGTATGTGTAACGTGCGAAGGAAAAAGAAAGCAGAAGATAAACAAGAAGTAAAAAGACGAATTAAGAAGAAACAGGATTACTTAAGACGAAACAAGACGAATTAAGAAGAAAGAAGACGAAGTAGGAAGGAAAAAGACGAAGTAAGAAGACAAGGAGAAGCGAGAAAACGAATTAAGAAGACAGCGAAATAACAACAAGAACGCGAATTTGAGGCAACGATGACGACGCTAGGGCAAATTGACACGGTATGTGAAAACATTAAAGCTTCTCCATTTACCGTAATAAAATTTCTTTACAAATTATTATTTGAAGTAGAAGGCGATAAAACAAGTCGGAGACAAGTGCGTAATTTTACCGGCTTCACATTTAAAGTCAATTCAGCTAATAAAAATGCAAAAATTCGGTATATGAATAATTTAAGCATTAATGACGTAGTATTTATTGCAAATTTACTGACTTTAGACTATAAGAAGTCAAAGAGGAATTAATAAAGTCTATTTGTAACAGTTTGTTAAATTTAGATGCCCTAAAACAAACTATTGAAAGTAACCGTGCACAGACTGAAAATGAGGAGAAAGAGGAAGAAGTGGAAGTAAAAGAGCGAAACAATAACCCTCTCAGTTATGATGCTAGCGTGCGAGGATTTGGCGCAATTTCTCAAGCAAGCTATGCCATGAATTCGCATCTAGTACCGTTTTCAATGAATTTTAGAGATGTAGAGGATTCTATCCATACATTTGATGGAAGCAGTATGTATTCAGTAGAAAAATGGATATCTGAATTCGAGGACATGGCAATAATGTTTAACGGGAGTGAATTACACAAATTCGTGTTCGCCAAAAAATCTCTGAAGGGTCTAGCTAAACTTTTTGTTCAAGGAGAGAGTAGAATAAATACATGGCATTCACTAAAAATGTCATTATTAAAAGAATTTTCCCAGAAGCTAAGCAGTGTACTACTTCATCAAATGTTGTCAAGTAGAAAATTACAAAAGAGTGAAACATTGCAAGAGTATTTTCTACATATGAAAGAAATCGTGAATAGAGGAAAAATTGAAGATGAGTCATTAATACAATATGTTATTGACGGAATTCCGGACGAATCTTCCAATAAAATGATATTATATGACGCATCATCTTTAGAAGATTTCAAAAATAAACTGAAAGTTTATAACAATTTTAAAAGTAAATCCGAACCTAGAATACAAGTCATCCGTGAAAAACCTTTTACAAAATCCTCTCCGAAATTCAAGGCTGAGAACAAAACAAATAAACCAGTGAGATGCTATAGTTGCGGAGTTCAAGGTCATAAATCATCCGATTGTATGATAAAAGATCGAGGTTCTAAATGCTTTAAGTGCAACCAATTTGGCCATAAAAGTTTCGATTGCCAAGGAACCCATACGACGCAATCAACTTCAACAAATGCACCAGCCCAAGTTAAAAATATTTCAGTTGGGTCGATGAATAAAATGTGCAAAAACATCAGTATAAAGGGGATAGTATTATCCATACTAATTGACACAGGCAGTATGGTAAATGTTATTAAAAATTAAATATACAAAAGCATTGATTTCCCTGAACTACACAAAACTGATGTGATACTGAAAGGATTTGGAAAATCACAAATAAGAGCAGAAGGTTATTTTAATGCTGACGTTTATATGGAGAATGAAGAATACAAAACAAAAATCTATGTAGTTCCTGACGATGTAATGAAAAATAAATTGTATTGTCGGACACGAACTTCTTGATCAAACCGAACTTTTAATAAACGAAGATAGACTAAAAATTACAAAAAGAACACCAGAAACAACTATCTTACAAATTACTGCCATAGGAGAAGGAGAAGAATTGAATATTGGTAACGAAGTAACTGAAGATTTAAGAAACAGAGTGAAACAAATAATGGAAGTTTATACACCTGGTGCATCCAAACCAATTAACCTACAAATGAAGATAATAGTGAAAAGTGAAGAACCTATTGCATCTTGCCCCAGACGTCTACCATTTTCCGAGAGAAAAATAGTTGATGAACAAGTCGAGGAATGGTTAAAGACAGGAGTAGTGGAACCGAGTAACTCGGAGTTCGCTAGCCAAGTGGTTATTGCAAAGAAAAAAATACGGCTCACCCAGGCTCTGCATTGACTACAGAAAAATAAATAAAGTCATTTCAAAGGATCGTTATCCGCTTCCCTTAATAGAAGACTTGCTAGATAAACTACAAGAAGCTCGTATATTTAGCACGATAGATTTAAAAAAATGGATTTTTCCATGTGGGAGTCGAGGAGGAAAGCAGGAAATATACTGCATTTGTGACACACAATGGTTAATTCCAGTTTTTCAAAATGCCATTCGGTCTTTGAAATTCACCAGCCGTGTTCAAAAATATATAAATCATATATTCAGACCACTAGTAAACGATGGCACCGCTTTACCATATATGGACGATATAATCATACCTGGAAACGACGAAGAAGATGGAATCAATAAACTTTCCAAAGTAATGCAGGTCGCACAAGAGTACGGACTGGAAATTAATAAAAAGAAATGTCAGTTTCTGAAGAAAAAAGTCAAAATTTTGGCAAGATTCATTCGTCACCAGATAAAGTAAAAGCAGTTATGCGTTTTTCAGAACCAAAATCCATAAAGCAGGTAAATAGCTTTATCGGCTTGACCGGGTACTTCAGGAAATTTATTCCTAACTACTCAATCATAGCTAAACCTCTAAGTGATTTACTAAAAGTAAAAAGTGTATTTAACTTTGGAGAAAACCAGCAGAATGCTTTTCAAGAACTAAAGCGTATTGGCACACCCAGCAATGGGTAATATGCCGTGATGAAATATTTATTTATTTTATTTAAGCGTATTTTAGCTGAACAACCCGTATTAAATATATACAGACATGGTGGAGAACTAGAAGTCCATAGGTACTGACGCCAGTGCA
This sequence comes from Harpalus rufipes, assembly GCA_951394225.1. Lineage (NCBI taxonomy): Eukaryota > Metazoa > Arthropoda > Insecta > Coleoptera > Carabidae > Harpalus > Harpalus rufipes. The sequence goes on along the minus strand of OX596278.1, from coordinate 44,573,487 downwards.
GATGGTTATAGCGCTATCTTATTTCAGAAGTCTCAAGAAGATAATTGTTTTCAACCTATATACTACATGAGCAAGAAGACTAATGATGCAGAAAGAAAATTTTGTAGCTACGAGCTTGAAGTGCTCGCTATCATTGAAGCTCTAAAGAAATTTAGGATTTATCTCCTGGGTACAACGTTCAAAATCATAACAGATTGTGCAGCGTTCGAAAAAACAATGAGTATGAAATATGTATCTACCAAGAGTCGCTAGATGGTGTCTACTTTTGCAAGAATATGACTTCGTTGTAGAGCATCGGACAGGCTCTAGAATGCGACACGTTGATTCCTTGAGTAGGTATCCAGTTGCGCTCATAGAAATAGAAAGTTGCGTAACAAAAATGCAAAATGCTCAAGATATGGACGAAAAATTAAAAGCGATTAAAGAAGTTCTCAAAACGCAATCATTTGAAGACTACATTTTAAAGAATGATATTCTATACAAGCTCCAAGGTAACACTGAAGTACTAGTAGTCCCGAAAGATATGCAGGCACAGATAATAACTGAAGCCCATGGAAAAGAACATAGAAGTATTCAAAAGACAGAACAAATCGTCAGACAAAATAATTTTATACCAAGCTTGAAGATTAAAGTTGAGAGAGTTATCGCTAGTTCTCAAATCGGACATCCAGCCAATTCACGTCATTAATAAAAGTAACTAGATGTGTGACGTCATGAACTGGTACGTTTACATAGGTTTGAGAATCGTATTTAAAAAAGTTATACAGGTTGCATACAATTTTGTTTCACACTGTAATAAATAAGACATATTAACTAAATTGTCAGTAAATGTTCGTAATATTATTAAGAAAAAAGTAAAATGAAGATAACATTACTAATGTCAAGCATTTATTTAGAATATAATAGTTAAAGTCTAACCAAAGGGGGGTGATTTAGTTCAATATAGTACCATTCATAAAATATTTTCCAACTGAACTGTTTGACATTTTGTTGACAAAAATGAAAAAGACACAAGTTCATATAAAACTGAACCGTATAAATTAAAACTGTGGTAGTCTTGCAAAAGACTGATTTATAATAAAAACGAACAAAAAAGAAAATTATACAACAATTAAACATGACTGAAATTTTATTTCAATTTTCCATATTAGTGATTTTAATGTAGTCAGGTTTTTCCCCTAAATGATGACGTGCATTGGCTGCATGTCCGATTTGAGTATACTATGCATCTTAATAAATAGAAAAAGAAGAAAACAAGAAGGATTTCTACATTCTTTATAAAAAGAAGAAATACCATTACATACTTATCATGTGGACCACTTAGGACCTTTAAAAACCACCAACAAAAACTATAAACATATACTCTTGATTGTAGATGCATTTACAAAGTTTGTTTGGTTGTACCCAACCAAATCAACTACTGCAGCAGAAGTCATAGGCAAACTGAAGCACCAGAGTAACTTTTTTGGAAATCCAGTAAACATAATATCGCGGCAGCGCGTTTACCGCAAAGGAATTTGAGGATTATTGTGAACAAGAGGGAATTAAACATTTTAAAATAACGACAAGCTTACCTCGTGCAAACGGCCAAGCTGAACGAATGAATTCAATAATCATCCCTGTATTGTTCAAACTGTCAATCGAAGACCCTACAAAATGGTACAAACATGTAGGAAACGTACAAGTTATGAATTCATCTCGAAGCATAAGCATAGGCGCTTCACCATTCGAACTATTAACTGGAGTGAAATTAAGAAGTAAGCCAGATAAAAATATCCAAGCCTCAATAGAAGAAGAATTAAAGAATAATTTTGATAAAGCAAGGGAAGAATCAAGACAGAAGGCCAAATTACAAATATCCAAAATACAAGAAGAAAATAAGAGAAGTTATAATTTGCGTAGGTGATAGGCTCGTACATACAAGGTCAACGACCTAGTCGCAATAAAGAGAGGAGCGAAGCTAAAGCCAAAATATTTGGGTCCGTATCAGGTACGTAAAGTTAAAGCTAATTCCACTTATGATGTGCAGAAGGAAGGGTATCATGACGGTCCCATGAAAACCACCACCTGCGCCGAGTTCATGAAACCTTGGGAGCCGTATCGAGAACCAGAAACCTCCGAGACGGACGACGACCAGGATGGACGAGATGTGGTGAACGATAGGCAAGCGGCAGAACAGAGCCAAGAGGGGATACGCAATGCGCACGCATCCCAGCTACATGGGTGTGGCCAGTGGCGGGAGCCATTCCAGCGTCCGTCCAGCAGACAGAGTTGAGCGGTAGACATTGACATAAAAGGTACAATCCTTCCAGTCCAAGTTGGCGAGACGCTGTTTCGAGGTCTGCTATGTACAGGGTGGGGCAGAAAAACCTATCCGATTTCAAAACGTTATAAAATTAAAACCACTCAACTTGTCAAAAAATTTTTTTATTAACATATCGCAAATTTTATGCCATTTTTAAATTTAAGTTTTGAAAAGCACATCACTCAAATGTCGTCCTTGGGAGCGGATACACTGATTTAGGCGCTCGCGGTAGCTTTCCATGACTTTCACCGTCATTTCCACAAGAATTTCTTCAATTGCCCGAGCAATTTCCCTTCGTAAAGCAAGAAGGGTCCTTGGTCGATGCTGGTAAACCTTCGATTTGAGGTAACCCCAAAGGAAGAAGTCACATGGAGTGAGATCCGGTGAGCGCGGCGGCCAGCCAAGATCACCTCTCAGGGAAATGAGGCGACCGGGAAACAGTTCCCTGAGAATGTCCATTGATCGTCGCGATGTGTGGGCGGTTGCCCCATCCTGTTGAAACCACACATTTTCCACGCCATTTTCTTCCATTTTGGGTCTAAGAAAATTTTCCAGCATGAAACAATAGCGCTCGCTGTTGACCGTTACGGTTTGCCCATTTTCTTCAAAAAAGTAAGGCCCCCAGACGCCTAGGCGGGAAAGAGCACACCACACAGTCACTTTTGGGCTATGGAGGGGTTCCTGATGGATTTCTCGAGGATTTTCGTCACTCCAATATCGAAAATTCTGCCTGTTAACGGCACCACAAAGGTGAAAATGGGCTTCGTCCGTGAAGAGCACAACATCGTCGTTTGGGAGTTCTCGGAGATCGCGACACAGGTTCGTACGGGTTTCAAAATCCCTTTCACTTAATTCCTGTGCAACAACCATTTTGTAGGGATGCATTTTGAGGTCCCGGTGCAAAATGCGCCGAATACTGCGGTTGGAAATCGCCAAAGCGAGCGAATGTTTTCGCGCCGAACGACGCGGGGAACGTTCAATCGCGGCTCTCACATTGGCCACGTTTTCAGGTCCTGTTGCTGTCCTGGGACGTCCAGGCGACTTCTTTTTCAATGCTGAACTCGTCTGTCTAAAATTTGACACCCACACTTTAATCGTAGCGTGATGTGGAACAAGTTCATGACGCCCGAGTCCGAAATGAATTCGAAAAGCACGTTGTGTAGCAATTATCGAACCGCCGCATTCGATAAACCGCTCAATAACAAAAGCACGATGTTCACCAGACCAAGGCATGTTGACTACTGACAAATGGCATAAAACCGGCTTTCTAACGGTTTTTACCCCACTACTCTACCTGCTCCCTCTTTTGAGAAAAAGGGATTTGAAATCGGATAGGTTTTTCTGCCCCACCCTGTATAACGCGAAGAGTATAGGGCTAGTGCATTCCCCTTGTATCACGCCTTTTGAAACGTGAATATGATTTGTGGATCCTGAGTTGGCATTAATTTGTATTGTCGCTTGATTATATAGATTTCGTAAAAGCCTTCTCCTAATTGAAATATCTTTGTCCAGAGTTTTTCGTGTGGGATGGAATCGAATGCTTTCTGGAGGTCAACAAATATTGCATATGTTCCTTCTTTAGTAGTGAGCATTCTTGCTTGTATTATTGAATTAAAGACAAAGAGGTTATCCACACATGATCTTTTTCTCCTGAATCCGGACTGTGCCTCAGGTAGAATATTGTGACTTTCTGTCCATGTCTGTAGTCTTGCATTGATTATGAATGTGAACAGCTTAGTTAAAGTATTAATTAGAGCAATTCCTCTATAATTGTTGGGGTCCGATGGAGTTCCTTTTGTGTATCATACTAAGTTTAATTTGAGCAAGATTTTTTGGTACATTTTCCTCTCTAAGAAATAGATTTAAAAGGTTTTTTAAGTATTGTTTTCCACTCTCGGGTATGTTTTGTAGTTTCTCGTTAATAATGTCGTCGGTTCCTGGGGATTTATTTGATTTTAAGCTACTTAGTGCATAATTCAGTTCCAGTTGTGTTATTTCGCAGTCCAAGTAAGGATGTTGAGCGTCAAAGAACTTTGTTTCGTCCGTTATTTTTTGACCAAACCAGTCTTTATAATACTTGGACCATTCTGCTGGAGTTATGTTGTTTGTTTCGTAATTTCTGGGGCGTAAGGACTTAACAGTTTTCCAAAAATCTTTTTGGTTGTGTGGATTTGTTAATTTGTTTTTGAGTTCGTTATTGAATTTAGTTTTTTCTTCTTGTAGTTTCACTTTATAATCTTTTTTTGCTTGCAGGAAATTCTTAAGATTATCTCCTTCGAAGTTAATTGATTTACATATTCTTAATTTTTGCTTCATTATTTGCTTTAGCTTCCAGCATTCATTGTTGTACCAGGGTTTAGAGTGTTTGAATGTGTTACTAATTGTTATTTCTTTTGTTATACCTATATTGTTGGATGCCGTCTTAATTGCAGATATCAAACTCACATATCCTTCTGTTGCACTGCTTATTTCTTCTCCTTTCTGTGTAAAGATCTTGTCTAATTCATTTCTATATTCTAATATTTTGTTGTTACTCCAATAATATTTGGTATTTTTTTGTTTGTGTAAATTGTTGTTTATTTGTTTATTCCATGGATTTGATATTGACACTTTGCATATCATATGGTCTGATAGAAGTACTTCATTTTCTACAGTAAAGTTATTTATAATGGGTGTTGCGTTAATGTCAATCCATACATAATCTATAACAGATTTACCTCTTGGTCCTACGTATGTGAAGTTGCCAGGGTAATCATTGCTTGTTCTTCCGTTTAATAAGAACAAGTCTTAATTTTCCATAATCTCGATCAATTCTCGTCCATTTTTGTTTGCTATACAATCTTTACTTTCACGGGTGTTTGTTAGGTTTGGATTGAAGTAGTGGTAGTAGTCACCTTGGTTTAGGTTACCTACGCGGCCATTAAAATCGCCACCAATTATAACCCCGTGGCCTGGGTAAGTTTCTCTGAGGTCCTGTATCGAGGCAGCAAAAAGTTCTAGGAGAATTTCATATTTGTAGGATGGTGAAAAATATACATTCCCTAATAGTAGTTTTTGTTTCGGTGTAATTATTTCTAGTATTATCCAGTTTGGTTCGCTTTCTACGACGGTTATTGTTTGCTCTTTTTCCTCTTTAATAAATATAATTATTCCTCCACTTGCTCTACCAAAGTTTATGTTTTTGATTGCTGGGTGTTGATATATTGAATACTTTTCTAAGAAAGGTGGAAGGTTTTTTACTTCAAAGTTTGCCCATGTTTCCGTTACACAAATTATGTTGCATTTCGTGATAGTTGTTTCTTCGTTTTGATTCATTCCTTATAGGTTTTTTAAGCCTTGTAAATTCCAGAACATGATGTATGCTGTGTTATTGGTGTTTAATTGTAGTTTTTTGAGCCGCTAGGATTTGGAGTTAGTTGCATTCTTGATCTGGTCACGATGTGCTTATCTAAAGGGCCTTTTATGGTATGTTCTTTTTTTTATCTTTTTATTGCTAGTTTCCTTCTTGTTTTGGGTATTATGAGGGTTTCCAACTTCTCTAGAGTTTGTATATTCTTCATCTTCTTCGCGGTGTGGTTAACCTGGTGTTTGCAAATCTAAGGGTGATATAGATTTTCTCGAGGTTTCTGGAAGATTAGAAAATTCGTTGGGGTTCAACTCCTCTTCACCTCTTAATTCAGATGAAGTGTATTGCCGTCCGTTAATTATTAATTTGTCAGATCTCATAATTGCGTGTTGCCCTTTGTTTCTTGCTTCGAACATAAGTGGTTTTAGTATTTTTCTCTCTGAGATAACGTGTTTAGGAAAGTCTTCTTCAATATAAATCTTTGTATCTTTCAACAGGCGAGAGTTGCCTAAAACTGCTTTTCTTATTTTCTTTGAAGAAAACTCTACTAACACTGGTCTTAAAACTTGTGTGTTCTTGGCTTTTCCTATTCTTCTTACTTCCTCAATATGTTCATTGCGTAAATAGTCTAATTTTAGATTTGATTTTAAAAGCTGAATTATAACATTTTCTGTATTTCCATTATTTTCCTCTTTGACCCCGAAAAATACTAGGTTTTTATCCTTTAGTCTCATTTCTTACACTAATATAATTTCAAACATTTAACACATTTTTTTAGTTTTTTACACACTGATTTTTTATGGTTATCAAAACATTGCTGTCCGCGAAACTTTCTTTCACAAAGAGCACATTTAATTAGTTCAAGAGTGCGAGAGCAAGGTGGCGAATATTTACAAAAATAACAAGTATTTTCACAAGAATGTCTGTTTCTTTCCTTGTATGGGACGTGACATTTTTCACAAAAATAATTGCATGAAAATGCGGCCGTTAGACTTTTCGCTTTTAGTCACTGAATAATGATTTTGATGGTACAAAAGATTCAGTCTCGGTAGATTTTTCTCTTTTGCACCTTCAATTATCACGTTTCCACGGGTATTATACTCATATACACATGTAAGCGTAACGTAAAGAACTGCGCAAACTTGCAACCAAACCCAACTTTCGAACGCACTACATCACTCACAAACATCCGCTAATGGTGCCGCGGCCTTCGATATCGCTAATAATTGGGGAAAACATCATAAGTCAGATAAATGTAAGACCCGCACGGTCTCGTCACTATCACTAGAGATCCATATGATTACCATTGCATCCATAGCAGGTCCGCATGACCTCGAGAGATCCGCATGATCTCGTATCGTGAACGCATTAGGTTCGCATGACCTCGAGAGATCCGCATGATCTCGTATCGTGAACGCATTAGGTCCGCATGACCTCGAGAGATCCGCATGATCTCGTATCGTGAACGCATTAGGTCCGCATGACCTCGAGAGATCCGCATGATCTCGTATCGTGAACGCATTAGGTCCGCATGACCTCGAGAGATCCGCATGATCTCGTATCGTGAACGCATTAGGTCCGCATGACCTCGAGAGATCCGCATGATCTCGTATCGTGAACGCATTAGGTCCGCATGACCTCGAGAGATCCGCATGATCTCGTATCGTGAACGCATTAGGTCCGCATGACCTCGAGAGATCCGCATGATCTCGTATCGTGAACGCATTAGGTCCGCATGACCTCGAGAGATCCGCATGATCTCGTATCGTGAACGCATTAGGTCCGCATGACCTCGAGAGATCCGCATGATCTCGTATCGTGAACGCATTAGGTCCGCATGACCTCGAGAGATCCGCATGATCTCGTATCGTGAACGCATTAGCTCGTACATTAATTTTACAACATAAAAGTGACAAATATCAATATCGTCCTCACGTACTAAAAGAGAATAGTGTTTACTCACCCTAGACACCGACTTGTAATATCCTTTCGCAATTATACAGTATTCACCACAATCGCAACTACCGCACGTGACAAAGGTTTATCATCGACTGTCTGCTAAAAAGCAATCGTCTTACAAGTTTGTATAACCACCAACGCAAATTGATTATAAGGGATTGTATAATAACAAACGCAAATTAGTCGTATTTTATATGTTTATTTAACTCTCCCAATAATATATAAAAAAATAATAACCCAGTCATGTAATCCCTAACATTCGGCCATCCTGCATTTGTCCTCGTCCCCGAGGACACTTTCGGTTTTATTCGCTCGATTCGCGTGTCGTGTCTTCTTCCGAATCAGACAGCGCGCCTGATGATATCCATGGTTTCATAAGGTCTACCGCTATGACATTTTTGTATCGCACACGTTTACTTCTTTCTGACCCTTTTAGGTCTTTAACGACATATCGATCGTTTGGTAGGATTTTCGTGACCTCGAAAGGTCCTGCGTATGGTGCGGCAAGCTTTTTACTACCTTCGCCAACGACTTGTTTTTCGATTAAAATGAGATCGCCGATACTGTAAACTCGCGCTTTTCGCCGTCGCAAGTCATATCGCTGTTTTTGTTTGTTTTGGTCGCTTTTGATTTTATTTGACGCCGTTGTGCGCACTAGCTCCATATTTGCGATACGGGGTTGTTCTTCTTGTACTTCTACGGTGAACGGCGATCCACTGGGAGCTCGGGGTTTGTAACCAAAAAGTAATTCGCTGGGAGTCTTGGAGGTAGTTTTGCAAATTGTGTTGTTAATTGCGAACTGTACCGAAGGGCACTTTTCATCCCAGAATCGCTCATTTTCGCAAGAGGTCGCTAGTGAAGCAAGTACGGTTTGATTACAGCGTTCGACTTGCCCATTGGCACGTGGAGTTGCGACAGCATTCAATATATGTTTTATGCCATGGTCTTCACAGAACGATTCGAATGGTTTTGACGTCGTGAAGCTTGTTCCTCGGTCTGATATAATACGTACGGGTGTTCCATATGTAGTGAAAATATTTTCGAACATTTCGTTGACGTGTTTCGTTTTCGTGTCTTTTACTGGTTTTAAAACCGTATATTTAGTAAATGCGTCGATGGCTACTATCAAATACACGTTCCGCCTTGGAGTACAAGGGAACGGACCCAAGTGGTCCACGTGGATTGTATGAAAAGGTACAGGCGGTTTGTCAATTGGGTACCGCATTCCTTCCTTTCTACCTCTCGGCCTTTTGTTATACAAACATCGCGGACAACATTCGATATATTTGTTGATATATTTACGCATCTGTGGGAACCAGTAAGTTTCATTTACTTTTTCGTACGTCTTGTCCTTCGCAAAATGGCCTAGGTCGTCGTGACACCATCGTAGAATTGAAGATCGCTGCCCTTTTGGGACATAAATTCTTAGACCGTTTGGTGTTTTTCTGTATACACGTTCCGTTTTTAAAACAAATTCTCGATAAACACGCTTATCATCATCATTCTCCGCAGGTTTAGTTAATACTCCATAAATGTGCTGCATATTTTTGTCGGTTAATTGCCCCGCTAATATCCAGTCAGTCGTTTCAATCCGAAGTAGTTTTTTTTCGTTTTGCCCTTCATTATTCGTTGGCGGATTACGGCTTAGCGCATCGGCGTGCTTCATTTGTGTTCCGGGCCGATATTCAACCTTAAAAGTGAATTCCGACAAGGTTAGCCACCATCTCGCGATTCGTGGTACGATATCGCGTTTTGTCTGTGCGGTTTTAAGGGCATTGCAGTCTGTAACGATTTTAAACTCCTTCAAACCCAGGAGGTACACGCGAAATTTGCGAACTGTTTCGATCACTGCGAGTGCTTCCAGTTCGTACGAGTGATATTTTTGTTCACAGTGGGTTGTTTGTCTACTGAAGTAAAGAACTGGATGTAAGGACCCGTTTTCTTGATTTTGTAGCAGAATTCCTGCTATTCCTCGCTTGCACGCATCTGTATGAACCTCCGTGTTAGCTTGTGAATTATATAGTGCAAGCAATGGTCGAGAAATCAGTATGTCCTTAATCTGTTGAAACGCATTTTCCTGTTCCATATTCCATATCCAGTTCTGATCCTTCTTGGTTAATACATATAGTGGTCGCGATATTATCGCAAATTTAGGCACGAATTGTCGGAAATACGATGCAAGTCCCAAAAATTGTCGAAGCGTGTGATCATCCATGGGTTTAGGATATTCCTTTACTGCTTGAATTTTACGTTCGTTGGGCCTAATACCGCTCTCGTTAATATCGAATCCGAGGTAAGTGATTGACGTCGCAAGAAAAACGCATTTCTTAAGTTTTAGCGTGAGGCCCTCACGACGTAGAATCTGTAGGACTTCTTCGAGAAGTTTAATACCTTCCTCTATAGTCCCGCTGGGTATTAGTATGTTGTCCAAATATACGGATACAGCATCACAACGTAGACCGCTAAGTACTCTATTCATTGTCCTTTGAAATACACTGAGAGCGTTGGCGAGTACAAATGGCATCCGATTGTATTCATATTGACCGTCAGGCGTTACGAATGAGGTCAAATGCTTCGATTCGGCTGCTATAGGGATCTGGTGATACCCTGACATTAGGTCTAATGTAAAATATTTCCGACCATGTAGTTTGTCATCTATTCTAGGTAACGGGAAATGGTCTTTTACGGTGATGCCATTTAACTTGCGATAATCAATACACATTCTATGTTCTCCATTTTTCTTTTTTACCAATAGAACGGGTGACGAGTATGGAGACTGTGAGTCTTGAATGATTTCGCTATGAAGTAAGTCACTCACTATTTCCTTCACTACTGTCTTCTCATTTGGTGGCATGCGATAGGGACGGTATGCAATTGGTGCTTCGGATGTTACTTTAATCGACATTTCTGTAGATCTTGCTTCTCCCAATTCGTTAAAACTCTGTGCGAAGCAGTCTCGATATTTTCTCAGTACCCCAATAAGTCTTAATCGTGTTTCAACTTCGATTGGTCCAGTGACGATTTCGTCCTCAGGTAACGGCGGTAAATCAGTCTTATTCATTCTTAGTACTTCGCTTCCGATTTCGGGGTTTGCTTCAGGTTGACACGGCCAACCGTTTGCGATCTTGGTGTGTTTGTTACGAGCTCTTTATCTGAGGTATTGATAACAGGAATGGCGCTCGTATTCCGATGGTCGATACAAACTACAGATTCTTGTATGATATTCCTTTGATCATCTTCGCCGTGAACAGAGGGTTCCACGTAGAGGTCGCCGCGAATGTCATCCTTTACACAAACTTGCACGTATCCTACGTGATTTCCCGGGATAACAGTCGCTGACTTTGTCCAAAGACAGGTACGATCCATAGGCGCTAGCTTAATGTTTTCGCTGGTTCGATCTAGAATGCGAAGTGTATCACTCGATTTCATCACTAAGATGGTATTGACTTCCGTAAAGGCTGACCAATAATAAGGGCGACATTCTGTACACCATCAGGTGCTATATCAGCCTTCACATCGGTTTCGGCTTCGTCTACCTTCAATCGGAAAGTTGCTGCCCCTATTGACTCCACGGTCCCCTCCAAACTCTCTAATAAAGGTTGTTTCATTGACATCAATTGGTAAGTTTAAATTTCGTGCATCAGTTTGCCTTACTGTAATACACCCACTTCCAAAATCAACGTAAGCCTTCGCTTGTAGCCCATTTACCAAAGTGTCGACGTAAAACTTCTCATTTGATGATGGTAACGCTGATGACAGTACAAGGTTAGTTTTGGAAGTAGATGGCCTCTTCGTACAGGTGGCTTCGTTATGTCCAGTCATATCACAATGTCTGCACTTCTTCGGTCATTTCGTCGAAATATGTCCGGACTCTTTGCATCGGTAGCATTTGACGTCACGTTGGAAGTTCGAGGCTACCGATGATTTTCGTTCTTCGGGCTTATAACTGGTGGATTTCCTCATGGTGTTGCGACTGAAATCGCTGTGATCTTTTAGAATAAGATTCTTCTGGTCGCTTTTTCCTTCGTAGCATCTCCTCTAGCATACAACAGTAATATCGCTGTGTAGGAAATGTATCCACTAGCTGTTCCTTCCATTCGTCCCAGTTGAATTGTACCGTGCTGCCGCGAGGTTATTGGTGAAATATTATACTGTTGTGAAGAATTCGTCTCTATGAATTCGCTCCGATCACGCCATGGGCTGTGACACCGCTCCAGAGTTACGCGTCCTCTGGGGGATAAGTAACGTGGTCGCTTACGCCAATGTTCATCGTCGGTTTCGAAATTACGCGGTGACACTCCCGAGCAAACATACGCATGTATGTTGACGCTGGGTGATCTATAGCGTGATCGCCTTCGCGAATTTGTCCTCTCTACCGACCGGTTACGTGAATTTCCTCGTTCCGAATAACTCATGTTGTGTCAGGGTTGTGCGGCTCTTTATCCCACTTCTGAAATGTAAGCGTAACGTAAAGAACTGCGCAAACTTGCAACCAAACCCAACTTTCGAACGCACTACATCACTCACAAACATCCGCTAATGGTGCCGCGGCCTTCGATATCGCTAATAATTGGGGAAAACATCATAAGTCAGATAAATGTAAGACCCGCACGGTCTCGTCACTATCACTAGAGATCCATATGATTACCATTGCATCCATAGCAGGTCCGCATGACCTCGAGAGATCCGCATGATCTCGTATCGTGAACGCATTAGGTTCGCATGACCTCGAGAGATCCGCATGATCTCGTATCGTGAACGCATTAGGTCCGCATGACCTCGAGAGATCCGCATGATCTCGTATCGTGAACGCATTAGGTCCGCATGACCTCGAGAGATCCGCATGATCTCGTATCGTGAACGCATTAGGTCCGCATGACCTCGAGAGATCCGCATGATCTCGTATCGTGAACGCATTAGGTCCGCATGACCTCGAGAGATCCGCATGATCTCGTATCGTGAACGCATTAGGTCCGCATGACCTCGAGAGATCCGCATGATCTCGTATCGTGAACGCATTAGGTCCGCATGACCTCGAGAGATCCGCATGATCTCGTATCGTGAACGCATTAGGTCCGCATGACCTCGAGAGATCCGCATGATCTCGTATCGTGAACGCATTAGGTCCGCATGACCTCGAGAGATCCGCATGATCTCGTATCGTGAACGCATTAGGTCCGCATGACCTCGAGAGATCCGCATGATCTCGTATCGTGAACGCATTAGCTCGTACATTAATTTTACAACATAAAAGTGACAAATATCAATATCGTCCTCACGTACTAAAAGAGAATAGTGTTTACTCACCCTAGACACCGACTTGTAATATCCTTTCGCAATTATACAGTATTCACCACAATCGCAACTACCGCACGTGACAAAGGTTTATCATCGACTGTCTGCTAAAAAGCAATCGTCTTACAAGTTTGTATAACCACCAACGCAAATTGATTATAAGGGATTGTATAATAACAAACGCAAATTAGTCGTATTTTATATGTTTATTTAACTCTCCCAATAATATATAAAAAAATAATAACCCAGTCATGTAATCCCTAACACACATATGTTATATTGAGTAAAATAGCGTTGAAATTCAGTGAACTCAGGAATACCGGCGCCATTTCCGCTTATTTGCACATTTGCTTTTAACAATAAATCGCTTACTCTCACACTCTGGATACCGCATTTATCATTAATTATATCTTTTAAACACTGTTCGTTTTTTCGAAAAGAGTCTGCAATCACAAGTGCACGAGGTAAGCATAAATTGTCTTTATTCACTATGTCTATAATGCCATTTTTTTTGCGGCAAAATTCCGCAAATGATAACCCATGTCCACGCAGTCTGCCATTTCCTGCAGGTACCGTAACTTTAGTCATTTCTATAGAGAATTGACCATCTGAAAATATTTCTCTGTTACTCTGTAGGATCTTCTCCAGGGCTTCCCACACAACATCAATATGCAATTGATCTGCCCTTCGAAAACTCAGCCACGCAGGCCGGTTTTCAAGGACCGGTGTTTCAAATATAAATCCTACGTAATCCGAGGGCTCTACAGTGGCCATAACGTACTCAGTAACACTTTTAACACTATTATAAAACCAGTTCACTGAGTTTTGACCCTCTGGTGGATCATTCATGTGAAACGTGATTTTTCTTCCCGCAACATTAAACCGTTTTGCATACGATTCAATGTCCGAAACAATGGTGAAGCGAGGTAAATCGATGTCACCGTAGCCCCTTTGGTTCAGATTGTCATCTATTAATTGATCCATTGTTCATTCACTAAGAAACTGTACAGGCCTAGAGTGCAGGTATACTAACTAAATTTTCTTTTATCTGGTCTTTTTATAATAGTCAACCTTCAGGCACGCCCCAGTGAGATATCTCTAGGTTTGAACTGATTTTTAAAATATTGTTTTAAATCAAATTTTACAAAATAATACATTTTGTCAAAAAATAAATCAAATTTTTATTCAAATTATCTTAGATACGTAGTTAATAAAAGGTTTAAAATGATTACAATTAATGATTAGGTACATCTTTATTGCAAAAAAAAAAATCAATTATTTTTTCCAATCCTAACTATACTTCAAATTATGTGTGTGAAAGCAGGTATCAAATTAAAAATCCAGGTAAACAAATAATGGAAAATAAGGAAAAATAAGATTTGCTTTTTAAATTATATATTTTTTTTCTCTATTTATAAATACATTCACACACTTTATATCGTTTACCGTCTTATTATAATAATAAATAAATAATTCACTTAATAATCTAATACATTTTACATTTTCTTTATAAATATTGTCGAATAAACTAGTTTCTAAATCTAAATTATATCTAAAACTATATATACATACATTTTGTACAATTTTTTTTATAAATTTCATTAATATTAAAATATTTTATCTTATATTGTAAAATTGTCTTTTGTATTACTAAATCTAAACTAATTATCATATCTATATTTTCACTACTTAAAGCTAAATATCTATTTCCTATTTTGTATTTCAATTGTTTCTTTGGAAGTACTGAAAATTCTATATTAAACATGTTATATTTTTTTTCTACTGCTACATACCTACTTACTTTTAATAAATTTTAAAAAACTAATAAATTGTTTATGGTCACTAATATCTATAAACAGTTTATGCACTACATCACCCACTAAACGCACAGCCACTCGCATACAGGGATTCGGGTCCACACCTATGGAGATGAACGCTTTTCTATTGTGTGAAATTGGAAACGCAAGGACGTCCAGCAGCCTATCATTGTTGTCCCGGGGGTGTTTGTTCCTCGGAAACGTGAAACTCGCTACCTCTGCTGCTCCCAACACCAAGCCGAGCTGGACGTCCTCTCCAAGCTGCTCATCTCCTTCCCACGCTTCATTCACTTCCTCCTCCTCCTCCTCGCTATAAACGAGTTACTGTCCGTACGGCTCACTAATTTCGGAGCTGGTTGAAGTACGCCGCCGTTTAGAGGCTATTTCCTCCTCCTCTTCTTGAATTTCTCTCTTTAACGGCATGTTCACCAGCTCCGTTGCTGCTTCCTGGACCATATTGTCCAGGGTTTCATTTTTGTAGTCCTCAATCAACACTACATCGTCGTCATAATCTAGGAAGGTTGCGTCGCTGTCATCAACCCTCCTAGACGCGCCGGCTTCGTCGCCATCCTCCATGAACACCATCTCATCAGCCGTTTTTAATAGAACATCATCTAAAATAATGATCTTGTTCTTCTCGACTGCTGCTGGTGGTGTCGGTGATGTGCATACCCCCCAAAGAGGCAAATAGTCGTCGTCATATTTTTGTATTATGACGTTAGGATAAATATGATGAGGCAGTGGTGAAGATACCCTTGGTTGAAAAGTGTTTGCGTTGAATGCAGACATGACTAATAGCACGAAACTATAGGTAAATACTGAACGAATAGCACGAAACTGTATACTGAAGAAATAATTTTTAAAACTTCTATATATACCTCAAATATATTGTATTCATTTTCAGGAACTACCCCCTAACATCATTATCAAGATACACGGCCCAGTTTAAAACTGAATCTTGGAAGTAAAATAATGTATATTTTTAAACTCAGGCAGTAAATTTTGTTTTTAAAAGCAAATCACATAACATTATTTATTTTTTTCTCTCCCATACAGGGTTCAGATATCATTAAATGTAATCACCGATATCTTAAAATTTCTACAAGTGTACAAAGCAATTACCACAATTTATTACCCCATTGAAGGTTGCCGCTGCCGGCTCAGTTGCTGGGAACATTTCTACAGGTGTGAAAACGTAATTTATTACCCCATTGACGCGTATCTTTTAATAAAGACTATTTTACAAAAGTTTCAGATATAGTCAAATTTTTTGACTCTGTCGGGTACAGTAATAAAACTATAAATGAACTATAAATATCGCAATTATGATAAAGCGGCATATCCTTTACTTTCTGTAGTATAATGCTGTTTGGCTTCGGCCCATATTTTTGAGCCGCTCTATTCATTTATGTTAAAGGACTGTAAGGCTATTTTCCAATACATACCTGGTAGACGTTTGATTCAATGCATGAATAGAGCGGCTCAAAAATATGGGCCGATGCCAAACAGTATTATACTGCAGAAAGTAAAGGATATGCCGCTTTATCATAATTGCGATATTTATAGTTTATTTATAGTTTTATTACTGTCCCCGACAGAGTCAAAAAATTTGGTTATATCACCGAGTCCCCTAACATTTCTACAAGTGTACAAAGCAATTACCACAATTTATTACCCCATTGAAAGTTGCTGGGAACATTTCTACAGGTCATCGCTGTATCTTTTAATAAACACTATTCCACAAATGTTTCAGATATCAACGACTCCCCTAACATTTCTACAGGTGTAAAAAACGCAATTTATTACCCCATTGACGGTCACCGCTGACGGCAGGGTTGCTGGGAAAGAATTTTTATGTATCTTTTAATAAAGACTATTCCACAAAAGTTTCAGATATCACCGACTCCCCTAACATTTCTACAAGTGTGAAAAAACAATTCAATTAACATAATTATTTTTTTCTCTGCTATGCGGGGTTCAGATAAACGATGCCCTAAAATTTTGCAGGTGTACAAAAAATTAACATAATTTATTACCCCATTGACTGTCGCCGCAAAGCAATTAAAATAATTTATTACCCCATTGACTGTCGCCGCAAAGCAATTAAAATAATTTATTACCCCCACTCACGGGCGGCGCTGAAGTCCCGGTCGCCGGGAGTATACCCATAAACTACTTATAAGAATGTTTAAATATAATAAATTAACATAAAATTTTGTATAAATGATGATGTCTTTAAAATAATTCTTATAAAGTTTTCGCCACTACAGTTGTGAGTGCCTATGAGGTGACGCCTGATAAACTTTCTCAAACAATAATATGCATATATTAATATGTAAATATGTATAAATACAAATAACTTGTATAATTTTTAAATATAATGCAATTTTTATGGTATTAAAATAAAATTTTAGTGCAACTATATAACATTTTTTACTCAAAATAACTCCCCCAATATATGGTTCAATTCTGGTGCACCCGGTATGAATCACCCTCTATAATTTTTAAAAAATTTCATGGTAAATTATATATAATTATAAATAAAACACGGATTCATTCTGTAATTTCATCAAATATTTTATGCGAAATTCAGGTTGCCAATGACGAATTGTCTTGTCATTAATGTAAATTATCAGTTTATTCCCATATTTACTTCATTTGTTTTGACGAAGTATGACGTCACGTGATTGAGTAGCCAGTTGTCAAATCGTGTCAATTAAAAGTCGTTACGATGTTGATCTTTTCGTTGTATAAGTATTTCTTCTGGTTATAATACTAATTATTACTTTTTCAATTCTCAAATTAATGGGAGATAATAGAAATTCGAAGGAATTCTACAAGCAAACCAAAGATATGATAGTAATTTTTTTACTGATTCAGATTATAATATGTGTAATGGTCCTTGTAGAAAGATTAAGAAATATGTAGATTTAAGGTAAAAATAATAATAATTACATTTATTATGTATACAAACTTATTGTGTTTTGTGTTAATGTTCAGAATGTTACTATGTTCTTAATATTTCGTTAATATAAATCTCAAACTTTTAGGAAAGGTAATGATATAATTAAAATTAACAAAAATTTCTTTGTTTCGCATCTTTTTGTTTCTAGAATGCCTGCACACAAGATAGAAATCAACATGAATTCTGTCCTACAAAATTAATAATATTTCGGAAGATAATGTTCAAAATTCAAGAATTTTTATAAGCTTACTATTAGTTACAATAATAATAATAATAATAATAATAATAATATATATTTTTTTTTTATTAGGTAAAGGCATCGACTGCTGAGGTCATTAGCCGTAGTGGTGAGTATATATATTTTTATTATTTGCAGGACGACCACAGATACGTTAAAAATATTATTATTATTTAAGGTCCACACACCGGATAAAATAACAAGTTGGGTATAAAATGGTGAGTGGACAAAACAAACATAATGTTAAAATGGCCAAGCAACAACTTTCGTCAAAGATAAAATATATAAACAGATAACACTTATTTTACGACCACATGTTAACGATCACATTTAAAATAATAAATAAATAAATAGATTTAAAACAGAAAGTCTACGCCTTTCAAATCCTATCGTATAGGTCACAGGCTCTAAGGAAGTTAAGAACTTCCTTAATTTTTTCGTGATCTGTCAATATTTCCCTAATGTTACGACCAAAGCCAAAGTGTCGCCTTACCGGTTCTAACGCGGGGCACTCAACTAGCACATGCGGTACAGTCAAAGGGACTTGGCAGTCCTCACAGGAAGGCTGAGCTTCCCGAGTGAGTCTGTACCGATGTGTAAGACTAGTATGGCCCATTCGCAGCCGGTGGGCTTTAATTAGGTCCCTTCTTGACAGATCACGAGGAAGACTTGTTGGACCAATCAGAGGTTTGACTCGGCGATGGTGGTTATCCACCATATCCCATTCTCGCTGCCAAAGCGTGAATATTTTCCTATAAGCTACATTCCTGACGTCGGTATACTTAACAATATCTGCCTCTGTTGTGCCTCTCTCGGCAGCTGCACGGGCTGCCTCATCCGCTAGCTCATTTCCCCTTATCCCAATATGGCTTGGGATCCATACAAAATGGACGCGTTTACCCAAGTCCGACAGATGCTTTAGTTTTCCTAAAATCATCTGAATGACTGGCTCTGATGACAGAGGATCGGAGAGGGACCTCAACACGCTAAGGGAATCACTAGCGATAAGGAATTGGTACCTATCGTGAGCGAGGTCACAATAGAGGAGAGCCTGCAACAGGGCGTATGCTTCCGTGGTGTATACGGAAGCATCTACGTGTAGTCGCCAGGAATGTGCTGTATCATGAGATACGAATGCCGAGCCAGAAACTTGGTTATCCTTAGACCCATCTGTATAAATGATATCCGCGTGAGGGAACCTCTCTATCATTTCTAGATATTTCTGGGTGAAGAATACTGATGGTAGGGAGTGTTTGTCATACTGGTGGAAATCCAGTATGACCTTTGTCTGTGGGATGAGCCATGGTGGGATTTCTAGGAATCCCACTGGGGTAACTCTAGGTGGTTGGTACTCTATTTCACCCAGAATATCTCTAACACGTACACAGAGGGGTCTGGATAGAGCCTGAGACCTAAGATTCTCTTTGAACAGGATGTCAAAATTCCTATGGTTACACTGCGACTAAATTTTGCAAGCGTATGATACGATTAACTTACGTCTCCTTATGCCGAGAGGTGCTAGTCCAGATTCACAGCAAAGATTTGCTGTTGGGGTGGATGGAAATGCCCCGATGCTGTAGCGGATGCCAGCATAGTGGATAGGATCTAGCAACCTTAGGGACGTTCTTGCAGCAGAAGAGTACACAGTGCAACCATAATCGATTTTCGATAGGATTAGGGCCTGGTAGACTTTCAGGAGCGTTTGGGGTTCAGCGCCCCATTTGGTCCCTGCGAGAACTTTGACGCAATTCATCGCTTGTGAGCACTTGATCTTTAATTCGGAGATATGTGGTTTCCAGGTAAGTTTCGGGTCAAAGATGACCCCGAGAAATCTTACCCTATCTCTACAACGAATTTCTTCTTCCTTGAGATATAGCATTTGCCCATAGTGTGGACGGTTTAATCTACAGAAGTGCATACAATGGGTCTTCTCGGGTGAAAACTTAAAGCCGGTGTTCTCAGCATTCAATGCGACTTGGTCGATGGCTCTTTGTAGTACTCGATTAATTTCTCCCATCTTCTTAGCACGGTAGAAGATGATGAGGTCATCGACGTACATGCTGACCCCTACTGAGGGGCTGACACCGGCAATAAGGTCATTGACCGCTATAATAAACAGGGTTACATTCATAGTAGAGCCTTGTGGTACGCCGTTCTCCAGGATCCTGCTGGAGGATAAGGTTGTACCGACTCTCACTCTGAATGTGCGGTCTGTAAGAAAGGCCTCGATAAAGAGGGGCAGATTGCCCCTAAATCCCCATTCGTGCAACTTCTGTAGAACATAGTACCGCCACGTCATGTCATATGCTTTCTCAAGGTCGAAGAAAATAGCTACCATGTGCTCATGTTTTGCGAAAGCCCTATGTACCTCGTGATCTAGGTAGACTAACTGATCGGTCGTAGAACGGAATTTCCGGAATCCAGCTTGGTGCTCACTTAAAAGACCTTTAGTCTCGAGACACCAAACCAACCGGTTATTGACCATGCGTTCCAGTAGTTTTCCTAGACACGAAGTTAGGCTTATTGGCCTGTAGCTGGCAGGGAGTAACGGGTCCTTTCCTGCCTTGGGGATAGGGACAATGATCGCCTCTTTCCATTCGGCAGGATAAGTACCCTCAAGCAACAACTTGTTATACGTAGAAAGCAAGGCAATTTTGAACGAAGGTGTGAGATGCTTGAGCATGTGATTCGAGATACTGTCTTGACCTGGAGATGAGAACGTAGCGTGAGAGATTGCAGAGTCTAGCTCCAGCATGGTGAAGGGTACGTTGTATTCCTCTTGGAATACTGTACCAAAAGGGAGTGGTACTTCCTGTTCACCCTTGGATGCCAGGAAGGTTGGCCCATAATTACGTGAACTGCTGGCTTGTTCAAATTGATCGGCTAGTCTCTCTGCAATCAGATTTATATCGCTCGTTATAGTGTCCTCATCCCATTTCAGGCGGGTTATGGGTGGCGAGTAACCCCTGCCAGATATCCGTTTCACTCTACTCCAGCACTCTTGTGCAGTGGTCTCGGCTGAAATGCCTGAGACGTATGCGTTCCAGGATTCGCACTTGCTGTCTAGTATTTTTCTACGGGCCTCAGCACGGGCTTTCTTAAAGGCGATGAGATTTACCTCAGTCGGAAACCTTTTGAATAATAATAATAAATAATAATAAATAATAATAAATAATAATAAATAATAATAAATAAATAATAAATAATAGATAATAGATAATAGATAATAGATAATAGATAATAGATAATAGATAATAGATAATAGATAACAGATAATAGATAATAGATAATAGATAATAGATAATAGATAATAGATAATAGATAATAGATAATAGATAATAGATAATAGATAATAGATAATAGATAATAGATAATAGATAATAGATAATAGATAATAGATAATAGATAATAGATAATAGATAATAGATAATAGATAATAGATAATAGATAATAGATAATAGATAATAGATAATAGATAATAGATAATAGATAATAGATAATAGATAATAGATAATAGATAATAGATAATAGATAATAGATAATAGATAATAGATAATAGATAATAGATAATAGATAATAGATAATAGATAATAGATAATAGATAATAGATAATAGATAATAGATAATAGATAATAGATAATAGATAATAGATAATAGATAATAGATAATAGATAATAGATAATAGATAATAGATAATAGATAATAGATAATAGATAATAGATAATAGATAATAGATAATAGATAATAGATAATAGATAATAGATAATAGATAATAGATAATAGATAATAGATAATAGATAATAGATAATAGATAATAGATAATAGATAATAGATAATAGATAATAGATAATAGATAATAGATAATAGATAATAGATAATAGATAATAGATAATAGATAATAGATAATAGATAATAGATAATAGATAATAGATAATAGATAATAGATAATAGATAATAGATAATAGATAATAGATAATAGATAATAGATAATAGATAATAGATAATAGATAATAGATAATAGATAATAGATAATAGATAATAGATAATAGATAATAGATAATAGATAATAGATAATAGATAATAGATAATAGATAATAGATAATAGATAATAGATAATAGATAATAGATAATAGATAATAGATAATAGATAATAGATAATAGATAATAGATAATAGATAATAGATAATAGATAATAGATAATAGATAATAGATAATAGATAATAGATAATAGATAATAGATAATAGATAATAGATAATAGATAATAGATAATAGATAATAGATAATAGATAATAGATAATAGATAATAGATAATAGATAATAGATAATAGATAATAGATAATAGATAATAGATAATAGATAATAGATAATAGATAATAGATAATAGATAATAGATAATAGATAATAGATAATAGATAATAGATAATAGATAATAGATAATAGATAATAGATAATAGATAATAGATAATAGATAATAGATAATAGATAATAGATAATAGATAATAGATAATAGATAATAGATAATAGATAATAGATAATAGATAATAGATAATAGATAATAGATAATAGATAATAGATAATAGATAATAGATAATAGATAATAGATAATAGATAATAGATAATAGATAATAGATAATAGATAATAGATAATAGATAATAGATAATAGATAATAGATAATAGATAATAGATAATAACTAATAGATAATAGATAATAACTAATAGATAATAGATAATAACTAATAGATAATAGATAATAACTAATAGATAATAGATAATAACTAATAGATAATAGATAATAACTAATAGATAATAGATAATAACTAATAGATAATAGATAATAACTAATAGATAATAGATAATAACTAATAGATAATAGATAATAACTAATAGATAATAGATAATAACTAATAGATAATAGATAATAACTAATAGATAATAGATAATAACTAATAGATAATAGATAATAACTAATAGATAATAGATAATAACTAATAGATAATAGATAATAACTAATAGATAATAGATAATAACTAATAGATAATAGATAATAACTAATAGATAATAGATAATAACTAATAGATAATAGATAATAACTAATAGATAATAGATAATAACTAATAGATAATAGATAATAATTGTGGAGAATGTCATCTACACTACAGTTTTTGCCCTAAAATGAACAGGCATAAACTAATATCGCTTGTTAAAACTTTGTTTACCTATAACCACCACCACCCGGTATAATATATTGAATACTTACAGTTACATTCAAATAAAACTTCTCATTGCCAATCTTCGAATGCGTCCGTAATTGCCATTTGTCGAATATCTTCTGAGCTGTGTCTGTAATTTTCTATACAATTTATTATGCACAAAGAAAGCTATACCAGGTATTGATAAAGAAACCAACAGGAAATTTAAACTCTGTAAATATATTAAATGACGTTTGGTACAAAATTGACATACTTATAAAAAAAAATTAAAATATTTTATAAATATATATATAAATATTAATGTACATAGTATGTTCCCACATGCATAAAATACAGATTAAAAACTTAATTTCAATTTATAACTAGTCAGTTATGTCCATGGCTTCATTGTCGTCTGTTAAAGACAGATTCCTAAATTTAACGGTGATTAAATTCATTATGGAATTCTCTGAAATAACATTCAAAATGATTTTATTTACAAACGTAATATTTTCCTTTATCTTCAACGCAAAACTATTTCGCCTTAAATGTAGCATATTATGTAATATTATGGTTTTAAGGCAGAAGCAGATATATTACTTTCAGTGACCGTAAAAACAAAATTTTGGATAAAAGAACATTTTCATCAAAGAATACAGATTTAACTGTTTTTGACAATTTATCAATTCTTGATTTATATCAAGGCTGTGCATAGGGACAAAATATGAAATTTACATACACGCTAAAACATAGGCATTTAACATGTACAGGTGTCTCATTTTCGATGTTTTTTTAAGGTATCTCGGGTAATATTAACGGTAGAGCACATACATTCCAGGGTCAACTTTCGAGAAAAGGAATTTTCGGTTTTCTTCTGTTTTTAAGCTACGGGTAAAAACTCGTTTTTCGCTAATTTCGAAAACATCTCATCTTATTTGTTATGACAAAGAAAAACTGTTTAACAAATTTTGTTCCGTTTTTTATGCGTGGAATAAAATGGCATAATTAGATTTTTTGAAAACTTAATAATTTTCGAGACATAACACAAACATTGTTTTTTAAATGGGTAGCTATATTGAAAATTGTCTTATCTTTTTTATTATTTTATACACTTTTCAATGATATATAACAAGTATACATTCTTTTGTTTTCAATATAAATAAAACAAATTATTAATTTTTTGGGGGTGAAAAAATTGGAAATTATTAAGAAATGAAAAAAATCTATTGCAAACCATCATTTGTTTATTTTCTTTCTATATTTATTAATTATGTTCTTAAATTTTTTCTTAATTAATGTTTTTCGGGTTAGATAAATTATATTCTATCAACGTTATAATTGGGCTTGGCACAAGTCGAAAAATGTGCTTTCGCAGGTATATAAATTGAAGAAATGATATAAACCGAAGAAAATAATATTAAAAATAAACAAAATGTGATCTATAATAATTTTTTTTATTTATTTCTTAATTATTTTCAATTTTTCACTCCACAAATTAATAATTCAGTTTTTATTCATGATTAAAACAAAAGAATGTAAACTAGTGTTATATATACAAGGTGTTTCCTTTAAACAACCAGCGCTTTTTTGGGCGAACTAATGACTTTAGAGAAAAATGTTATATACAAAAAATTACCAGGAAAAAGGGCTTAATTTATGAGGAATAATAAATGAAAAATTCAACCAGTGGTTCTCAAACGGTAGAATAAAATTATATTTTTTTAAATGGCAACCTATATAAATTTTTTGTCCATTAGATAGAGAATTTTTTTCTGATTTCAACGATATAAATATGATATGGGGTTGTATAACAATTATTTCGAGAAAAATGATATTAAAAATCAGAAATAATTCTACAATAATGAAGTAGGCTATGCAATAAACAACTATTAATACGACTATTGCCTGGGTTACGATAGTATATTATTTTCTTATATCTAAAATAACTTGTTTTACTAAGAAATTCATAATAACAAATGAACTACATAACGAAGATAAAGCCGTGTAAAATCTTCGTATCGTAGAATTTAAATTTCTTTCACACTCTCCATACATAACAGTAAGATTAAAATAGTCTAAATTTGTTAATTCTTGCAACTGCAAAGCCATTTTTTATTAATAAGTAATTAAACAATTACGAAAACAAACACTTAATAACGTAAGTAACAAAACTATCTGTCACCTGTATCATTTGTTTGCATTTGCTTATTGCATAGCCTACTTCAATATTGTAAAATTATTTCTGATTTTTAATATCATTTTTCTCGAAATAATTATTATACAACCCCATATTATATTTATATCGTTGAAATCAGAAAAAAATTCTCTATCTAATGGACAAAAAATTTATATAGGTTGCCATTTAAAAAAATATAATTTTATTCTACCGTTTGAGAACCACTGGTTGAATTTTTTATTTATTATTCCTCATAAATTAAGCCCTTTTTCCTGGTAATTTTTTGTATATAACATTTTTCTCTAAAGTCATTAGTTCGCCCAAAAAAGCGCTGGTTGTTTTAAAGGAAACACCCTGTATATATATATATATATATATATATATATATACAGGGTGTAACACCAAAACAGACCACCGCTATTATTTTCTTTATTATAATATTTACAAAAAAATACTATAAAACAAAGTTATACAAGGGGGACATTCCATTATAGAAGAAAATAGTTTTTTAAACCAGTGGTTCTCAAGTTGCAGTATAAAGTTATATTTTTTCAAATAGGATTATACATATTTTTATGCCTATTCGATAGCATATTTTTTTTCTGAATTCAACCATGTATTAGTTTTATATTCTTACATAATAAAAATATTGAAAAAATTGCGATTGGAATTTAAATAAATTTAATTTTTATAGGCATTTTTCAGTAGGCTATGTATGAAAAACAAATGATTGAATTCAGAAAAACATATGCTATCGAATAGGCATATAAAATATATATAATCTGATATATAACTTTATGTTGTAACTTGAGAACCACTGGTTTAAAAAAATATTTTCTTCTCTAATGTGATGTCTCCCTTGGTCTCCTACAACTCTGTTTTATAATATTTTTTTGTAACTATAATAATAAAGGAAATAATGGCGGTGGTCGGTTTTGTTGTTACACCCTATATATATATATATATATATATATATATATATATATATATATATATATATATATATATATATATATGCACTTTTGGGTATTTTGGGCCAATAAGTCACTGCACGTAATGACTACATCATAAGCAGTGATGAGATTTTAGCGTGTACCTACATTTCATATTAGGTACACATCAAAGTGCCCCTACACACTTCCTAATAACAAAATTTGCTGAACGAGATTTTAAATCCTGATTTTCTGTGAACTAACGAGCCGAAATATCTTCAAAATGACA
Organism: Harpalus rufipes; assembly: GCA_951394225.1. Lineage (NCBI taxonomy): Eukaryota > Metazoa > Arthropoda > Insecta > Coleoptera > Carabidae > Harpalus > Harpalus rufipes. Next base: position 44,546,974 of record OX596278.1, on the reverse strand, counting down.
TATAGGTGTTGCCATAGAACCACAGCATTCTGTTGGTTAGGTGACCAAACATTAAACTATTAACTATATGCGTTACTTATATTGTACGCTTGGTGTAATCATTGACGCATCAGGATAATTAGGAACTCGTGTGAAACGATTAGTCTAGCTCTTCATGTAAGTGAAAAAAAAAGTATAAATATTTTCATGAGCTTTTAATCTATACAGCAATGGATGAACAATTGTGTTTTTTTTGGCTGTCAATAATATGTATATTTATATTTGAAAAAATAAATTTGAGTAGTAAACTAACACACAATGATCAACTGTTTCAATTTTTGACTGATAGTTAAAAAGAACGCAATTGCTTTTTTGTCGTATAATCCAAGGCTAGACTAAAAGCTCATGAAAACAGTAAATTTATAATTAATTTTTTCACTTGCATGAAAAGCTAGAAAAATCGTTTCACATGATTTAGATGCAGGATTTATACACTACGAAAAAATTAATAAACATCGAGTATCCATTACTTGGCTGGTGTCATCCGATCCCGATACAGATCGCACCCTAGTTTTTTTTTTTCATATATTGTCTGTCCCGTAAGATCTTATGTAATGTGAATTTAGTATGCAATTATTTCAAAAAATAACCGACGAGTAAACTGTCAAACCAAGTAATATGTCAAAAGTAGGTATTTGACAGTTGTGACAAGGCGAGTGTAGAGCAATAACAAGAAAATAACCTTTTTTATAAACTTTTCTGAATTATGATTTCAGTAACAATATTTCAACTCTGCTGATATCTTTGTAAGTTGTTTAGAAATAATTATCCTTATTTTCTATTAACTGTCAGTTTCGTCTAGCTGTCAGTGGTCTAGACATTTAGAGTGTTGACAATTAAGTCTACATGTTATTGCAGGCCTATGTGTAGGGTTGATAGTTGGTAATAGATGCTATATGCACCCTGCACCCCCTCGGATATCGTCTCAAAAGATGATAACGTTTAGTTTTTAATTAGTCTGTGTTTGACTTCCATGTATAAAAGTCATGTAGAGTCCGAGTTTTAGATTTGGACGCCTATACACGCCAGCACGTGAAGAGAGTTACAAAGTGATTCTGTAACGATTTAGAGTTTAGTCCAATAATGTATAGTTTAATTCATAATAATAAGTTAGTCAAGTTGTATATATGTGTAAATAAATAGTATAAATATCAAGAATTTCCGTGTTCATCTCGAATAAATATCCAAGTTCAAGTGAGTGTATCCTCAATAAAGTAGTGGTCAAATCATCGACCACCAGTTAGTGAAAAGTGTCATTGTTCGGTAAAGCAGTAAGAGCGCCTGCATCAGATCGTCCCCCCTCGTCTTATACAGAGTCTACGCTCATTTCTTGATATAAAGTATTTGTTTTCAGCACGTATTTGAATTAAGTTTACTCAGTTATTAGAGCAGAGATTTTTTTTTTAATCTATAATACATAAAGCACCGCATAATGTTTAACGGGACAAATAATGAATGGGAATTAATGCGGGTACTATTAATTTTGTCCGGGCATTTTGATAAATCTGGAATAGTTATAATTTGTAATTTATGTTACGTTTTACGTACGTTGTTCGGCGTAGTCTGCAGCACGTTTCTTGGCTTCAAGTTTCGCAAATTGTTCTGCAAAAAAAAAAAATGTAATAGAATCATTTTTTTGACAATGACAACATTCAGTTATAGCTGCCACCCGTAAGATGAAACTGACACTGCGCATACTAGCCAATATGAAAACCGACTACAATTTCTTTGGTTTGTGAATGAATCTACTTCCCCTTTATACCAATTTTAAATGTTTATAGAGTGTTTTTCTTATTGTAATAATAGCGTATAATAATTACTAGTAAATAGGTAAAGGTTATTGTAAACATTCGGCTAAACGTCAATATACGTAACCCCCAATTTATTACATATCTACCCAACGATCACAAATACACTAGATAAAACTTCATAGCATTTGTTGTTTTCGGTTGGACAGAAAGAGACAACTAAAGATAGATATATTGAGTCACTTCGTGCAGTAATTGCTAGATGTCACTGCTTTTTCTTGTACTACATTTGAAACATTTGAATTATTATTAACAAAAACCAATTAAAAAATGCATGAAACAAACTATAGGACAGGATAAAAAGAGTTGTGTATAATTATTGATTTTTAAACAATGTTTTTGTGGTATAAATGCTTCTTATTCTATTTGTACTTTTTTCTAAATTTATTTTCATTTTATGGTGAATCCGGATTTTGATATAAATGTCTAAAATTAAATTGAGTAATGGGGCACTTGCACGTGACGTTTCAATATGGCGGCTAACAGCTGATTCTGGACAAGCAAACCATATACGTATTAGAAAATATACCGCTAATGCTAGTATTCGGACAATGAGCGGTGGGCATGGTCAGTAAAGAGAGACAGCAATATTGATGCGCTATCTCGTTTTGTACCCTTTTTAAATGTGTGCATGCTCGGACACCTCATTTCTATTGGCTAGCTATATATTCTAGTGGTATTTCTGGCGCCTGGCGGTAATTTGAAGAAAATTTCTTTGTCACTTGTCTGCTTGTCTTTCAACCTCCACGTGTTTGTGTTTGGTTCGATTTTGAATAGGAAAAACTTATTACATCCTTCGAAGGATGTAATACTAATATGCAAGGCAGGGGAAAGGGTTTTAAGGGAAAATATGGAAAGTTTATACAAAAAAGACAGTGTAAAACTTTTATCTGCAAAAACATTTCATGCACTTGCATACAATATCTTTAATTCAAAATCTTTTATAGAACACCTTAAGGAACAAGATTTCATCGACAACCACAAGTCTCAGTTAATAAAACATGTGATTGAAATATTTTTTAAAATTAGAATTTTTCACGAAACCAGAATGTTTTCTCAGAAACACGACCTCATAAGAAATAAATATAATAGACTGCTTATATTTAAAAATCAATAAAAATTTATTGTATTTCTTAAAATATAATTATTGTAATCGATGAAAAATACAATATTAAACAATGTTAATATATTCTAGCCCATCTTCCTTTAATGTTCCTCGCATGTTTACTTTTTCGTTATTTTTATTGTTTGCAATTCTATAGTTTCAAGGTATTTTTTTGTTTTTTGTATTTCAATATTTTGCATAATCCTTTCATTTGCACTTGTATTTCTTTTGGACTAGTTGTTTAAAATTTTTAAAAAATATTTTATGTTGATGAAATGTATAAGTTGAATATAGAAGTTAAATACAAATGATAAAACCATCTTAATGTATTTAAATTTATTTTGTATATTCTAATTTAAATTTTATAAAAAATATTCTATTTTAATAAACGAAATAAAAAAAAATTATAAAATAAATATCTCGTCGTTGTTCGAACATAATTTAGAATATAATATTTGTTGAAAATAAAATTACATTTAAACATTCGCGGTTTATCATTAGAGTTCAAAATATTTTGTTTTAACCATTAGAATATGCAGACTTCGAACATGCGAATTAAATTACGAACTTTGTTCGAAATCTTTTTAAAAATTTATTTAAACTCCAAACGTACAAAAGACTTATGGTAGCTCTTGTTATTAAGAAGGTACATCTACTACTGATTGTTAATTACAATTACACATGTTTTTTACTGATATGAGATTAGTCATTGCTGATGACATAAGGCGCGCATATAACATACGCGTGATTGATAAAGAATGCCGACTGGCAACAAAATGGCTAGCCGTAATATGAAGCCGTACGGCTTGTGATATGAATATAACTCCTCCAACCTTCAAAAAGAAGCTTCATTTGGTAAATGAAGATTCGTCATTCGATTGTAATCAGCAACGTTTTGTTTTTCTTTTACAATTTATATATTTATAACTTTACAATTAATACATTTTATTGAAAATACATTTATTTATATCGTATATTCTTGAATTATCTTTATATACTAATTGTCGAGGAATATTAATTGTTACAAATTTATCCTCGTACAAGGTTATGGATGTTAGTTGATATAAATTGTTTACGTAATACAAAGGAATTTTTAATAAATATTTTATTACATTGTTTGTGGTTTTACAATAGCTTTTTATTAACACGAATATTTTCTAAATTTTGAGTTTGTAGGGATTTTTCATTTTCTTCAATTTCTTTTTTTGAAATTATCATATCGTTCACCGTATGATGAATCTGAATTACCAGAGATTTGTTTAATTATTGAACCGAGTCCGTTAATTATTCTACGTTTAGATCTTTTGTTGAAATATAATTTATTTTCGAGGCGAATGAATTTAAATTTTAGAATGTTATTATGAGTTTCAAATTCGCGTCTATATGGTAATGTTCCATATTAAATGGTTATAATAATAAAATATATAGTATGAATTAGAGTATATTTTAGTTTTACCTAATTTTATAATATTAAGTCCTATGTTATTATTTATATTTTCTATGTCTCGTCCGGTGCTCGCTTCTGTCCATCTGAAACATTACGTGGACGTTTTAGTTTATCAATACGATGCTTCTTACCATGGTCGTCTTTTATTACACCGAGATTTTTATCGTATTCTTTAATATGTAATTTTTTATAAATCGGGTTTACAATTTTATTACATCGACGGGGGTGTTCTTTAAGGAATATGGTTTTGGGAATATGTTGGGGATTTTTACTAGGTTTAAATCGTTTATTCTTTTCTTGTTGAATTTTTTTGTGTATTTCGTCGTGTAATATTTTCATTTTTGCTTTGTGTTGTTCAAGTATATCTTATGTTGTAATACCAGTGGGTTTTGTTATTTTTGAATAATCCGAGTATCCAAATATTATTTCTTGTGGTGTTTTCTTTGTACTTGTATGTATAGAGTTGTTATATGCAACAACTGCATAATTAATTTTTGTTAATAGTTTTTCTTCTTTGAATTCTGGTCTGTCGTTAAATATTCTAAGATGTTCTATGATTGTTGAATGAAATCTTTCGATAGGAGAATTTGATTTTGAGTTATTGACACATGTATTTTTAATTTGTACTTTATGCAGTTTTAATAATTCTTTTACAAGGTTGCTCTGAAATTCTGTACCTTGATCAAATATAATTTGTTTTGGAATTCCATAATTTATAAAGAAAGTTAAGAGAGCATCTACAACATCTGAAGCGTTACTATTAGGCATGGGATACATTTGCGCAAATTTTGAAAATTGATCGATTATTGTCAAAAATTTATGTTTTTCTAGTGAAAGAATGTCAATATTAATTATTTCGAAACGTGAACTAGGTGTGGGCGTTAAATTATCATTAGTTTTTATTGGATCTCGTTCGTATTTATTTTTTAGACATATTTCACACTTATTTATATAATTTGCGATTGTTTGTGTCATGTTTGGCCAATAGAATATTTTTTTTAGTTTCTGATATGTTTCTACAATTCCTCGATGATTTGTTTTGCCTTCATGATAATTACTAATTTGTTCTATTTGTTCATTTTTGTCTTCTATGTCTTTTACGAATTGGTTACATTTTATTAGTGATATAGATTCATTTGTAAAAGTTTCTTGAATTATAGTATTAAAATTTTTCCAAATTTCGTTTTCGAAATAGCAATAATATTTTTGATGAGGAATTATGTATTCTTTTATAAATTTAACAATTTCTTTATTTAAATTTTGTATATTTATTTTTAAAATAATTCTTTTCTTAGTGTTATTAAACATATTTTTTATTTCTATTGTTGTTGCATTATGATGTCCTGTAATAATAATTTGATTTTTACCAACATTTACGTTTGTATCTGTGTGTATTATACCATTAACTGGGTTTTCGTCAGACGAATGTACTGTGTCATCATCGGATCCTGAATTTGCAATTAAGCTATCATTTTCAGAATTAAAAAGTTCTCCTGTTTTTGGATTATGCGTGTAAATAGTAATTTCTATATGTGTATTTGCAAAAATTGTTTTAATTAATGACTCTATTTCATTGAAATCTTTTCTATCTAATCCTAATTTCCAAAATTGTTAGGATTTTGATTTTGTGTAAAGTAATTATTAGTTTGAGGAATATTCCTTGTAAAACTAGTGCTATCACTCATTGGTGTAGGTCTCATAAATTGAGCGTTTTTTTACTTGTTGCCGTAGTACAAATGTTTTTTGAGGTTGTGTAGCAGGCTTTAATTGAATGGGTTGTGAAGGAAAATTATATTTTGGTTGGGGAATATTGGTTGGTTTGTTATATGTCATTGCAGGGATTTGTTGTATAGGTATGCTCGTATTTTGTTTAATATGTTTTACATATTCGACATTGAATTCGTTCGTTAACAGATGATATGCATCATTTAATGTTGCAGGATTACGTGATCTTATTAGTGGGCCAACGGGTTCTTTTAAACCTAATGTGAACACTCGTAAGGCTAATTTATTCGCATTTGTTTTTAATGCTTCTTCAGTGATTGGATTTTGATAGTGCATCTCGATATATGAAATGTATAAACCGAGAAGATGTGAAAGATTATTATAAAATTCAAGATAAGATTTATTTCTTGTTTTATATTCGCAATTTCGATTAATAATGTTAATTAATCACGTTTATCAGCATAAGCGTTTATTAGAGCATTTTTTATATCAAGCCATCTTCTTATGGTTATGCCGGCTAATTGTTCGGCTGCATGTCCGGTTATTTTATTTTTTATACTTAATAAAAGTAATTTATTTTGAAAACAATCAATTTGTACATTATTATAAAAAGTATTTATTAGCTCTTCACTAACAGAAACAAAGTTAAACTCCAAACGATATTAATATAACTTGCGCAAATTGAAAAAAGGGACAGGTTGAGATAGAAACATATATTTCTGCACTCTGATGTCGACCACGCTGAGAAGGTGGCATCAGCGGTATATTTTCTAATACGTATATGAAGCAAACCTTCAGTTTACATTGCGTCTTACGGAGAAATATCGTCCCGTAAGCTTTTATTGTTTTTTTACAGGACTTAATGTTTTCTTATGGAAACAGTGATTAGAGTGTTTAAAGGTGAATGTATGAGCAGTATTTCCGTAAAAATATTTGAGAATATTGTTATTATTTAGTGAGTTCGTGGTTACTAAATTAAAACTAATCTAATCGTAGTTATTAACAGAATTTATACAGCAGTCAGATCACTGGATATGTATTGGTGATATCAACATTAATCTTCTTGTTAATGATTTTCGCAATAACTTTTTACAGATTTAGTTTCTTCCAATAGTATCTATCAGTTAATAAATCAGTACACAAGAGCAATAAATAAATCTTTAGTGATGTGATATTAATTGATAGTGAATCTATCTGTACAGATTCAAGTGTTCTGACTACAGACTTTTCGGATCATAGTGGTGTTTTTTGTACTCTTAATTTTCCAAAAGAACATGTTGCCTTTAAAGTGCTTAGGTTAGGTTAGGTTAGGTTTTTTAGGTTTTTCAATTTTTTTGACTACAATAACTTTATCGCAGATAGTGAGTTAATAGACTGGAATAGAATATGTTACCTCAATAACATTAACGATAAAATTACATATTTAAAAGACCAAATTTCTGCATTATTTAATGAACATGCCCCTATCAAAACTATTAAAGTAGGTAAAAATTACAGTCCGTGGCAGTGGCGGCTTGTGCACCAAAACTTTGGCGTGGCAAGGGGGGGATAAGTCATGTAAATGTATTTCATTTTCATTCACGGTCAAATGCCTTAAAATTTAAAGTATCATTTATTTAATGGATGTAAAGCTGCATGATCGTAGCGCCAAAATGGCTTTAAAAGAAATTAAGTTTAACAGAATAAACAATAGTTCCGCAAAGTATCACCAGATGTCATGTTTCTTAACAATCGTCTGTAAGGCCGCGAGCGTGACTTCAGCGAGAGCGACCTCGCAATTCTTGAAAAATGCTTTGACTCTTTGATTTTGAGCTGCTAAAAAGTTATTATTTTTAATTTCATGTATTTTACTGCCTGAAAATTGTGAATTAATAACTTTTTAGCAGTTCAAAATCAAAATAGGTCAAAATATTGTTTTTAAAGTGACAAGCGCATACAAATCAGTCGATTCCAAGCACGTCAATGTCGCTCGACACACGTGTCTGCTCGCGGCCTATACACCGTTAACCTTCAATATTTTCAATTATTGAGTATCATACTGAGAATTTTCATCGGCCCTCGTGGCTCCGGCCCACCGAGTTTAGCTCGGTAGCTCGCCGGCCCGCAGTCCGGGCCTGCTCTCAAGCACCTTATATTTATGGATTTTTCATTTTATTTTGATTCAAATTACTCGTTTTATGTAAATAATGTTTAATAACGTTTTTTTATAAATTATTTTATTAATCCAAATTAAATACAAATTATTTAAAAAATACATGTAAAAAAAAATATTCTATTCTACAAAAAAAATATATAAACAAAATAAATACAATACTTTTATATTTTATTCACTGCAATTATTTGCCTACGTAATTTCAATACATTGATCCTGTTGTTGAATAATCTGATGCTACCATCCCAACTAAGCAAGTTTTTGCTCACAATTCATTTCAAAGTTCCTAAAATATAGATAATAATAATAATAATAATAATAAATAACTTTATTGACAAACGTCAAAGGCGAGGTTCAGCCAAGGCTGTTCTACCACCTAACCAAAAGATTACATAGAAAAATATTACAAAAACAATTACAAAATATGTAATGTAGTATTACAAAAAATAAACAAAAACAATATATACTGAACTAATTATTTTAAGCAAAAATGTACATATACAAAAACTTTAGAATATCGAAACCATAAAGTAAAGCAAATTTAAAAATAGAAAAATTATTTAACAATAGAAAAAAAAAAGATATAAATTTAGGGCAAAAATAGTAGTAATTATTTTAATGTACGGAGCACCTCTTTCACTTTGTTTTTAAAGGAATCGTAAGAACATTCTCTAAGGTTATATGGTAACGAATTATAAAGTGTAGGAGCCAAATAAGAAAAAGAGTTTTTATATTTTACCTTATTAAAAGAAGGCACAGCGTATAAGTCGTTGCCTCTTAGAGTATATAAATTATTCTTAAATTTTAATTTATTAATTAAATATTGTGGATAACCCGTAGTTCTTATTTTGTGTATTAGACAGAGAAGTAGCGTTTTAAAACGGTCATTAATATAATCAATGTTCGCAACAGAACGGTAGTGTGAAATGTGATCATACTTTCTCACATTAAATACAAATCGCAAACAACTATTTTGTAAAAGGTTAATTTTTTGCTTATCGCCTTCAGTCAAATTGGGTACATATACACAGGCAAGGTAGTCAAACAAGGGTAATATAAGAGATTTGATAAGACGCAATTTGACCTCTGACGATAAGAAATTTCTGAATTGGTAAAGTTGTTTTAACTTTAATTTAATGAAGATAAAATTGTGTCTCTTGCACAAAATAAGCATAATAAACAATTAGCAACTATTCAAAATATATCACCATAGAAAAACCGGTACAAATAATCGCTACGGTATCACTCGCGCAGTGAAAAGTTTGCTCACAAGTTGTGTAAAGGTTTGACATATGACTAATAACTACCTCATCAACTTACCAATTAATAAACTGTATTTGAGAATCGACGAAGAAAAGTCATAAAGTCAGCTATAGAGATAGAACTGGCCCCACCCTATTGTTTACACCATAATTATGGTATATTATTTACAACTGTTACCAAAATGCTCATAGCGCGAGTGGTTCAAGGTGAAATTAGAGTTTCCAATTGAAGCCATTATATTTGTTTTTGTTTATTTATAAACATAAGGAAAAAAAAAATACTATTATGTTCATGTTCGAATGCAATATGCAGTTAATAATATTTATGCCCGGTTTTACCAACATCAAATAAATCTTCGAATAGCTTATTAGTCGAATAAATGAAAAATTATCGCATCGAAATATGACAACTAGAACAAATACAGTCATTTGTGTTATGGTTTCGATGCGATATTTGTATCTTATTCGATGAATAAGCTATTTAGAAATTTATTGTTGGTGAAACCGGCCACGAATCTTTTATCCTTTACGCACTCATTGGATTTTGCATTTGAGGCTAGCCTCAGATAGCTCCTTGTCTAGCGGACGTATTGCTTAACGGGATGAAGGCATTACCAAAAACATTAGACATTATATTATTCATTTCGAGTATATATCAGAGGCAAGTCTCACAGTTTCAGGTGAACTGCATTACATATTAGTTATGGTGGTGGCTTAAATTATTCTTTTGATATTTATAAAGACAAGCGTTAACAAAATAAATTGAAATTTAATTTACATACTACTTTATATTATTTACAATTTAATAATTAAAATTATTAATTTGTTAAAATGATATCCTGAGTTATTTCTTCTGGTGAGGCACTGCCTCATCTGCCTACCCTGACAAGCCGCCACTGTATACTCAGTACTTAATAGATAAAGTTGAAACATCAAATATTGATGATAATGCTACGAATCATTACATTAATGATAAATATTCAAACTTGCTCGTAGAATGCTTTAATTTTAAATTTGTTGATAATGCAACAATATACAACATTGTGCACAAACTAAAGTCATATAAATACGGCCTTGTTGGAGGGAGTTGTCCCAGATATATGGAAACTGGCTATTGTTAAGCCAATTGCGAAAAAAAATAATGCTAAGATATTTGATGACTTGCGCCCAATTAGCATCCTTCCGACACTCTCTAAAGTCTTGGAAATAGTGCGTAGTAATCAAATAATGAGCTACATTTCTGATAATAATATCTTACCATGTACACAATCAGGTTTCAGACGCGGATACAGCACTCAATCTAGTCTCATGAACATTGTAGACCATTATATTCAATCTGGATAAATCAAATTTGTGTACGCTAATTCAGATTGATTTTACCAAAGCTTTCGACATGGTAGATCACAACATGCCCATTGCCAAACTCAAATATTATATTTTTTCCAAGAATGCAAGGATCTATTTTAGGCCCTTTATTTTTTTAAATCTATGTTGTGGACATGCCATCTGGCTTGAATTATTGTTCAGCACACTCTTACGCCGATGATATGCAAATGTTAGTATCTTTTAGTCCTACTAAAATTTTGGAAGAAACTGATTTAATAAATAATGATCTAGATTTGCTTATAGAGTGGATAAAAAATAATGGTCTGAAGATGAACGCTGAAAAATCATCTCTTATTTTCTTTGGATATAATGATACATTTGATATTGAGCTAGATAATGTTAAATTAAAACGTAGCTCTAGTATAAAAAGCTTAGGTCTAGAGATCGATAAAAATTTGAACTTTAGTGCTCACTTAACAAAAAAATTAACAGCGGCTAAACTGAATCTACGCCATTTATATCAGTTCAGACGCCTATTATCCTCGCAAGTTAAATTACGGTTAGTCAACACATTAATTTTGCCATTACTTCATTATTGTGCCTGTGTTTACGTACCAAATTTAACTCAATCAGATAAACGTAGAATAACTCTGTTTCAGAATGCTTGTCTTCGTTATGTCTATGGTATTCGTAAATATAATCATATATCACACTATCGCTCATTAGCTCATATGGATACTGTTGACAACCATTTAATAAAATCATTTAATTGTTTCACTCATAAAATAAGGATAACTGGCATTCCTCCCTACTTGCATGAAAAACTTGTCAAAAGTTATCATTATTATTACGTGAGAAAGATCTGTATGACGTTCCAACCTTTAAAAAAATCCAAATTTTAAATGTTCCTTTTCATATTTAGCTCCAACCCTTTATAATAATGTTCCGTCTCATTTGAAATCTCTGTCTGTTATTTCATTTAAAAATCATGTAAACGATTCATCGTAATTAATAACTATTGGTCATATTATGTAAATGTATTCTGTATTCTTGTCACTCCATAAAATCTGTCTGTGTTCATGACATTTGTAATTGTTTCATTGTTATTATTAGGTGTCTTTTTTCATTGCGTTTATCGCTTGTTGACAATAATGTAATAACTCTTATTGTATCGGTTAGGTGGAATAGCAGCGTATTATTAGTATTTGTGTATACTTTTATTACATATAAAACAATTTAAATATAATCGGATAGGAAAATATATTACAATAATATTTAAATATGTGCAATTTTCTTTAATAATTTGTATAAAAAAAATCTGATGTGGACACCACACGACTTCCTTGTACGATTATTAAACTATACATATTTTTTTAATAAATAAATTACAAAATATTAATTTTAACTTCAAAACAGTAAGATATATAGCGACCATAATCTAACCCGGTTCTTTTTAAAGAGAGTTTTGATTACAACAAAGAAATATTTGATTACAACAATGAATATGACTAATTTCACAATAAAAATATAATATTTGTTATTGTACGAATCATAAAATTGCACGTATTTAACGTAATTTGACATGAACATTTTTTTTTATGTTTTTGTCCTAATCCATAGCAAGCTTTATTACAAAAACAAAAAAGTATATAATTTTTAAATTTACATATCTCGCTTATACAAAGGGCTAATTTAATAATGCTTGATGTGATAGACGCAGAAATTAATTATCTAAAACTTTTATTTGAAGCATTTATTTCTAAAATCAAAATAAAATCATTTTATTCAAGAAAAACTGTTAACAACTTCAAGTACCACTTCCGGTTAGCCTATTTTAACCAAAATCTATTATGTTATTTCGATTGACATAAAAGTCTTGTATACCAAATTTGAAAAGTTTTGGATTATATTGTAAAACAGTTTTTCATTAAAATCTATTATAGGCTTCATGTAAAGTGCCACTTCTAGAAATTGTGTAATAACCAGAAAAGGAAGTGCACAACTAGATGTTATCGGAGTCCTAAATACAAAATTTCAACTTTCTACGGCTTACCGTTTTTGAGTTATGCGAGATACGTACGTACGGACGTACGTACAGACGTCACGACGAAATTAGTCAAAATGGATTCAGGGATGATCAAAATGGATATTTCCGCTGAAATCTGAAAACCGAATTTTTTCGCGATTACAATACTTCCTTTACTTACGTACAAGGAAGTAAAAACATGAAATTTTTTTTTTTTAAATAACAAAATCACAAAATTAGAATGAGTTTTTTTAGTACCCTTTCTGGTTGCTCCAACGAGAATTAACTGGGAAACAGACAAAACAATGTGCCTGTGTTTCCCACAAAGATTAAAAAATTAGATAATTAATTATTGATTTCATATTAATTTTTGAGAGGCATTTATAATCTTCCTCAAAAAAAGTGTTAATATATAAGAATCTACATTTTTTATCCATTTTAAATTAAATTATCATCTGATTAACGTACGTTGATTTCTAACGATAAATTATTGGCGTACGAACTTATAGAGCTAATCTGTAACAAAAATACCAATAAAAATACATTATTATTATTTTGTATTAGCAGAGTGGAAGAACAGTGATTACTGAACTCTTGCTATTTGATTTTGATCAATAAAGTTATTCTATTCTATTCTAAGAAATAAGGATCCGAAGATAAATATCGTTATAGAAATGCAAACTGAATTTCTTAAACAGAAAACACATTCGCTCCGCTGTTCACCCGCCATGTTGTGCAAGTGCCCATGCAATGATTATTTAATGGATCCTGATCCAGCATGATATGGTTATGAAGACAGTGTAAAGTACTCGTAGGTAAATTTCTCATAGTAGTATCAATTAATATTTTTTTTATATTATTTCCAAAAATGTTACCGTTTGCTTTTGCATGTCTTATGCATTTTTTTGTTCTAAATTTTCGTATACAAAATGAATAAGAACGTGATGAATTTTTAGAATTATGTACATCTTATTTCAATACTTACTTGAAAAAGGCATATTTATAGAATAATAACACCGGAAGACAAAAACAATCAAAACAGAACGACTTCACAACTGCCAAAATACGAACAAAGAAGCAAAATGTCACAAATATATTATAATGTTCCTAGAGACATCTCTCGACAAACTTTAGAGTAGACTTTATAATCTCTATCTCTAGTTGTCTATTTCTGTTCAGCCGAGAACATAACAAACAATAGAGAAGTACAGGGCATGTTTTGTCTAGTATATTTGTGGTCGTTGTATCTATCCATTCAAGTAAAAAATTTAGGTTCTGCTTATATAAGAGTAATTCTTCTAAAATTTATTACCATATATGACATTTGAACCACGAAGGCTTAACTTTCATAATACAGTTATAAGCTACAAATTCACATTTCTTCACACTACCGTTTCCATTGAACTGAATGCAATGGCTCAGATCATGTTATAGCCGTGATCTTTTTACATGATATCTCGGTTTGTTTTAGCTCACCTCAGTTATCTCACTAATTTTGACCGTTCTTTTTATCGTAACTGGACCCCTATTCTGTAACTTTAGCAACAGATAGTATTGCTATACGTCATCATTTGAGTGTTGTTTGACTTCGGATATTCTTGGAATAGGTCGTGATTTTCGTCCAGTAACTCTATTGTGGCTAGGTTGTTGGGGAAATTACAGTGGGTTGGTCATGCATTTAAAATGTGACTCTTGAGGATGAGACGTTTGGTTTGATATCACTTGCACAAGTGTTACGTTAATTAAATTGTTTATTTTTGATCTTACAATGACAAGGTATTCTGCTGCGAAAAACACATGTTGCTATTATATTCGTACATGCTCGGTTACATTCGACACTCTTCGCACCTCTTGGTACAATATTTCCGTATTTGGAACTATGGGTATGGAGAGCGCGAAATTCAAATTAAATAAATACACAAACATACTGCCCCCCTTGGAATGTGGAAGCATTTCAAAATAAAAAATAAAAAAATGCATAAATTTAAGTGAATGTTACACATAAATAGTTCTGTCTTAGTCTATTTTTCCATTGGTAAAGCTGCCAATTTAACTACATTTTTCCTAGATACCACTTGGAAGGTGGGAGATTGGTGTCCTTGATCAGCACTACTGTTCCAATTTTCAGATTGGGTTGCGGAGTTCTCCACTTCGTCCTTTGCTGGAGTAAAACGACGTATTCACCTGACCACCTCTTCCAGAAATGTTGTACTAACGACTGCAAATACTGGAGTCGATCCAATTTTCCGACTGATGTGTCGGTAACATCAATATCGGGCACAAGGGTGTAAGGTCTACCCACAAGGAAATGGGCAGGAGTTAGAGCTTGTAAATAATCGGGAGTGGAAGATAGGTTGGTTAATGGTCGGCTGTTTAGGATACATTCTATTTGTGCTAAAACTGTACTAAGTTCTTCAAAAGTTAACGCAGCATTTAACATAATTCTTTTTAAATGAGATTTTACGCTTTTAATACCTGCCTCCCAGAGGCCACCAAAATGCGGGGAATTCGCAGGGATAAATTTCCATTCTACGTTTTCTGGATTATCAGCAAACCAGTTCTCATTTTGATTCAAAAATTCATGTATCTTTTTTAATTCGTTATTAGCGCCTTTAAAATTTGTCCCGTTATCGCTATAAATTATTTTTGGTCTACCGCGTCGAGATACAAATCTACACAATGCTGCTAAAAATGCATTTGTCGTTAAGGATGATACCGCTTCTAAATGTATTACCTTTGTGACAAAGCATATAAAGAGACACACGTAAGCCTTTGAGAAAACTTTACAACGTCCTGGTCTTTGTCTTATAGTAATAGGACCACCATAATCTACTCCTACCGTAAAAAAGGGTGGCATAATCTTCGTCCGTTCCGATGGCAGATTTCCCATCATTGGATTATTTGAGGGACTGTTAAAATGAAAATATACGGTACATTTTCGTGAAGTTTTCTTCGCTAAATTCTTCCCATTAACTGGCCAATATCGCTGTCTTATAGTTGATAAAAGAAGCGTTGGCCTTGGATGTAAAAGTTGCTGATGTTTTTCACGAAAAATTAATTTGGTTATATGACTATTCTTCGAAAGAATAATCGGATGTCGTTCATCATAACTTAACTGCGAATTTTCTAGTCGTCCTCCTGCTCTCATCAAACCTTCAGCATCCATGAATGGATTCAAGCTCAAAATCTTACTCTTACGACTAATTTCTTCATTCTTCGTGAGATTGTTATACTCTTCCGGCAATTCTCGTTCCTGTTCTAATTTCGAAATTTTTCGTAGTGAGTTTTTTCTTTCTTTAGGTGTCAATACTCCATGGATTCTTTGCGAGCTTCGTGTTACGTTTTGTTTAAATCTCATAACCCATGCGACTATTTTGACTAGTTTCGTGAGGTTAGAATAATTTTCAAAGGGAAAATGAGTTTTACGCATTGTTATTAAAGTCTTTCTCTTTCTTTCTTCAGGAATCGCATGTGTTTCTTCAATTCGGTTTGGCAAATTAAAAGTTTCTTTGTCAGACAGACTTACAGGTCCATTCCACCAAATATGATGGTTTATTAATTGTGATGGGAGAGAACCTCGAGATAATACGTCCGCAGGATTTTCTTTGGAAGTAATATGATTCCAGTCGTTTTTGTTCGTATGTTCCTGGATTTGTGCAATTCGATTTGCTACGAAAGTTTTCCATCGATTTGCTGGAGCCTTGATCCATGCGAGTACGATTTGTGAATCTGTCCAGAGATAAGTCCGAGAGAATGTTAAGTTGAGTTTCTTTTTTAACTCACTAACTAATTGTGCCAATATGGTTGCGCCCATCAATTCAAGTCTTGGTAAAGTCACTTTGCGGAGAGAAGCTACTCTTGATTTTGCCGCTATCAATCTTGTTATGCATTCACCGTTTTTATTCGTTGATTGCACGTAAACACATGCACCGTAAGCTTTCTCTGATGCGTCAGCGAAGCCATGTAGTAAAATTTCATTTGTTTGCAGGACTAAAATGAATGTAGGTATAATGAGTTCATTCAGTAGTTTCAATTCGCTCTTTAGTTTAATCCAAGCGGTATGTATGGAAAGCGGGACTGACTCATCCCAACCGATTTTCAACTGCCGTTGAATGATTAACTTGACGATTAATATGACAGGTGCAATAAGACCCAGTGGGTCGAAGAACTGAGCTGTTATGGATAGAATGCTTCTTTTAGTTACCGTTGTTTCTTTGATTTCACCGACCTTGAAAGAGAATTCATCTTGTATGTGATGCCAACACATGCCGAGAACTTTCGTGGAAGTAGCTACTAGAGCTGCTTCTTCATTTTCTTGAACATTTGAATAGTTCTCTCCATTTCCTTAATTTGAAATGTGCCTGCTCTAATACAGTGCTAGGTAATATTTGTCTTTATAGTTTCGATTTCTTCAATTGTGTTACTTCCTGTTAATAAATCATCAACGTAGAAATCACGTTTGATAATGTGAGCTTCTCGTGGAAAATTATGTTCGTTAATATTAGCAATTTCAAATAAACTACGTATAGCAAGGAAGGGTGCTGCTGTCAAACCGAAGGTCACAGTGTTCAATTCGAAGATTTTTATAGGCTCATTTGGGTCTTCTCGCCAAAATATACGTTGTAAGTTTTGTTGTTCTGGATGTAACCACACTTGGCGGTACATTTGCGTGATGTCTGCTGTTACCACATATTGGTGTGTCCTGAATCTTGTAAGTATGGCGAAGATGTCTTTTGTACTGTGGGTCCGGTGCATTGAATCTCGTTTAATGACAATTCATCTTTGGCTCGACATGATGCGTCAATTATGATTCTTAATTTTGTGGTTTCACTAAATTCTTTTATTACTCAATGATGGGGTAAAAAGAAACCTTTTGAACTCGCTTCAACTTCAGATATGTGACCCTGAACAATGTAGTCACGTATGACTTCTTTGTATTTTGCTTTGAAACTTTCATTTTTCTCAAACCTTTTCTCTAAGCTTAAGAATCTGTTTTTCGCTTCTTCTCGTGAATCACCTAGTTCGCTTATTTTTCGTTTTAATGGAAGTTTCACAATGAATTTTCCATCTTTACTTCGCTTTGTTGTCTCGGTATATAATTTTTCACATAGGTTTTCTTCCACAGATAATTGTTTTTCGGTTGTCATCTCACCTATATTCCAAAATCTCTTCAGTTCTTCGTGTAAGGTGTTATTTGATAATAAACATGTTCTGATAGTGTTCGGAGGTTGAAATGGTCCTGAAACCACCCACCCTAGCTTCGTTTTTTGGAAACTTATTCCTGAAGGGTCTTTTATTTGGCCTACGCAAAGTAGGTCCCAAAAAAGTTCAGCGCCAATTAGTATGTCTACTTCGCGCGATTCATGGAATCGTTGGTCTGCTAGTTTAATGTTCGGCGGTATTTGAAGGTCTTTAACCTTTATTTTGTTACTTGGAACATTCCCGGTAATGTTATCAAGTACATAACAATTGACTTCAGCTGCAAATGCAGATGTTCGAGACTGGATGCTGATTTTTGCTTGTTTATCGATGTTCGCAGTTCCTAAATTGATTCCTGAGATCATCACCTTCACTGCCTTTGTGGTTAAACCTAATAAGTCGCAAGCACGTGTATTCATATAATTCGACTGTGAGGCCGAGTCTAAAAGTGCTCTTAAATACTGTTGTTTTCCATTGCTGTCGATAACCTTTATTTCCGCTGTTGATAATATTACTTCACGGGGTGTGTTTGTTAACAAAGCAGTCGATGGAGTATTCTCCGAACTCGCTTCTAGAGCTTTCTGGAATTGTTTTATTTCAGTTTGTAACATTGTGTTGTGTTTTTTGTTACAATTTTTGCATGTTGATGGTCGACAGTCCGCCAAAAAATGTCCTTTTCGAAGGCAGTTCAAGCAAAGTTTCAATTCTTTGACCTTTTGATTTCTAGCGTTTACATCAAGCTTTGTGAATTCATCACAATTTTGTATGTAATGATCTTTTTTACACAACATATATTTTGCAGTGGTTGTTGTGAGTGTACGAGTGTTTGTATCTGCCTTTCGCGTTTGATTTCGCCTTTGTGCGTATGAATCCCTTTCGTGCTGTATTAGAGCGTTTGTGGCTTCTAATGTGTTTTGTTTATTAGTTAGAAATTTTAAAAGGTCTGTATACTTGGGAACCTCATTTATGTCTTCGGTATTTAATTTCTGTTCCCATTCATGATTTGTTTTCGTGTCTAATTTGCTGAGAATAATAGGCAAAAGAAACGCATCCAAATTGTCAATAGGCTGGCCTAGACTTTCCAAACATCGCAAGTTGTTTGTCACCTCGTTTACGAGTTTTCGTAATTTTAAATGAGCATTTTTGGAAGTCGTGTCTATAAATTCTAAATTTAGAATGTCTTTTACGTGAGTATCAATTATTCGTCTTTTCTTATTATAACGTTTGTAAAGACTCTCAAAAGCTGTCATAATTCGCATCAGTAGTTTTTAAAGACTTTAATAGATCAGCCGGTTCGTCGCGTAACGTAGCTTTAAGATAACACAATTTTTGAACGTTTGTTAAAGACTGATTATTGTGTATCATGGCCGTATAGCTATCTATAAATTCTTGCCAACATGTATAAGTACCATCAAATATGGGTAGATTTATTTTAGGGAGATTTACCGCGACCGCATTGTTGGTAGCCAATTGAGAAATTTGTATATTTCCTGAATGATTCGAAACATCCGAAATTTGTGAAAGAGCGTCATCGTTTTCAATTTTGTTTATGTTAATCATAAATTCATCTTTTTAATCACGTTATAATAGTGATCGTAAAACGATTCGCGTTCATCTAAATTAACTTGCATATCGGGTTCGAGTAAATCGATTTCGTCTTGTAAAGCGTCAAATTTTTCCATAAGGGGTTTTACTTTTTCTAACCTATAACCAATTTTAACTGTGTCGCTGTTCGTCAACTTATTGGCTTCAAACTTGCCCAAATATGTTTCAAAAGACGTAAGTTGCCCTTTGATTATTCCCCGTTTTACTACTAAAGTCTTTAAATCGGTCATTTTGTCTAAATTTGCACAAATAGAGCGTATAGATAATTAGGAATTGGTAAAAAAGGACTTACTGTGAAGTAGATCTAATTGCCCAAGTAGGTGGTGCACTGCTAACCCCTCTGCGTTGTGTGTGTGATGTCTTCTGTTTGCCTGTACTTCGTGACGTGGTTCGTATTTTCGTGGAATTTTCTGTTTTCGTTGACCTTGGACCATCT
The DNA here is from genome assembly GCA_951394225.1 of Harpalus rufipes. Lineage (NCBI taxonomy): Eukaryota > Metazoa > Arthropoda > Insecta > Coleoptera > Carabidae > Harpalus > Harpalus rufipes. The sequence continues at coordinate 44,526,844 of OX596278.1, read as the reverse complement.
ACGATCTAATCCGGCTCGGAGGACCATATTTTGAGGATGAGACGTTTGGTTTGATATCACTTACACAAGTGTTACATTAATTAAATTGTTTATTTTCGATCTTACAATGACAAGGTATTCTGCTGCGAAAAACACATGTTGCTATTATATTCGTACATGCTCGGTTACATTCGACACTCTTCTCACTTCTTGGTACAATATTTCCGTATTTGGAACTATGGGTATAGAGAGCGCGAAATTCAAATTAAATAAATACACAAACCGTGACATTTCCTCAAAACGTGTAACAAACGCATAAATTAGTTAATAAATATACATATTTCAGATTGAAAAATTGTAGTGAAAAATGAATATATTCACATTACTCGTAGTAGACATATCCTTTGTGAATGTAAAGACATAAATAAATTGTATATAAAAACAAAACATTAGATATAAAAACACTTTAATTTTTAAAAGGATAATTCGCCATCTCATTTCTTGCTTAAAACTACAATGGCTTCCGCAAGCTTCTTTTTTAAATCTAAAATTCGCCACAAATTCTGTCTCTGACACACCAAAAGGATCTTGAACATCTCTTAGATTTTGTCTCAGTAAAGAAGCTTCTTCCAACTCTACATCCAGTTCTTCCTCTTCTACAACTTGGAGTTGAGCATATAATAATGTCATCTAAAGAAATATTAGGTTTGTTCATAGAACGATTTGAAACCGTCAGCAACCGTCAGAGGCATGCGCAGTTACATAAAAGCGTTCGCAGAATCACAAATTTCCAACTCTAATTATTAGTTCAATGTTCATAGAAACTTTCTGACTGGTTGCTGATCGGTTGCCAACTATCAGAATAATTTCCAACTCGGGAAGAAATTTTAAATTTGAGGCATGCGCACTTACACTGTTTTGACAAGACATTTGTATTTGTTTTGATTTCATTTAATGTTTGGTTATATACTTACAAATAAAATAAATTAGTGAAATAAATATTTTACGGTAAGTAAATCATTGTAAATTAATGTAATAAAATAATAAAAGACTGACTCACTGACAAGTGGCACTACAGTGATCGATAATATCGATATATTTACTACCAAAATTAAGCAGAGACATTTATTATTCATTTTAAAAAGTTAAGTGACGTAATGCTGTTCACAGAAGAATTCAAACAGTTTGATTTGCAACCAGTTTGAAACCACGCATGCGCACTCAAACTCCAACCGTTGGAAATATGTTCTATGAACAAACCTATTATCTACAATAAATATGTTATATTGGAAAAAGTTTTTTTGATAGCGAACTATTGCTTATGTTAATTGTATCAATATTTACACGAAAAAATATTTTTATTATCCTTATTCACTTTTGAATAATATATATCAAATTCACTTTGTAATAATAATAAGAAAATAATTATATTTTCACTTACCTCAAAAATAAAAGGTGATATAAACACAATTTGAAATGTATTGACAAACTTTCACTCAAAAATACCGCCAACAAAGTGTCAAATCAGTATTGCTATGTCCATAAAACCACCTATATAAGTGGTGTTATCCCTCGTACCCTTTTGCAAGATTCTTCACCGAGAGTGACGTCATATAGTTTGTTACAGAATAGGGGTCCTGGACCCCTATTCTGTAACTTTTAGCAACACTGATATCGTCTTGATACGGCCATTTTAGAAAGAGCGCGCACGATAATGTCAGACAGAGTACGAACTATATGACGTCACTCTCGGTGAAAAATCTTGAAAAAGGGTAGAAGGGATAACACCACCTATATAGGTGGTGTTATGAACATAGCAATATTGATTTGACACTTTGTTGGCGGTATTCGTGAGTGAAAGTTTGTCAATAGTTTCAAATTGTGTTTATATCATCTTTTATTTTTCTGAGGTAAGTTGAAAATATAATTATTTTCTTATTATTAATGCAAAGAGAATTTGATATATACTATCCAAAAGTGAATAAGGATATTAAAATTATTTTTTTCGTGTAAATATTGATACAATTAACATAAATATCAAAAAATATAACATATTTATTGTAATCTTTCTTTATATGGCATTATTATATGCTCTACTCCAAGTTGTAGAAGAGGAAGAACTGAATGTAGACTTGGAAGAAGCTACTCTACTGAGACGAAATCTAAGACATGCTCAAAATCCTTTTCCTGTGTCAGAGACAGAATTTGTGGCGAATTTTAGATTTAAAAAAGAAGCTTGCGGAAGCCATGGTAGTTTTAAGCAAGAAATGAGGTGTAGAGAATTATTATCCCTTTAAAAATAAAAGTGTTTTTATATCTAATGTTTTGTTTTTATATAACATTTATATGTCTTTACAAATGTCTACTACGAGTAATGTGAATATATTCATTTTTTCACTACAGTTTTTCAATCTGAAATATGTATATTTGTTGACTAATTGAATTGCACCCTCCTTGCCGATTCTGAGTCACTTCAAGAGATTGTGCTTCTTGAGTTTTTAATTACAGATGAAAAGTGAGGATGAATGTTTTGTTGTTACTGGCAGTCACATATAATTATTTTGGGTATTGTAAAGGTTATTTGTTTATTCCTTTAATAATATCATTATTTTATTGATTATTTGAAGAAAATGGCCGATAATATTAAATATATTGTGCTGAAGTTAAAGTACCTAATGATTATTTAATATTTCTTATAACGTTGTAAACTTATTTTTATGTGCAATTATTAAATGATGACATGACATGAGTGATATGGACAATTTGTTATTTTCGTCAAGTTCAGACGACAGTACTTCGGATTTTCTAACAAACATTTCTACGGAATTTGTTGTTCTTTTTACTTCCCAAAAATCTCAATTCAGCTCATCTCAAACTCACCTCACTTAGAGCTGAGTGCACTCAGTACAACTCATTTTGAACAAAAAGAACAATTTATTGAGTTTATCTCAAATGAGTTAAGACGAATTGAGATTTAGACAAAAAGAATACAGCTAATGGTTTCCCGATTCACATGTCTGTTTGCGCCCTATAGTAGATGCATGAAAGAAGAAACTAATAATATCTCCACGTATTTCTTGTACTACCATATTTGAAAACTTTAGCTACATGAGAATGCGCTCTAATGTGCTGTACTGCTTCAATCCGACGACAATATATGGCCATTACAATATTTGAACTCTTCCGCAAACTACTGCGCAAGCGTGGTCAGTTTTTTTATTTCATAGGGATGTAAGTGTCAAAAAAAGATTGTACATGTATATTTTTTTTGCACGAAAAGTCTGATGTTGAAGAAAAGGTATAAATGTCACAAAATTTCACATGTGGTTAAAATGTAAATGTAAAGCTAAAATTAGTGCTAGTTTAATGTATAACGTATAGTATGCTTAAAAAAATCGTAGGTATAAAAATATTTTGTTTTATATGTCGACGTATCGTGAATGTTTAGTACGTATTTAAACAAAATTGGGTAAGAATATTAGTCAAAGATGAAGACCTAGTAATACGTAAAACCTACTGGGGTATTCTACTTTTGTAAAGAAATAGTAAACTTCAATAATTATAAAGCAATATACTTTAAATTAAAAGTTTAAGTAAAAAGAATATTATGAACTATTAAAAAAGCAACGTCACTGGTCCGAATCGATTATTATCATAAAATTTCGGGTGAATTCGGATGGACTAGACTCTCTTGTTATTATTAGCATCAAGTAGCACTATATTCTCAATTTTTTTTATGAAATAGATTCAAATAATATTTATTTTAAACATACTAACTAATTAATTTGATAAGGAAAAGAAGTTTTAATTAAAATAAATGAAAATGTATGCCTAATGCAGACAATGCAGATAGCAGATACCCCTAGAATTAACTGTTTAGAAAACATTATTCATTATGTATATCTTTTTTAATGTAAATTCATTGTTTATATATTAAACAAATATAGACAGTTCATTGTACGAACCTACAAAAGAAAAGGTGACTTTTCCAGTAGTTGGCCTAGTTCTTAATGTTCTTGTTCTCTGGGGCTTTGGGGTTAAATGTTTGACCCATTCCATTTTCCAAGCTGGAAATAAGTTGAATGTAAGAAGTAATACAAAAATGTATCATCTTAAATAAACACTTACTTTAAAGTAATATAACTAATGTTCAATGTACTTCGTTCACTGCAACAAAGAAAGATAGAACCAATTGTCTTTTGCTTCTGTATAACTTGTAAAAGTAAAAACAAATAAATATCTATATTTCAAAATAAATAATACTTACATTGAATTTCAACGAAGATTATATTTAATTAACACTTGTATTACAAAGATTTAATAATGTTCTCGCCAACACGCCAACGGTTTTACTGGTGCTTTTTGGGAGCATTAGTTATTTGCTGAGAATTGTGGGTAAGTTACACATCACATAAATAGCGGGAAATTTACTAGTTTCCTATTGGCTCGTCTTCGCGGGAAATATGAATTACAGGAAAATAACAATTATTATAAAATATAATCAATATTACTTTCAAAATTAAAATACTAAGGAATATAATTAAGTACAATAAAATAAGTGTAATAAATTTTTAGCCTAGAGACCAAATGATTTTGAAACTTGAGACGTGCTTATAAAAGTAACCATCTCAATTATTTGTTATTATCTGGTCAAAAAACTGAGAAAGTAATAATAATAATGATCTTTAATAATAGTATTAGAAAATACACCATTAACGTTCAGCAAAAAAGCTATTCTACCACCTAACCCAATTTACAAGAAAAACATATAGGTACTACAAGACAATAATACTAATGATACAAAAATATGTGTAATAATAAGAACACTAATAACATGAATAATTTGATACAATTTGATAACTTTAATTACTGCATGAAAGTATTGAGAAATAAAACTTTCAAATCTGAAATTAAGTTATTTAGACTGGGGGCTAAATAACACAATGAACCTTGGATTTTTTTTTAAATGAAGGAACCTTAAGTCTTGTGCCTTAAGATTGAAAAAGTAAAATGCATTTACTTTCTTTGGAAATTTATAATTTCTATTGTAGCAATCAATAAATTCCATTGTTTTATACACTGATTTTCATTGTTGTAATCGAGAAAATTTCTGTTACAATCAGTGATTTTCTTTTTTGTAATTAAGTATTAAAGCAAATCATGACAATATCTTAAATTTATAAATTTATTTGCTGCCTGTAGTAATTGTATTAATTATAATTTGGTTATTGAGTAAATAGTATAATAAAATTTGTGCATTTATTACAGAAATATTACTTAAAAAATCGATACAATCAGACGATCCAATAATAATTTAATAAAATTAATTGAATTTTTACCATAAGGACTTATATTAGACTGTCATGCAGGCATTTGCAATAGTATCCTCCAGTGCCTCCACTATTTTTTTACGACGCTTCATCTAAATTGAAAACAATCTTTAGTTATATAAAGTCTTTATTGTTATTCGTTAATCTGTAATATTTTTGTTAATATTCTATAACGTAGATATCAAGCTGATTTCGTTCTCAGTTCTCATACAATGGATTTTGTTAATAATGGGAGTCAAATAAATTAATTTTGATGTGAAACATCTAATGGCCCGTCTATGCGGGGTAAGACTGACTCCTACGACACGCCGGTCGTGCCATTCGGCCAGACTCGTGACTCGTCGGCACTCTCCGCCTCGATGGGAGCATCTCAGGCGTTCTAATCCTACAGCTCCGAAGTGCTACGCGTCCTAAATGCCAGATGTCCGCAATGCCACAAGTGATAAACGTATGTCGACTACCTGACCCGAAGTTTTCCGACATCACAATGTCACAAGTACTAAAGTGGGACGAATTGGGACAGGATGAGGAGTATTCTCGGCGTATGAACCATTCATTACAGGTCGCAACATGCACGTATCTGTCGCATTTCGCTTATTAAAATATAGATGGCTACTATTAACTTTGAAATTTAGTATTTATTTATTACATTTGAAATTGTTTATTTAAAATTAAGTAAACAATATAAATAATAAACACGTTTTATGAATAATATTTTATTCAATTTAATAATAAAATATTTTCTTTTCTTAATAGGACTATTTAATATAATAATACAGAGTAACAAAAAAGATAAGTTAAACAGAATCACATTCTTCATTTTTAAGATGTTCTAACGCTCAAAATCTTGAATCCTTAAATGTAGCTGGCAATAAATTCTATATCATTCCTTTATCTAAAATTATTTTCACACTTCTTATATTGTTTTCTGCTCTTCGTGGCTGTAACACATTTATAAATTCTACCATAAATTCATCATCAGCTAGTGTAGGATAAAAGATAAGTAATAAACTTTATTAACTTGATTCACAAAGTTTATAATAGAAAAGGCATTTATTACCAGAGAAAAAACGAAAATTGACAATTCAAACAAAAACCTGTCAAATCCTACTTCAACACTTCAACAGCCTATAATACATACAGTTCTCCAATGTCCATATACCAATTCAGTAGATGACGCTCACATCAGCGCCAATTTTAAACAGACAAAATTACAAAATGGCAATATTCAGCTGCTGTTGATATTTTATAAAATATTACAAGGTATCATAATGCCATAGAAACTGTGTATTCTACCCAGTAGGTATGAAATAAAAAGTATTATCTACGTGCTTTCCAAATCGGATGAAGATGATACTTGATATACAACCTTTATGATTTTTTTTCACACCCCCGTACGCATATACTTATTAACTATTATATGCCCGCACGGGAGGCGCCATATTAATATATATATATATATATATATATATATATATATATATATATATATATATATATATATATATATATATATATACAGGGTGGAAACGAACTTAATGTCATAAATTTAATGGTGAGTAGTATGACATGTATAGATTACGAAACAGAAAGAATTTTTTAAAAATTCGCATATTTAAGGGTAGTTTTCATGAAACTAACATTTTTGGTACCACTGGCAACGCATTTGCATTATTTTATCTATTACACAATTATTTTCGTTAAAAATGCTATTTAATTTAATTATTAACAATAATATCTTATACAACTAATTTTGAATGTATTTTTGATAACCATATTTTTAATGAAATATGAATTAAAACAGCAGTAAAAAAAGTTTCCTTAAGAAAAGTCGAATTTTCGTTTTTCGAATTTTAAAAAAATTCTTTCAGTTTCGTAATCTACAAATGTCGTACTACTCACCCTTAAATTTATGACATTAAGTTCGTTTCCACCCTGTATATACAGAATGTCACCGAAATCGCCGTCTTCGATATCTCCCTTGTCGTTAGAAATACAGCATAAGTTTATTAACAGAATTTATTCGTCTACTCAAGGAGCATAACGTAAAATTATTTTTACATATACAGGGTGTTGCATTACGGCTTGGCGAGAATAGTTTCTCTTTTATTAAATGGAACATCCTATATATTTTTATATATTTTGAATTGTATTTTATTCACCTATACGAACATATGAATTTTGTTTTAGTTTTCCACGGCGTTGCCAAGTTATTCCGTTTTTTCTCTAAAAAAGACCGAATACACGCATTGCTTTATAAAGGCTTACTGAAGTTATTTTAATAGTAAGAATTAAGAATTTTCTTTTCTGTATAACTGTAATTATACTCTATGTTCTGACATATTTCTTTTTAAATGTAATTATACAGGCTGTTCAATAAAGCGAATCTAATGTGCTCAATTTCAAATGACCATAACTCGTCATTTTCAAATGGAACACCCTATATTTTATTATTCACTTGTGTGTATTTTTGTATTATCTTCATATGTTATTAAGGGTATCCCATGCCTAAAACCAGTAATTTCGGAGATTTTTACCATTTTTCTCTAAATTTATATATTTAACTAAAAATTAAATCTAGCATACCATGGATATTGTTTTTTGAATAAGAAACAATTGCAGTAATGATAGTATTTTCATTAGCCAGGTTATTATTACTAAAAGAGGGATTAAGTAAATTAGTTTATTAATATGAATCTCTCGCAAGAAGAACTTACGAATATGGTGTACTCACTTGGAGAAGCAGAAAGAAACCCTCTTTTGTCGTACTGAACATGATCAGTTCTTTCAAAAATTTCCCTTAGTTTTTCAAAAGAACGCGGATTTGGATGTCGTCTTCCCGGAAACCGTTGTGCATAAATTCTTGATGCCAAAAGAGGGTTTGTTTCCGCTGCTTCGAGTGCGTACACCATATTCGTAAGTTCTTCTTGCGCACTCTCCACGCCAGCATTGAGTGCCCGTGAGGTGACGTCTGGCCTGACCAGCATACACCATATTCGTAAGTTCTTCTTGCGAGAGATTCATATTAATAAACTAATTTACTTAATCCCTCTGTTAGTAATAATAACCTGGCTAATGAAAATACTATCATTACTGCAATTGTTTCTTATTCAAAAAACAATATCCATGGTATGCTAGATTTAATTTTTAGTTAAATATATAAATTTAGAGAAAAATGGTAAAAATCTCCGAAATTACTGGTTTTAGGCATGGGATACCCTTAATAACATATGAAGATAATACAAAAATACACACAAGTGAATAATAAAATATAGGGTGTTCCATTTGAAAATGACGAGTTATGGTCATTTGAAATTGAGCACATTAGATTCGCTTTATTGAACAGCCTGTATAATTACATTTAAAAAGAAATATGTCAGAACATAGAGTATAATTACAGTTATACAGAAAAGAAAATTCTTAATTCTTACTATTAAAATAACTTCAGTAAGCCTTTATAAAGCAATGCGTGTATTCGGTCTTTTTTAGAGAAAAAACGGAATAACTTGGCAACGCCGTGGAAAACTAAAACAAAATTCATATGTTCGTATAGGTGAATAAAATACAATTCAAAATATATAAAAATATATAGGATGTTCCATTTAATAAAAGAGAAACTATTCTCGCCAAGCCGTAATGCAACACCCTGTATATGTAAAAATAATTTTACGTTATGCTCCTTGAGTAGACGAATAAATTCTGTTAATAAACTTATGCTGTATTTCTAACGACAAGGGAGATATCGAAGACGGCGATTTCGGTGACTCACCTGTATATATATATATATATATATATATATATATATATATATATATATATATATATATATATATATATATATATATAATAATTTGTTATAATGCATACTAGGTATTTATAATAATTTCAAGGCGGCACGCGGGTTTATATAGGAGATTTTTAAGATTACATAAAAATGTAGGGCAGGTTACACAATCTTTATGAATTTTTTCACACATCCCTATTGATGGCGCCATATTGAAATATATATTAAATAATTTGCTATAATACATATTATTTATTTATAATAATTTTAAGGACGCACGCGGACTTATATAGGAGTTATCTAAAAATATATATTCATTTATAAATTCTGCCAGATCTTCATCGTCAGTTAATATTGGATAAATGATAAATAAATAATTAAAGTATAATGACATTTTGAAACTTTACAAAGTTTATGTTACTATGCATGTCAATTACTATTTATTATTAATTTTAAAACGTTGATTGATTGTTATTGAAAATAACTATACTATTATTTCTGTTTATAAATAATATATTGCACTACTTCCAGATTGCAAATAAACTAGAATTTATATTTTCAATTTTCGTAAAAATTATTTTATTTTTCTAATACGGTACGACTGGTATGCGCGAGCAATTAGCGTCTTGATGCAAAAATGGCAGATTCAAATTATCACGACCCTATATGTATATCTACCATGATACAAACGTGCGGTCTAAATAGTTATGTAACGTTTTTTATTTTTATGGGTGAAGTGCAAAACATAGACAAATATTATTAACTAAAAGAATACGTTTATTAAACGATAATTAACTATTAGAAATATAATTAAAAGATTATAAAAACAACTAACACTACGATTAAATAATTATAAACACTAAGAATATTATTAAATGCTTAAACACTACGATTATTTATCTAACTAACATTTATATCACTGCACTTATTTATATAACTACATTTATTTATGTTAACAACTGTTAAACTGTTTATTTATATCACTGAGTTCATTTCTGGTTGCTTGTATAAATGAGACTGAGACTCCGCCTTCTCCCGGCCAATATTTATACAGCGCGTAACAGTCTAGAAGCCACTAGAAGGCTTCCAAGCGACAATGACCGGCACACAAAGGGACGAGGTCACGGCGCAATTAAGAGTCCAGCCGCTGCGGCGCCAGGGATTGCGTCATTGTTCTCGTATATTCGTTCAGTGGTGGCGTTGTATACTATTCTCTCGGGGGTGCACGTCACATTGCCCCCTCCTTAAGACTGTTTCGTCCCGGAACAGTTCTTGATGACGAAATCTGCACGTATTACCCTTAGTACATTTGGAAGTCCACGTGGTACACCAAACCGGCATACACACTCTTTGACTAAGGTTTCAGCGACCGTGATAGCTTCCTGGTTGGGTAATAGATAGGCTTCAACCCACTTGGTGAAGTAGTATGTATTTATTTCTGTCTTTTCTTTCTGGAAATGGTCCGGCCACGTTAATCGCAATGCACTCAAATGGACTGCCCACGTTGTATTGACGCATTGGACTTTTCGTCGTTTATGAGAGCCGTTGCTTCCAGCGCAAACCACACATTTCTTCCACCAGTCTTTAACGTCTTTCTTCCACTTAACCCAGTAAAATCGCTGACGCAATCTTTCTAATGTTTTGTTGACTCCCAAATGGCCACCTCCAGATTCATCATGGATCCCTTTTAACACGTCTGGTACTCTACTCTTAGGAATAACCAACTGAGTCCTCTTCTCAGTTCCATGGCATTCCATCACACGCTTTAACAGGCCATCCTCAATCACCATGGAGTCATATTGCGCCCAATACGATTTTACAATCTGTGACTGTGATGCAACATCTTCCCATATTGGGTTGCTCTCGTCGCTTTCCATTCCAGTACTATTTTCAGTCGGGTCCTTGCGTAGTCCATCGGGCTGCCTACTAGCGTTGACTACTGTTATTCTGGCAATGATGGAATGTTTATCTTCTAGTCGACTACTATATTTGCCTCCCTTAGCATGGCCTTCTGAACAATGCGTCGACGCTACTTCCCTGCCTTTCAAGTTCCTTTCTCTGTCTTGACTTTCTTCTTCCTTGTGGTGAGAGGTATGACATCATCGTCATCGTTATCTATCTCGAGTTTTCGTTTCCTACTCGAGCTGTCCATACGAATCGCCAAGGCACATCTTCCCCGCTGTCTTCAGGCCCCGTTCCAAAGTCCCTAGATTGCAATCGCAGCTGCTCGTCGGAGAACTATTCATTTCAGGTTGGCTTTCCTCTTACTGGAATTTCTTCCTAGATTTCTTCTTAATTGCTTGCTGAACACGCTCTCTTTCTCTCGCGTTCTCTTTCTTTTTTTCGTCTCCGTCTCCTTTTTTCATATCCATCCTTGACATCAACGGATTCGTCCTTTACCTCTAGTATTTCTGCCTACATTTTTTTTTTAATTTCTTACTAGAATGCTTCCTTCTCTCACGCGGTCTCTTTCTTTTTCGCTTCCGTCTTCTTTTGTAACAGCGGAGTTCCTTTCTTCTAGCAAACACTTCGTTTATAATTCGTCGCACTTTTTCACCTATGCCTTCGGTGTTTACATTTCCCTCAGCATAATTATTACGCACTCGCGATTGGTTACGTGAAATTTGTTTGGCAGTTTCATGATCTGATATATATGAGAGTGCATTAACCATAGTTCTTGGGCGGCATAATTGCTGTACTTGCTGAGTATTGCTGTCTCGAACTCCGGAGATGAGTCCCTGAATGGCTAGGTATTTCAAATCGCTGTCAGAAGCCGTAGAATGTGCGAGACGACCCAAACGACTCACGTTGGCCCCAAACTCCAGAAGGCTTTCTTCAATTTTTCTAGAAGTCTTCTCCCATCCTTGTTTCAATATTTGTTCCAGAAATCCAGAATTCTCCAATTTCCTCTCCAACATTTGCCCCATGATTCCAGAATTCTCCTCTACTCTTCCAGAATTACCCTTCAATTCCTCTTCCAATTTCTGCTCCAGAATTTCATAATTCTCCTCTACTCTTCCAGAATTCGCCTCCAATTCGTCTTCCAATTTCTGCTCAAAAATTCCAGAACCTTCTTCGGCTTTTCTAGAACTCTCATTCAATTCACGTTCCATTGTTTTAGAATGTTCCATTAATTCTTCGTTCAGTACTCCGGAATTTTCCTCCACTTTTCTAGAACTTTCATGCAATTCCCTTTCCAATGTTCTAGAATATTCCTTTAATTCTTCTCCGGAATTTACTTCCACTTTTTCAGCACTTTCATGCAATTCTCTTTCCAATGTTCTAGAATGTTCCAATAATTCTTCTTCCAGTGCTCTGGAATTTACTTCCTTCACTTTTCCAGAACTTTCATGCAATTCTCTTTCCAATGTTCTAGAATGTTCCAATAATTCTTCTCTGGAATTTACTGCCACTTTTCCAGAACTTTCATGCAATTCTCCTTCCAATGTTCTAGAATGTTCCTTTAATTCTTCTTCCAGTGCTCCGGAATTTTCCTCCACTTCTGTAGAACTTTCCGCCAATCTCCGCTCAGAACTTCTAGAACGTTCTTGTAATTTTTCAGCGAATAATTTGCAATTATCGAATAAGTCACACCAAACTTCGAATAAGTAATCGTCAGGATTTTCACCAGCTTCGATTAAAGCTTGCCGCAGTTTTTCTCGAAGCTCTGTTTTCCCTCCTGTTGCATCCAAATCCAGTTCTTCCACTTCCGTCCTGAGATCACGTACTTTCAATTCACTTAATTTTAATAGTTTAGGCATTTTATTTATTTTTATTTACACTTCACAGTTATGAAGAACCCCACACCTGACACCAATTGTAACGTTTTTTATTTTTATGGGTGAAGTGTAAAACATAGACAAATATTATTAACTAAAAGAATACGTTTATTAAACGATAATTAACTATTAGAAATATACAATAATAGGAGGAGTCTAAGGTTAAATTATAAATAAAACTAAAACAATTACCCCTTAACCTTAAAATAATAATAAAATAAGCTATGAGCTATATACGTATTTCGAGAACTAAGTTCTCATCATCAGTAGAACAAAAACAAAAGTTTAAGCAGAGAAGTTAAGATTACTCAACATGTAAACCATGTCAGAGGTCTAACGACTCTAACACTACGATTAAATAATTATAAACACTAAGAATATTATTAAATGCTTAAACACTACGATTATTTATCTAACTAACATTTATATCACTGCACTTATTTATATAACTACATTTATTTATGTTAACAACTGTTAAACTGTTTATTTATATCACTGAGTTCATTTCTGGTTGCTTGTATAAATGAGACTGAGACTCCGCCTTCTCCCGGCCAATATTTATACAGCGCGTAACAGTCTAGAAGCCACTAGAAGGCTTCCAAGCGACAATGACCGGCACACAAAGGGACGAGGTCACGGCGCAATTAAGAGTCCAGCCGCTGCGGCGCCAGGGATTGCGTCATTGTTCTCGTATATTCGTTCAGTGGTGGCGTTGTATACTATTCTCTCGGGGGTGCACGTCACAGTTATTTAAAATATTTGAATACATTGCTATTATAACTCATAAACACAACTGTTAGCTTAATAATTTGATTAATTTGAAAAATTAAAGAGGTAATTTAACAAAATAAATACTACAACGTTATTAGTATTGTTAAGGCAACATTTTTTTTATCTGAATTTATTTTGTAATGGGTACCTTATTTTCTAAATTTAAATATAAATTTTACAATAAGTACAAATAATGAATAAATACAAAAATGCATCTGTTTACAAAATTAAAAAATGTTTATTGTCTGCGTAAAGGAGAGAAAAATATTCTTAATTAAAATAAACATATATATCTGGAAAGGTTAAACAAAAAAGTAAACTTATTTCTATAAGTTCGTAATTATTTACTTAATAATACATACATAAGTATTTAAATATGCAATATATCAGTGTCAAGAAATAGTATAGTCTAAATATTGTAACGTGTGCCACTGACTGAGTATTCGGGCGCCGCTACTGGTGGATTGTTCCCGAGCGAGACATGTTGATTACACCGATTACCTAAATCTATTGTGCTCGGTATTGACACTGACCAATAACATAATGTTAATATTAAACTAATTGTGACTCAATTACGCACTCGTTCTAATCCTACAGGTCCGAAATGCTACGCTTCATAAATGTCAGGCGTTCGTAATGCCACAAGTGATAAACGTATCCCCACCACCAGGCCCGAAGTTTTCCGACATCACAATGCCACAAGTGCTAATGTGGGACGAATTGGCACAGGATGAGGACTATTCTCGGCGTATGAACCATTCATTACAGGTCGCTACATGCACGTATCTATGTCGCATTTCGCCTATTAAAATGTAGATGGCTGTACTATTAACTTTCAAATTTAGTATTTATTACATTTGAAATTGTTCCCACGATAAAAATATATCAATTTGAAATTAAGTAAATAATATAAATAATAAACACATTTTATAAATGATATTTCATTCAATTTAGTAATAAATTATTTTCTTTTCTTAATAGGACTGATTAACATAATTATACACAATAACAAAAAAGATAAGTTAAACAGAATCACATTCTTCATTTTTAAGATTTTCTAACGTTCATAATCTTGAATCCTTAAATGTAGCTGGCAATAAATTCTATATCATTCCGTTATCTAAAATTATTTTCACACTTCTTATATTGTTTTTTGCTCTTCGTGGCTGTGACACATTTATAAATTCTACCATAAATTCATCGTCAGTTAATGCATGATAAATGACAAGAAAGGCACTTTATTGATTTGATTCTCAAATAATTAGCTACTTACAAAATCTTAACAAATAAAATAAATCAAAGAAAATTTGGTCGTTAAAATTAGTAATGTCTATTTTACTATAAAGAGAAAAAAAATACAATCGAAATTACTTTCGTAGTGATACGACCCGTAAAAATAATATATTATTGATTACATGAAGTTATTATACTTGATATATATTTGTGTATTCATAAGAATATTAATATAATAATTAATATTACACTGGATATAACTTTCACTATCATTGTGTTGAAACGTAAAGTTTTTGAATATTTTTCATACCCTCCTATGCAGGGTCCTATATAAAAGTATATATTAAATAATTTGTTATAATGCGTACTACTTATTTATAATAATTTCAAGGCGGGCCCCACGTCTTAGCCTCATCATGAACCTAGGCAGCTAAGACCCTGCAAGTTTTGTGTCAAACAGCCTTATTCTCGTATTGAAAACAATATTGTTTCGTGTACAGTATTGAAAACAACATAGTTTAATATACAGGGTGTCCCTTAACTTCGAGCAAAAACTTTAAGGGCATATAGTACTGACCAAAATGAATAAAAAAGCTTCATCAACATAGGAATGATCTTCAACTGTTTCCGAGAAAAGCGAAAAATCTAAGAAAAACTGACAAAGATAGCGATCGAATAAAATTTTGTCTATGTCAGTAAAAAGACTATAAAAAACAATAAAATTTTATATGAAACATTTTTCTCAATTTCTTATAGTTACGTAGTTATATGAAAATTAAATATTGACCAAAGTCGCCACAACATTTCACTTTTGATTTTTATAAAATAACAAAAGGCCATCTAAGATTACCTCTCAAAGGTAAACAAAAAGTCTCAATTAATCAAAATCGTAATTCTTATAGTTTTCGAGATAGCAAAGGTAAATCTCGTAAAAACTCATTTTTCACTGCGTTATATGTGGGAAACTATTAAAGATCGGACACATTTTGACTGAGCTTTTTTTACTCATTTTGATCAGTATTATATGCCCTTAAAGTTTGTGCACCAAGTTAAGGGACACCCTGTATTGTATGAAATTCGTATTCCCGTGACTCCTTGTAACCTGTCTTTATACAATTTATTTAGCCTTATTCTCGTGACACTTGTATTGAAAACAATATTGTTTCGTATACAATATTGAAAACAATATAGTTTAAGATATAGTATGAAATTTGTATACTCGTGCTCGTGACTCCTTGTAAACTGTCTCCATATAATTTATTGTATTGTAATGTATACAAGTATGAATTTAGTTCATTTCCTTATTTAACATTTATTTACTTGATTTCTTTGACATAAGTGACACTTCCTAAACCCAAAAGAATTATTACATTTGTTATTAATAGTGTTGTGGAAAAAGTATGGAAGGCTCAATAACAGATAAGAATATTTAAAAACCGGGAGAATACAGCCAAATTTAAATTCGTATATATTTTAGGTATGACAAGAAATGGTTTTAAATTTAGATTTTTGTTGAAATGTGCCATTATCGCTACCGAAAATCAGCTATGTACTTGTAGTTAAAAATATATTGTAGTGCACGTGCATGTTCTTGCACCTGGAATAAGTGCCTTGTCGTGGCGAGCAAGCTTACTTAAATTACACGTTATTCATAAAATTCTGATGTTGCCAGCACATTACCTTCCGTGTCTATTCTGTGTGTTATGTACAAATTTCATACATAATTTTTCTTGCAAAAGATCTTACATTTCCAGTAAAATTATTTCATAAACTAACTATGCAAATTGCACTTGACACTAACATATTCTTTAGCTTTTCTCATTCGTTAGGGGTCGCTGTTTTTATTTTCTTCTTCCTCTTATTTCTGTTTTGGGTCTCGTCTTCATTCAGTTCCTTTTCTCTCAAGTCTTCCGCAATACATCTTATCTTTGGTCTTCCTCAGTTTCTTTTACCTTGTATTACTAAGCTATTCATTCTTCTTCCAAAATAATCATCATATTTCCTCATGACATGTTCAAACCAATGTAATATGTAATCGTCTCTATTGTATCTTTCTAGAAACTTTATCACTCGAGCCATTTCCCCTACCTTTCATTCCTTACCCTATCTTTCCGTGTCTTACCAACATCTATCTCAATATCCTAGTCTCTGCCATATTTATTTACTTTTTGTTGATATTGACATCTGTCAATTTGAATTATCTAAATATATTAGTAGATTCCATGGTTAGCATAGCTGGTTGATTTATGAAATTTAATATCTTCATAATTATTTAACTCTATATCTATTGAATGTGAAGTATAAAATGCAATCACATCGTATAGAGAATAACATTCTTTAAAATTTATAATAACATTAAATGTCAATAAATGATATTTAACTGCGTTTTTTCAAGAACAACTGTTAAAAGTTGCAAATGAGGACATTTCCGGTGGACAAATTATAACCAAAATCTAATCACGTTTGCATATGCATCTAAACTCGGGGAGTACGAATTTTTTTTAATTTTTGGAATAGTGGTATTGGATTTATACGATCCGAAACGATCGTCACATACACTCTGTCTTACACACACACATACACACACACACTCTGTCTTACGCACACACATACACACACACAAACACATACGCACACACACAAACACACACACACACACATACATACACAGATGCACACACACATACACACACACACACACACACACATACATACATACTGAGATCATCGTAAAAATAATAAATTCGTATTCAAGGGACCAGAAAATGTGCTTATTCATTAGAAATTCACTATCGAATTTATTGACCAAAGACAATACCTTCCTTACCTAAAGGTGATGGAAGGTAAAAGAAGCGTATAATTTAAAAACTAAACTGATTCAATTTTATGCATTTGTAAGCACGTTGAATTCGCGGTGTATTAGAAACACACCCTTAACATGGAAATACTTAAACTCTTCAAATTATAAATCACTATTGACTCTTCCACAGATAACAAACGACTGATCGGTATTCCCTGGACTGATCATAACTTAATATTTGCGAATATTATAATACTTGGCTAGCATTGCATAACTGTTACATCACACCCCCAATCACTCGTACAATAAGTTTCATAATTGATAACAAATTAATAAACATCGTGTTATATCACAAAACTACCATCAATACGTCACCCAAGCATCGTTAGCATTGACGTCACGGACAAGATGAACTTCATCTCTGCAGCGGCTACAGGGACATCCAAAAACTCGTATTCAGTTCCATGTCGTGCGGGCGTCGCTGTAACTCAAACAAGCATTAAAATGCATTTCTCTAAATACTCTCAGTCAATACATAGGTTTACGTGTCAGATTTAGATGATGGCCCATTTGTCTCACAATCATTCTGCCGGTGATCGTATCGATTTCCAGCGCGGGACCCACCTTCGTGCTAAGGGATCACACAGATTACTCCAGGAGGTGACTCAATTTATAATAATAATAATAATAATACTAATAATAATAATACTAATAATAATAATACTAATAATAATACTAATAATAATAATACTAATAATAATAATACTAATAATAATAATACTAATAATAATAATAATAATAATAATAATAATAATAATAATAATAATAATAATAATAATAATAATAATAATAATAATAATAATAATAATAATAATAATAATAATAATAATAATAATAATAATAATAATAATAATAATCCCGCAGGGGTAGACTGGCCTACAGCAGTCTATTCGGGCTTAGTGACCCCGCGTACCCGAACTAAAAAGGTGGCTGAACCAAGCACTAGTCACCTCCCATATGAGTGCACAGTGTCTGCGAAGAGTTGCCTCCCGTTGTGTGGAGGTCCACCCGCAGTCTGTAAGTTTCATGAGGTGATGGCACCTGTGCATGGCAGAGACCTGATATTTAGGGGCTACAGCATGGCTTCGCCGCACCCATCAGGCTCTCTGTCTTTTCCACCTGGTTCCAGAGGCCCGCTCCAGTATGACCACGGAATACTGGTATCAGTGTTGTGTTGCCATTGTGCCCACCCACTGCCCAGCTCCGCGGTCCTGGCTGCGACAGAAGCGCGACTATGAGGGGTTACAGCCTGGCTTCGCCGCACCCTCTGGTCCCTCTGTTCTCACCTCTCGCCATCCTCCACCTGGTTACTTGGTGAAAACCCGTACCAGGTGTGTACACCGTTACCTCACCCTGAGTACTCGTCTGTAGGCGTACTACACAAAGTCACCCCGACCACCTGGGTGGCTGCCTTGATCATCTTGGCATATCGTCCGCGCCTAGCCTCTCCAGCAATTGCTGAGAGGCAGGTCAATGGTACCCAGGATTCCTGAGGTAGTGAGAAACAAAAGAGCGGAAATAATAATAATAATAATAATAATAATAATAATTTTTTAACTAGAAGAGGGCATCAACTGCTGAGGTTATTAGCCCATATACTAATCAAAAAGTATAATATAAATAAATATACGGGACATATACTACTATATAAGTATTACAAATAGAAGTATAATAATAATTTTGAAATAGGTAACATGTAAATAAATATATAAAATAAATATACAAGTTATTTTAAGTCAACAAAATCCTTTTTAAAAACTTTATTTAAGATGTAATTGTAGATACAACTGGTTTGTACAATAGCTAGATGCACACTAACACTAAAAACTACGTATTACTTCTACTTCCTCTAAGGCGAACTGATAACGCTGTTCTCACAGTTTTCTTGTGAGTTAAGCGAAATTAGATTCCATAATGTGGTATGATTCTTAGCTACTCATTACATAACTCCTTCCCCCTTAAGACAAATATTATTAGAAAGATTTATGTTTCAATAATGTTTGAATTGGAACTGGATTGTGCATTATCAGTTTTCCTTTTAGAACATTTATTACAAATTTTCTTAGTACTAATAATTAATATTATAATGAATATAACAATTATTAATATACTATTCATAAGAGAGTGTGAGTTTTCATTATTCTCATTTATTGGTATTATCGGTTTTAAAGGAATTTGCTCTAGGCCTGTTAGTTTTACAATAGGTTTTATAGTCGGGATATTTTCGTGTTTTTTACTATCTATCTTTAAATTTATCATTTTACCAAAACTAACTGAATATTTATCGTTTACATTGTTAATTTTACAATTATTTGTCAGGAATATTCCTTTTAAGTTATTATTAATTATTTCACTCTCACATTCTATTTTGTAATCGCTTTCAAAAGGAGATACAATATACTTAATATTAGTAAAATCTATCTTTATAATATAATTATGCCTTTCATGAATGACTTGTTTACAGTGAATGTTTAATTTATTAAAGTATATTTCGGAAAGGCAATTTTCATTAATATTATTAATTTCCCTACAGATAAATAACTTTTCCTTAATACAAACACAATTTTCTAATTTATAGATTTCTTTATTAACGATAGAATAAAAGCCAGTAGGAATATTTAACGTTACTAACTTCTCGTTTTTCAATGTAGGAATTCGAGTAACTTGATGAATATTGGTCTGTTGTTCGAAAATAGGTATTTCAATAAAAATTTCTAATTTTGAGTTTAGGTAACAAATGGTTTTCAGAATTTTGTTATTCATATACTTTTCTTTAAGTAATGCTCTCATTGGTTCTTCAGTATGTTCATTTATATAATGATTTATCTCTTCTCGAGAAATTAATCCAAAGTACAATGTGTTTAAACTGCAGAAAGAAAGAGTTTCCTCAATTTGTAATAGGGATATGTAAATTTGATTACTAAAGGTTAATAGGTTTTGAAATATTTGATGTATTGCTATTATGTCTATATCATCATAGTTTTGTTTCAATGCTACATTCATAGATTTTAATTCTTTTTCTATCAATTCATTATTTTTATTCATCAAATGAATTTGGGTATTAAACTGTTTTGTGAAATTTTGATTAATTTTTATTTGTTCATTCATACTATTTATTATGTTTCCTTGATTACTTCTTATGGTATTTAATATTTTGTCGTAGTTTTCTTTATCCTCTTGGTCTAAATTGCCAGTTATACTTTTTATTACGGTACCGAGTCCGTTAAGTATTCCTCGTTTAGCTCTGTTAGATTTTTGAATAACGTGAATTTTCATTTCAATATTATTAATCGCATTTTCTAGTAGGGTATTATCATTCTCAAAATATTTCGCTGTCAGATTATTCATTTGATTATGCAAGTCATTTTTATAGGAAATTAAATTATTATAATTATTATAAATATTATTAAAAGGTACATTAACGTAAATATAATTATAATTATTAATAATATAAGCGTTACCTAAGTTAACTATGTTAATTCCGGCATTTTCGGTTGCGTTGAGGAAGTGCTCTCCCCTTGACCCTTCGATATTAAGATATCTGAAATTATACGAGGTCTCTTTAGTTGATCTATTTTAGTTTTTATATCTTTTGTTGTTAGTATCTGTCCGCGTTCCGGGATCACCTTCTTTAAAGTATGTTTCTTATATTTAGGTTTCTCTACTTTTCCGCTATTTCTCTTATGTTGTTTAAGTTTAATATAGACAGTTTGGGGAATGTCCACGTTTACATTAGCAGGTTCACTGTATTTTTCCTTTTTTGTGATAATATGTTGTTTAACTTGTTTAAATAATTCGTTCATTATGCGTGAGTGTTTGATATTATATTCTTCCGTCACGATTTCTTCAGGCTGAACGATCTGATTGTTATTCATGTGTCCTAATAGTATTTCAAAGGGTGAATTTTTTGTAGTAGAATGTATACTATTGTTGTATGCGATTAAACTATAAATTACTTTCTCTTTCATAGGTAAAGATTTAAAATGTTGTTCATTATTTAAGATGCGAATAGTTTCGATTAGACTACTATGAAATCTTTCTATATTTCCGTTTGCCTTTGGATTATTAGTACTAGTGATGTGCAGTTTTACATTTCTATTGAGTAGAAACTCTGTTAATAGTTTATTATTAAATTCTGTACCTTTATCGGTTATTATTTTTTCGGGTAAGCCAAAATGAGAGAAGAATTTTATTAATTTCGATATGATAGTGATTGAATTTTGGTCTTTAACTTTGTAAGCTTGGGCAAATTTTGAAAAGCTGTCAATAATTGTCAAAAACTTCTGTTTCTCTAAGGACAGAATATCTAAATGAATTATTTGTAATGGTTTATTTGCTGTGGAGGTTAAAATATTAGGTATTTGAATCGGCCTTCTTTCGTATTTATTCATTAGACATGTTTCGCATTTATTTATAAAATTTTGAATTTCCTTTGCCATGTTAGGGAAGTAATAGTGTAATTTTAATTTGGCATGAGTTTCTGAAATTCCTTTATGAATAGATTTACCTTCATGGTAATTCCGTATTAGCATAATTTGCTCATCTGTGTCTTGGACATCAACCAGTAAATTTTTACACTGTATAAATTTATAATATCCAGCTTTAAAATAAGTTTGTAGGACCGCATTGAAATTTAATTTAAAATTTTCGGGAATTAGGCAATGATAGTTTACATGTGGTTGGCAATAATCTTTTATAAATTTAAGAATAGTTTGCATGGAATTAACTTTATTCAAATAAAAATATATTCGTTGTTTTGTGTCAAATAATTTTTCTACATTTACTGAATTTCGATCTGATTCTTTTACGATAATTTGGCTATGTCCGTAATTTACAGGGCCATCTAAATAAGTAAGACCATTGACTGGGCTTTCGTCATCTGAATGAATCGTAACTGAATCCGTCTCTGAGCATTCAACTCGCAGTGACTGGTTATCGCATTCGTTATCATTTTCATTATTCATCACTTCTTGAGTGTTAACTATTTCGTAAATATTAATTTTAATAGGTGAATCTTGAAATACCTCTTTTATTAAGTTTTCAATTGCTAACCAATTTTTCTTGTCATATCCGGAACAAATTTTTGGCATTTTGATTTCATAAATATCGTTTTGAATCAAATATTGTAATAATTTATTTAAACATACTTTTATATTTGTTAAGGATGGTTTATCAGAATATTTATTTTTTGTTATTAAATGAAATATAATTTGATCTTTATGATTTTGAATAGCTAGTTTATTATCGATAATTTTGATTTTATCCTGCATTTGTTTTGTATTATATAATTTATTCACTTGCTCAGCAAAACCTTTTCCCATACAGAAGTCTTTTGAAATGCAATGTATCAAAGGTAACTCGTTTTCGAAAATATTTTCATTTTTGTAAATTATTTCAAAATTAGATCTTATTCTAGAAAGTGCATCAGCAACATAATTTTGTTTTCCCTGTTTATATTCTATAAGAAAATCGTATTCCTTTAATTTTATCTTCCAACGTATTAATTTTTGGTTAGGTTCTTTGAGTGAATTTATCCAAATCAGGGGTCTATGGTCCGTTATAATTTTGAATTTTCGGCCGTATAAATAAGTTCTGAAATTTTTTGTAGCCCAAACTATAGCCAATAATTCCTTTTCAATCGTGGAATAATTTTGTTCATGATTATTTAAAGTCCGAGAAGCGTATGCAATGGGGAGATCTTTTCCGTTTATTTTTTGTGACAACACGGCACCAAGGGCGTAGTTGCTAGCATCAGTAGTTAGTATAAATTCGTGATTAAAATTTGGATGTTGAAGAATTGGGCCATTAGTTAATAATAATTTACATTTTTCAAAACATTGCTGATATTCTTTAGTTTCATAATTAATTTTGGAATTTTTCTTCAAACAGTTTGTGAAAGGCTTTGTTATTTTTGAAAAATCCTGAATGAATCGCCTATAATAGCCTAACAAACCCAAAAATGATTTTATCTCTTTGCTGGTTTTTGGCAAGGGAAAATTTTGGATAGTTTTTATTTTTTCGGGGTTAGGTCTGATGCCATCAGTTGTTATTATATGCCCTAAATAGGCTACCTCTTTCCGCAAAAATTCACATTTGTGTAATTGGATTTTTAAATTGGCCTCTCGTAATTTATCAAATACTGCTTTTATATTTTGTATGTGTTCTTCGAGGGAGGTACCGAGAATAATTATGTCGTCAAGATAGACAAAGCATACTTTATTAATTAAATCCTTAAGGACATAGTTCATTAGCCTTTGGAACGTCGCAGGGGCGTTTTTTAACCCAAAAGGCATACGTTTATATTCGAAATGTCCTTTTTCTGTAGAGAACGCTGTTTTCTCCGTGTCTTTAGGGTCCATTTCTATTTGATGGAACCCGCTAGTGAGGTCTAGGGTTGTGAAATAATTTGATATTCCGAGTTTGCTTAAAATTTCCGTTATATCGGGTATCGGGAATCGGTCGTCTACAGTTTTTTCATTTAATTTCCTGAAGTCATTTACTACGCGAATTTTCTTTATACCGGAGGCGTCTTGTTTTTTTTTTCGACCACCCAAATAGGACTATTCCATGGTGAATAACTGGGTTGTATGATTCCATCGTTTAATAATTATTTATCAATTTCTGTATCTACTTGTGTTTTATAAATTTCGGGAAATTTATAGTTTTTTGTATATATCGGGATATCATCGGTTGTTACTATTTTGTGTTTTATTTTAGATGTGAATGTAAGTTTTTCGTTATCTGTAATTGTTAGGTCTTTATATTGATTTAAAAGTTTTATCAATTTGTTTAATTCGTCTTCGTTTAAATGTTCGTATCTTATATTTAAAGTTTTTAATATTTCTGCATTAAAAACGGGTTTCGATTCTTCGTTAAAATAATTAAATTTATGTTTATTGTTTAATAGTTTTATTTCTTCCTTTTTAATATTAATTTGAGCTTGCAATAATTTTAACGCGTTGAAACCTAATAAAATATGAAATGATTTATGAAAATTATACAAGTAGCATTTAATATGTTTTGTTTTATATTTAATAAAAGTGTACTCTGAACCTTCCGACTTTCCGTTCATTGTTTGAATTTTGAATGATTCTTTAAAGATTTTAAATTTTTCTCTATTTCTATACACGTAATTTTTATTAATGAAATTTTGAGACGATCCTGTATCGATAAGAATAAATAAGTCTTGTAATTTAATATATGGCAATTTCGATATCATATTTATGGCTAGGGATTCAAATTGACACACTGGTCTATGGGAAAATTTTCATTCTCGTTTACTTCATTACACTCTCTGTGATTTTCATTATCGCAGTATTCTGTTTTATCTTGAGTCTCGTCTTGGATTTCAGGGTCAAACTCCTGATACTCTTCTACGTTATGCAGTTCTTCAGAAATAAAATTTGGTTTTCCCGTAGGTTTAAAATAATTTTGATTTGGTCTGTAGGAACGAGTTGAAATTGACATATTGGTGTAGGCTGTGGCTGACGTTGCAACCTTATGGATTGTGAGGGAAATTTAGAAGAACCGGGTTGGGGTTGATATGTCATTTGTGATTGCATTGGTTTACTTTGGGGATATTTCATCATAGGAGATATATGCTGTCTAGATTGGAGATTGGTCGTGTTTGAATTGTGCTGGTTAGTATTTATTTTATAGTGCTGGAAATCATTTGTAAGTAAAGTATTAATTTCATCTAGAGAGGATGGATTCCTTGCAGCTAATTGTGATTTAAACGGTTCTTTGCAATTTCTTATGAAACATTGAGTGGCAAATTTGTGTCCAAAATTTTTAAAGTCTTTTATAGAGGCAGGACTGTAATTATTTTCGATATTATTAATATACAAAAGAAATAAATCATTATATTTTCTTAAAAATTCGAAAATTGTTTCTTTTGTTTGTTGCAATTGACACAATTCTATCATTAAAGTACATTCGTTCCGTTTATCCTGATATTGTGATATTAAAAAGTCTTTTAATTCCTTCCATTTCTTTATTGTCGGGCAAGTCGTTAAATATTCGCTGGCTTTACCCGTAATTTTCCATTTGATAATAATTAAAGTTAATGATTTAGTAATTTCAGAGGGGTTATTCTGATTAATAATATCTAGAATTTCATCGGTGAATTTTATAAAATGTGATAGTGATTTTTTATCACCGTTATATTCGGGAATTAATTCTAAAATTCTTAAAACATTAGTGTCAAGGTTTGACAAAGCGCCAGAACTACTCTCACTCCTAATCATTGTATTATTAATATTTAAAATATTCAGTGAATTGATTAGATCGTCAATTTTGACTAGGTATAATAATTTTATAAATTATACAATATCAGACTTCACTTACAATATTAGTGAAAGTAAGATCTTCATGGGGCTACTTCTTGTTGATCGGTTGTCGATTTTCGCTCGACGATGACGGGGCTGACCGCGATGAATACCGGACCAGGAGGGTGCACGTACAGATCGACAGATGATCACCTTCGACGAGTTGTACCTCTGGAGGTCCTCGGATGATCGCCAATCTGCTTGTATCTACTTGGTTGACTCGTAGGTCGACTCCTCGGGATTGCGGATTTCGCACTTGCCGTCGGGTCTTTGAAATGTTAAGTAGATGGTTAAAACCAACGATTTGTACACTTCAACGAATTGATTCTTTTCAGAATTTCGGTGTAGCAAACCTCTTAACCATCCTACCGACTGCGCCAGTTAAGTATTTTAAGTAAACAAAATCCTTTTTAAAAACTTTATTTAAGATGTAATTGTAGATACAACTGGTTTGTACAATAGCTAGATGCACACTAACACTAAAAACTACGTATTACTTCTACTTCCTCTAAGGCGAACTGATAACGCTGTTCTCACAGTTTTCTTGTGAGTTAAGCGAAATTAGATTCCATAATGTGGTATGATTCTTACCTACTCATTACATAACTTACATATGTATACGAGATCAACAAAACCCACACGCATAAAATACAATATATAAATATAAGTATTTACGCATACTTACGTATACGTATAATGAGAAAAATAGAAAAGAATACAAGAATTACATAAAGTAAATTTTAATGAGATGAAAAAAATAGACAAGTCTATAACTTTTCATATATATTTACCGCACGCAAAAACTTCAGAACATTACGGATCTTATCAGAGTCTGTTAGAATAAAGGAAAGGTCTTGATCTAAATGATATAGTCGCCTGAGTAGATCATACAGTGGACATGCAACAAGAATGTGTTCAACTGTCAGAGCAGTATCACATCTGTTGCACATAGGGGCATTATCCCGATTTAAACGGTACCCATGTGTCAGACTTGTATGACCCATTCTCAGACAATGGATCTTGACTTGATCCCTTCTGGTAAGATCATTCTGCAATAAAACTGGCGCAACCAACGGCTTAATGGTTTTTAGATGGTTCTGAACCCCATTCCATGTGCGCTGCCACAAAGCCAATACCTCTTTCTTCAGATGAAGACTTATATCTGAAGATTTATACATTACGACATTAACAGAGTTACTATCAGCGGCAAAACGTGCTGCCTCATCAGCCAATTCGTTACCCCTAATGCCGACGTGACTTGGCACCCAAAGAAAATAAATATCTCTCCCTGTCTCATGAAGATGTTTCATGAGGGACAAGATATGCTGAATAATTGGGTCAACAGTAAAAGGGTTTGAAATGGCTTGTAGGACGCTCGAAGAATCGCTTACTACGAGGAACTTCCTAGAAGTTCTGACGAACTCGCAGTAGCGTAGAGCTTGCCAGATAGCATAGGACTCTGCTGTGTAGATAGAAGTTAGAAGAGGCATTGACCATGAGTGCTGTGTGTTATCGACAGCAATTGCGCAACCAGTACCATGGTGGGTTTTAGAACCATCCGTATAAATTACCATCGTGTTTTTGTATCCGTGCAGAACCTCTAGAAACCTTGACTGTATCATTATCGGGAGACTGTTGGACTTGTCGTACATAGTTAGTATGTAGTTAGTCCTAGCTAATGGAACTAACCACGGCGGTACTTCAGATTCCCCTACAGGAATCGATAATGGTATATCAAAGTTTATTTGGTCTAGGAGCTCTTTAGCGCGAATACCAGCGGATCTGGTTTGAATTTGTCGTGGATTGCACCAATTATCACTCCGAAAGAAAGTATTGAAGTTCTTGTGTTGCGGTAAGGACTTGATTTTAGAAACATAAAGCAGCAGAAACTTTTTACGTCTTACATCAAGTGGCGTCAGTCCTGACTCTGAATACAAATTTAATGTAGGGGTACTGGGAAACGCACCAAGAGCGTACCGTAGAGCCTGGTTGTGGATTGAGTCTAATCTATTGAGGGTTGTACGTTTTGCCGAGGCATAGACGACACACCCGTAATCAATGTTTGATAATACCAGAGATTGGTACACCCGTATAAGAGTCTTGGGTTCTGCTCCCCATTTAGTACCCGCCAACATTTTTATAATGTTTAGAGCTTTAAGACAAACAGTCCTTAGCTCTTCAACATGTAATTTCCAAGTTAGCCTTGGATCGAAATAGAGTCCCAGGAATCTGACGCTATTGGCGATTTTAATAGTATTATCTCTCATAAAAAGGAGTGGTCCATAGTGTGGTCGGTTTAGGCGACAGAAGTGCATGCACTGGGTTTTTTCGCGAGAGAACCTGAATCCAATTTTGTCAGCCCTCCGGGTAATGCTGTTAATTGCAGATTGCAAAGTTCTGTTGATGTCTCCTATCTTCTTACCAGAACAGAAAATGGTGAGATCATCAACATACAGACACATACCTACAGAGCTAACAAAGGACACAAGCTCATTTACCGCAATGGCTAAATAATAATAATAATAATAATAATAATAATAATAATAATCCGCCTCGGTGGTCGAGCGTGTTGAAGCAGCGTGCCTAGCATCGCTCAAAGCGACTTCACCGCTCGGACCATGGGGTCGTGGGTTCGATTCCCACCAGGAGCTTGGATGTCTGTGGTGTCTTTATCATCTCATCATTAACTCAACGAATACAAGTACAAGGTTATAAAAATTGTAGTAAAAAAACTGACTCACCCCCATCTATCAATTGTAATAATGTTGTAATACATTGAAATACAATAAAGAATTATTATTATTATTATAATAATAATAATAATAATAATAATCAGGGGTGGGTTCCACACATTGGAACCTACACGGGGAGTGGCGTCCCCGGGGCCCCGATCTACGAAGGGTTGGTGTTCGCATCATTGGGGAGTAGCGCCCCCACGGATCCCTTAGCTATGTGTGGCAGCCCCACACGCACCGCTGCTAGGGTTAGCAGCCCGAAGCGGCGTGATTCAAAGAAGCTCCTGAAACTAGAAGGAAACGCCGAGGCGGGCCGGGACAGCAGGACCCGGATCGGACCCGTCGTGATGACTTACCTGCAAACGACCCAAGCAATGAAAATCAAACTAGAGCACAGAGGTATGAACGCAGACAACGTCCTATGTCAAGAGAGGTTGAGATTGTTGTGGAGGAAGTAGCTACGCAACCCCCACCCAACTCACCTCCCCGTACGAGAAGGATACGCACTACTTGGACAGTTGAAATGAACGAGTACGTAGTGCGTGCCTACTACCGTATTATAGAAGGAGGCAACAACGTCTCAACACTCAGTGCGGAACTACACACACTAGTACTGGAGAAGTTTCCGCTACTACAAGGAAAATCAATCCAAAATATCCTAGATCAGAAAAGGTCTATATTCTCAAACAACAGAGTACCAGCAGCAAGAATAAACCAGATATGTCAGGAAGTACTAACCGAATTAGGGATACTCACATTAGAAGATCAAGATATAAACAGAACAGAAATCACGATTGAGGAACCAACAGAAACAGAAAAACAATTCACAACACAACATATTATGCTGTACAACGGAATGGAACCAAAGAGTAAGCCAATGCTTCCTAAACTTATAATTCGACAAAATACAAACAACATACTAGCCGAGATAAACAAAATAATAGAGAAACATATAACACCTGATACAACTTTGGAAGAGCTCCACAGCCTTGTTTATACGGGCGCTATTACAGCTATTTTACAAAACGGACAAAAATTAATGAAGGAAGTACGCAAAACAAAAAGAACAAAAACACCTCCATGGGAACGCAGGCTACGAGCCGCTATCACTAACCTTAGAAAAGATATAGGAAGATTGACAGAAACGCAACGTCCGAACCCAAGTAAAAAAGTACAAAAATCTGCAGAACAGATTATAAAGTACAAATCTAAAGACAATCCCACAATAGTTGAAATATTAGATTTACTAAAACAGACATTAGCAGCAAAAGCAAAAAGACTTAAAAAATATATTGCAAGTAACAAGCGTAGAATAGATAACACGAAGTTTATGACTAATCAACGTGGCTTTTATAAGGATATGGAAAAACAAAATACAGCAAACAATAACAGATCGCTGCCGAGCAATGTTGAAACTAAGTCATTTTGGGAAAACATATGGTGTAACCCAAAGGCACATAAAACAGGAACGTGGATAAGAGAGGAAAAAGCTAGAACAACAAATATACGTACAATGCTTGCATGGGAAATAACACTAGAAGAAGTACAACATGCAATAAAGAAGACCCAAAATTGGAGGGCACCGGGACCAGACAAATTACAAAATTTTTGATATAAGAAACTAACAACTACACATGCACAAATTGCTAAGTGCTACACAAAGATACTAAAGGAGCCGGAAACAATGCCAACATTCATATGCACAGGAGTAATTTACCTTTTACCAAAGTCTGCAGAAGCCACGATCCATCCAAGTATCGGCCGATTACGTGCTTGCCCACCATCTACAAAATACTTACGTCTGTGATAACAGATAAAATATACAAGCACATGGAAACAAATAAATTACTACCTGAGGAACAAAAAGGTTGCCGTAAGGGATCCAAAGGGTGCAAAGAGCAATTGGTAATTGACTCGGTTATCTCCAACCACGCCAAAAAAACGAAGACTCCATTGCATGTTGCATACATAGATTATCAAAAGGCGTTTGATAGCGTGCGACACAGCTGGTTAAAAGAAGTTCTCGACTTATATAAAATAGAAGGACATATTAAAAACTTCCTAAGCCATGCTATGTGTGAATGGAAAACAACTCTTGTATTGAACGGCGCAACCACTAAGGACATTGCTACAATTAACATAAACAGAGGAATATTCCAGGGTGATGCTCTCAGCCCGCTGTGGTTCTGCTTAGCGCTACAGCCGCTGACAGCCACCCTGAATAAACTGAAAAAAGGATTTGATCTCTATGGTACCAATCTAAGTCACTTATGGTACATGGACGATCTCAAACTGTTTGCCAACTCACAGAACAACTTACACAAATTGATTGACTGCGTCGGGAAATATAGTACAGACATATCCATGATGTTTGGAATGGATAAATGCAAACTCAACAGCATGGAGAGGGGAAAATGGATACAACAACCAGGATATGTAGTGAATGAACATCAAGGTGAAATAACAGGTATGGAGGAAGAAGAAAAATATAAATATTTAGGCTACGAACAAACTTTGGGTATTGTTGAGAAAAAAGTTAAAGAAGATTTAACGAATACTTACCTCCAGCGCGTAGAAGCCGTCTTGAAAACAGAATTATCTGCAATTAACACCAGCAGGGCTATAAATACTTACGCAACATCGGTCCTTACTTACAGTTTCGGAGTTGTCAATTGGACGGACACAGAACTGGATACTCTAGATCGTCAAACAAGAAAGGCATTTAAGAAACATCGAGCACATCATCCACAAAGTGCAGTAGAAAGGTTTCACTTACCCCGTCGAGATGGTGGAAGAGGTATACCAAGTATACGAGACAAGCATTACAAACAAATAAAAAATCTTCGGTATTACTTCCCTGAGAAAGCCGCCACCTGCAACATACACAAAAAATAGTAAAAATGGACATAAACCTTACTCCGCTATACTTAGCAGATAAAACTTATAACCCGCTTGCAAAAATAAAAAGTATAGAAGAAATAAAAGATCAATGGAAAAGTAAAACTCTGCACGGTAGATACCCCGCACTCATGGAAAACAGGGACATTGATGCGCAACTATCACAGGTGTGGCTTAGAAAAAGTAATATCTTCAGAGAAACAGAAGGATTCATCCTAGCCATACAAGACCAGATCATCGCAACACGACTGCATGCAGCTAATATACTAAAACAAGATATAGTAAGTGTAAAATGTCGCATGTGTAACGAGAATGATTAACACATAGATCACATCATATCGGGGTGCTCTGTATTAGCACCACAACAATATCTACAGCGGCATAATCAAGTGGCAAAAATCATACATCAAGATCTGCGAAGTAAACATCTAGGACTTCAGGATACACAGCCGTACTATAAATATAATCCACCTCTGGTAGAAGATAAGAATGAAGGAAGAATTTACTGGAACCGAAAAATTATAACCGACAACACAATAGAACACAATATCCCAGATATAGTCTTAGTCAACAAAGCAGAAAAGAAAACCTACATCATTGATATTACTGTTTCTCACGCTACAAATCTAAAGAAAGCTCACACCGATAAAATTAATAAGTACTTACCACTTGCTGATGAGGTGAAGAAAATGTGGAAAATGGAGTCGGTCATTGTTGTCCCAATCGTTATCGGTGCAACCGGAGAGATCCCTAAGACATTAAGGAAAAACTTAGAAAAACTACAGCTTCGAGAAGATTTATACTTACTGCTACAGAAGGCCACAATCCTAGGGACCTGCAATATTGTAAGAAGGGTATTAGGATAAGTTTATAATAACCAAAAATGAATCGTTGTTAATACTAATATATTTATTTGTTATTTTGTACAAACATAAGTATTTACATATTTGTTACACAACCGTATGTAAATTAGACCTGTTCTTTATATTGGGAGGACAGTGGGAAGGAGGAGGGATGATAATAATAATAATAATAATAATAATAATAATAATAATAATAATAATAATAATAATAATAATAATAATAATAATAATAATAATAATAATAATAATAATAATAATAATAATAATAATAATAATAATAATAATAATAATAATAATAATAATAATAATAATAATAATAATAATAATAATAATAATAATAATAATAATAATAATAATAATAATAATAATAATAATAATAATAATAATAATAATAATAATAATAATAAAATTATAAATTAAACCGTCAACACAAGGGTTACACCATAGAAAACCAAAACTTCACCCACCTCTGGTATATGGATGACTTGAAACTCTTCGCAAAGAAAAAGGAAGAAATGGGGAAAATGTTAAAAAATGTAGGAACATTCAGCACAGACATAAAGATGACATTTGGGTTGAACAAATGTAAAACAAGCACAATGATACATGGAAAATGGCAGGAAAGTGCAGGATTTGATATTCAAAACCAAGGAAAGATAACAGGAATGTTAGAAAATGAGAGCTATACTTACCTTGGTTATGCTCAGGCTCAAGGGATTGAAGATAAGACCTGTAAAAAAATGTTACGAGACACCTACCTTACTAGAATCCAGGCATTACTAAAATCTAGTCTATCAGCCAGAAATCTTACTAAAGCCAATAATACATATGCTACATCGGTACTCACCTATAGTTTTGGTATTCTAAACTGGACCGAAACAGAACTGGAAGAGATGAATCGGAAAACTAGGAAAGAGTACCGTAACAATCGTGGACACCATCCCCACAGCGCCATTGAACGGTTTCACTTACCGCGGCATCAAGGAGGAAGAGGAATTCCTAGCATACCACTGCGAAATATGACACAGGTCCAAAACCTCAGAAAATATTTCCATGAAAAAGCAGAAGACTCCAAGATGCACAAGGTAATAGTAGAAGCAGACAAGCGATTAACACCTTTACGCCTAGCAGAAAAACAACTTCAAAGCTCTAAGAAATGCCTCACTGTGCAAGAATTAAAAACTATATGGAAATCAAAACCATTGCATGGCAAGTACATTGCACAAATACATCAAGAGCATATAGACACCAGAGCATCGGAAACGTGGCTTAGAACTGGCGCACTTTTTAATGAAACTGAGGGCTTCATTACTGCGATCCAAGATCAAGTAATACCAACGCGCAGCTACCGGAAAAGGATTATAAAAGAAGCAATACCCAACATAAAGTGCCGTATGTGTGGGGATTATGAGGAAACCCTGGACCACATAATGTCAGGGTGCACAGTCTTAGCTCCGAAACAATACCTAGATAGACATAACAAGGTAGCAGGTATAGTCCATCAAGAACTAAGAAAGAAATATATGGAATACAATGAGATCGTCCCCTGTTATAAATACTATCCACCTAACATCTGTGAAGATAACAAAACTAGGCTTTATTGGAATAGGAAAATAATTACCGATAAAACAATCGAGTGCAACATCCCTGACATTGTACTGACGCTGAAGAACGAGAAAATTACATACATAATCGATATAACTGTCCCACTATGTGCCAATGTCAATACAGGCTATGCGGGAAAAATTAATAAATATTTACCATTAGCTGATGAGATCCGCAAGATGTGGAAGATGGATCGAGTCCAAATAGTACCAGTAGTCTTGGGATGCACCGGCGAAATCCCACTAAAATTACATAAAAAAAATAATAATAATAATAATAATAATAATAATAATAAACCCCCAGGGGATGGGTTCCTTATGTTGGAACCTGCACGGGGAGTGGCGTCCCCGGGTCCCCGAGCCACGAGGAGTTGGTGCCCGCACCATTGGGAAGTAGCGTCCCCACGGATCTCTGAGCTACGTGTGGCAGCCCCACACATACCGCTGCTAGGGCTAGCACCCCGAAACAGTGTGACCTTTCTAAACGCTCCTGTCAATACAAGAAGGAACAGATACTCTGGCGGGCCGGGACAGCAGGACCCGGGTCGGAACCGTCGTGATGCCATACCTGCAAACGACCCCCCACGCAATGTCCCCGGACAACGAACCAGGCGCTCACAACAACCCCAGACGCCTGTAGAGGAGTTAAGTGTTGCTGAACCAGTTTTCAGCCCACTAGTTCTTC
Source organism: Harpalus rufipes (assembly GCA_951394225.1). Classification (NCBI taxonomy): domain Eukaryota; kingdom Metazoa; phylum Arthropoda; class Insecta; order Coleoptera; family Carabidae; genus Harpalus; species Harpalus rufipes. Next base: position 44,491,996 of record OX596278.1, on the reverse strand, counting down.
CCGCAGTAGACAGAGGACCATCTGGAATGATGAAATCAATGAGTACGTGGTCCGATGCTACTATAAAATTACAAATTTAGAGACATACAAAGGGCCATTCACTAAAGAACTTCATAGACTAGTGACGACAAAGTATCCAGAATTAAGAGGAAAAACAGTGCAGAATATTATAGACCAGAGACGTTCCATATTCTGCAACAGCCGGTTACCTGCTGAAACAATAAAGAGAATTAAGAATGAAGTGGCGATAGAGCTGGGAATCCAGACTTACGTAGAAGACGAAACACCAACTCCTGAAGGACAAATTACAGTTGAAGACAACCCGGTTGAAGAAGAATTTCTCCGTCAGTTGCTAAAATACGAAGGGATGGACCCAAATTTTAGACCTCGGCTTCCTAAACTAAAGAACAATGGTGAAACAAGCGAAGTAATAAAGAACGTAGATGCAGTAATAGGCAAAAGACTAAGTGAAGAGATATCACTCACAGAACTACACACACTGATTTATGTTGGTGCGGTAACAACATTAGAACTGCATGGACAGAAAATAGGAAGTACCAACAAGAGGCCTACAAAGGAAAAGAAGAAATGTAACACACCCGCATGGGCGAGAAGAATGATTAACAAAATCAGTGGACTTAGAAAAGAAATTGGCATTTTATGCCAAAGCACTAAACCACAAGCTTCTGCGAAAGTCAACAAAGCTGCCACTGAAATTGCTAATAAACACAAATCTCAAGAAAACCCTACATCAATAGAAGTATTAGATCTATTAAAACAGAAGTTAGCTGCAATGAGTGCCAGACTAAAAAGGCACAAACAAAGTAACACCCGCAGACAACACAACCATATGTTTGCTGCGAACGAGAAAATTTTCTACAGAAGCCTGCAGAAGAAAATGGATACTGAAGAAGGATCACCACCTACATCCAATGAAACCAGAAAGTACTGGAAGGATATCTGGAGCAATCCAGTTAAACACACACAAAACAAATGGTACTACGAGGAAAAGGCGCACAACAGCAACCTTAGAACCATGTTAACATGGGAGATCAGTAAGGCAGAAGTAGAAAAAGCGATAAGGAAAACACAAAACTGGAAAGCACCAGGTCCCTATAAGGTGCAGAACTTCTGGATAAAATACTTACCATCAACTCACAGACAACTGGCGAAATGTTATACAGAAATCCTGCAAAATCCAGAACTTATGCCAACATTTTTAACCAGTGGTAATACTTTCCTGTTACCAAAGACAGAAACCTTGTCCCCAGATCCGGCGGCGTACAGACCAATTACCTGTCTATCAACGAGTTATAAAATACTTACCGCTATAATCTCGGAAAAACTCTATGAACACCTAAAAAATAATAAAATATTAGATGAAGAGCAAAAAGGTTGCCGCAAGGGCTCGCAGGGTTGCAAAGAGCAACTGGTGTTTGATTCAGTCATCACCAATCATGCTAAGAAAAGGAAGGAGTCATTATACACTGCTTATATAGACTACAAAAAAGCGTATGATTGTGTACCACATACATGGTTAGTAGAGGTACTAAAACTATACAAAATAGAAGACCATATCATACAATTCCTACAACATGCCATGAAGAACTGGAATACGACCCTTATGATGAATACACCAAATGGAACAATCGATGCTGGCCATATACCAATACGTAGAGGCATCTTCCAAGGTGATGCCCTTAGTCCACTATGGTTTTGTCTCTGCATAAAACCATTAACATCATTATTAAACCGTCAACACAAGGGTTACACCATAGAAAACCAAAACTTCACCCACCTCTGGTATATGGATGACTTGAAACTCTTCGCAAAGAAAAAGGAAGAAATGGGGAAAATGTTAAAAAATGTAGGAACATTCAGCACAGACATAAAGATGACATTTGGGTTGAACAAATGTAAAACAAGCACAATGATACATGGAAAATGGCAGGAAAGTGCAGGATTTGATATTCAAAACCAAGGAAAGATAACAGGAATGTTAGAAAATGAGAGCTATACTTACCTTGGTTATGCTCAGGCTCAAGGGATTGAAGATAAGACCTGTAAAAAAATGTTACGAGACACCTACCTTACTAGAATCCAGGCATTACTAAAATCTAGTCTATCAGCCAGAAATCTTACTAAAGCCAATAATACATATGCTACATCGGTACTCACCTATAGTTTTGGTATTCTAAACTGGACCGAAACAGAACTGGAAGAGATGAATCGGAAAACTAGGAAAGAGTACCGTAACAATCGTGGACACCATCCCCACAGCGCCATTGAACGGTTTCACTTACCGCGGCATCAAGGAGGAAGAGGAATTCCTAGCATACCACTGCGAAATATGACACAGGTCCAAAACCTCAGAAAATATTTCCATGAAAAAGCAGAAGACTCCAAGATGCACAAGGTAATAGTAGAAGCAGACAAGCGATTAACACCTTTACGCCTAGCAGAAAAACAACTTCAAAGCTCTAAGAAATGCCTCACTGTGCAAGAATTAAAAACTATATGGAAATCAAAACCATTGCATGGCAAGTACATTGCACAAATACATCAAGAGCATATAGACACCAGAGCATCGGAAACGTGGCTTAGAACTGGCGCACTTTTTAATGAAACTGAGGGCTTCATTACTGCGATCCAAGATCAAGTAATACCAACGCGCAGCTACCGGAAAAGAATTATAAAAGAAGCAATACCCAACATAAAGTGCCGTATGTGTGGGGATTATGAGGAAACCCTGGACCACATAATGTCAGGGTGCACAGTCTTAGCTCCGAAACAATACCTAGATAGACATAACAAGGTAGCAGGTATAGTCCATCAAGAACTAAGAAAGAAATATATGGAATACAATGAGATCGTCCCCTGTTATAAATACCATCCACCTAACATCTGTGAAGATAACAAAACTAGGCTTTATTGGAATAGGAAAATAATTACCGATAAAACAATCGAGTGCAACATCCCTGACATTGTACTGACGCTGAAGAACGAGAAAATTACATACATAATCGATATAACTGTCCCACTATGTGCCAATGTCAATACAGGCTATGCGGGAAAAATTAATAAATATTTACCATTAGCTGATGAGATCCGCAAGATGTGGAAGATGGATCGAGTCCAAATAGTACCAGTAGTCTTGGGATGCACCGGCGAAATCCCACTAAAATTACATAAAAGTCTGGAAACATTACAACTTCAAAAGTCACTGTACATACCCATGCAGAGAGCTGTTTTACTACATACCTGCAGCATCGTTAGAAGGGTCCTGGGAGAGTCCTGAATTGAACCTGAAAAAGAAAAATATAATTAGTATAATATACCAGTAACTTAATACATTTTACTTACTAAACCATTGTACATACTTGCCGCTGGCCGTATGTATGATTATTACCTGGATAAAAACAGAGAAATAGGCAAAAATAATAATAATAATAATAATAATAATAATAGAGGTTTACAACAAATAGAGGCAAGTTATTATAACACAATTTATAGCCTAAGTTACTATATGAAGAAAAATATTCACCGGGACACTATAATTGAAAACATAACAAAATTTGAAATGAGCCTACCACAATCAAAATCTATTCTCAAAAAATCAAAGAAAATTCAGGAGAAACTTTATAAACCTATAGGAGAACCAGAAGAAGTGTATGGGAGTTATGGGGCAGAAATAGAAGAAACTCAAGAAGAAGGAGCTCGGTACACAACACAACAGCTAGTTCAACAAGATAGCAGATCTCCAAATACAGTTAAAGAAAAGAGCCAGCAAAGACTTTTTGAAATTTGGAAGAACAAGAAATTACAAGATCAAGTATGACAAAGTCCAATCTTTTAAGTGGCTACCAATTGGAACTTTGAAAGGAGAAACTGAAAGCTTGTTAACAGCTACACAAGATCAAGCAATAAAAACGCGGTACATTGCGCAAAAAATTTATAAAAGTGACATAGATAAAAAATGGAGGATTTGTAAAAAAGAAGATGAAACCATACATCATATAATATCGGCTTGTGGTTCATTGGCAGAAAAGGAATACATAGATAGGCATAATAAAGTATGTAATTTAATTCATTATAACATTTGTAAATTTTATGTTTGTCCAAATTTAGAAAAATACTGGTATAAACACGAACCACAAAAAGTAACTATAAGCACTGATAATCAAGTTACAGTATTATATGATATGGGCATCCAAACAGACCGAGATATACGAGCTAATAGACCAGATATTGTAATAAAAACAAAGAAAATTACTTATATTATAAACGTATCTGTACCAGCGGATGAAAACATTATTGCAAAGACTGCCGAGAAACTTCTCAAATATAAAAATTTAGAAATCGAAATTAAAAGAATGTGGCAAACAAAAACTATTGTCTTGCCCATAATAATAGGAGCTACGGGTTTCGTTGACGATGAGTTTCAAAAGAACACCGAAAAAATGCCTGGTAAACATGACCCTACCGAAATCCAGGCAACGGCAATAATTGGAACAGCACATATCATTAGAAAGGTGCTAACGTAGACATCCATACCTAAGCTGCTTGGTAAGCTGCCGGATGGAGTGATTCTTCCGAACTGCGGAATACATATTTATCCAGAATATCGGGATGAACAATAATTTGTATTTTCATTTTATAATGTAATATATGTATTAGTAGTTTGTGAAATAAAGAGATAATAATAATAATATACCAGCTGCGACTAACATCGCAAAGACATTCCAAAAAAATTGAAAAGTACATGGCCTTGGCCCAGGAGCTAAAAATCATATGGAAACAGAAAAGAGTCGTAATACCAATAATAATTGGCGCTACATGTGAAATTCTAAATAAAGTATTTGACGGTCTACAACAGCTAAAAATTGAAGAAAACTAATTTCATTTTCCCATAATGCAGAATTATATCGCCTAAAATATATGCAATATAGTACGTAAAGTGCTAAATCGGGACTCGACTGACACTCCATTTCAAAGAGAAGTAGAAGATAATGAAGCCCCCCCACATTGCGATGATGGAGATAAGACGATGAAAGAAGACACACATCCAAGCCCATGGTGGGAATCGAACCAGGATCCGAGCGGTGGTGGCCGCTTTGAGCGCTGCCTCAACACGCTCGGCCACCGAGGCGGCTACTATTAGTTATTATATTTTTAATATTGTCCATTTTAAAATTTAATAAACTTTTCAATTATAATAACATACATCTATTTGCTTTTTTCCTCTATTTATTTTTAAATGAATATGTAAACCATTTAAAATTTAACAGATCGTAACTGGTTGGGAAGGGGTTATCGAGGAGTAGTGGTGGGGGTCGTCTCAAATGACGCCATACCTACTGTTATGTACTACTGATATTTTCACAGAATAAGAGTTTATTTGTGTTCAAATAGTATACCTTTACCTTCGTGCCTTAACAATTTTTGTAAATTGTTATTATTTTCGGGTTTGTGGTAACCCACTAAGAGGGACATGCGTGATTTTATGTATGTATTTATAGAAGTTTTATAAAAAGTTGCACAACCATTCTTATTCTACCTTACGACACTTACCTCTAATCCTGGACATTGGTAGCAGTACTTTATTTCTAATTCTATTGTAATGCACGTACGTACCTACATTTTACAATAAATTAAATTTAAATTTACAGTGGTGTCGGATTTATAGGGCGAAAAATGAACATTATAACACTGCCTGAGAATCTGGTCGCGAAGCTGGGGACCCGGGTTCGATACCGAACGACGCCAAAAAATTACATCGAATTTTAATGGTAAAAAATTAACCCCTGTGGCGCACTCTCCACGCCAGCAATGAGTGCCTGTGAGGTGACGCCTGGTAAGCGTCCACACGGTAAAAATATTCCATTATTACTGATATCTGTGTACGAAGCAGATTGGAACACCCAGCAATGGGTAATATGCCATGATGAAATATTTATTTATTTTTATTTATAGTAACAATTATCAATTTATTTTGATTTTTATATACCGAAACCGACACCAACATAAATGTAAAATTCTTATACAACAGAGCTTGACGAGATCTTGCATTTCATACTAAACATGACATGTTTCCAATAAGCTTTTGCAATAATATAGCTGATCGAGATGTCCAATTATTAGCATTTATGCATGATAGTGCACCTGATTAGCTCTTAAATATGAAAGTATAATATATTTTTGATAATTTTTTGCAAATATTATGAAAATTATTTACACTTATACAGAACAACCCGTAGTAAGATGTTTTATTTTAAAAAAAATAAGTATTAATTATTAAAAAATTATTTACAATGAATTTTGAACACACATTTCAAAAGAAATTTTACAGTATAATGCAGCAAGATCTTGTTCTCTTTTCATTAGGGATTTTTGCAGTATGTTGCTTTGGTAAACATTTATTGTCATGATGAAAGTCATAGTGTTTGTTACAATAGATACAGGCAGAATATGTTTCATCTGCCTCTCGCGGAGAAGGTTTTTTATTATCTTCGTTATGATAGGTGTCATTATTTAATTTTTTTGATTGTATAGGCCTCTTTTACCATTTTTAACTTTTTTCTTGTTCTTGGAGAATGTTTAGCTTTCTTCTTGTTTTGCTTACGGATATTAATAAGAGTTTCATTTTCCATTCTGGCAAGCTTTTCTCTTGCCTCTTGTCTCTTTTTATATATTACTCTTCTTCTGCTTATTAACGACTCCATGTATTGTATTGTAGAATTCGTATTAAATTTTAATTCAGTTGAGAATGTAGACGTTAATTTCACATTTTCCTCATTTACATTTTTTGATTTGGAAATGGTAGGCGGGCTAGTTTTTGCTCGCTTAGTTAGTTTCTTTGTTGCACACGTATTAGTATTCGCTCGCTTTATCCCTGTCACAGGCGAGACAGCATTGTTTGCAGTTTCTAAGGCATTATTCTGTTGTTCATTGGGGTCGTAGCTTAATATATCAGTATTATTTGTCTTTGCTCTTCCTGTGTAAACACCGCAGTTGCTATGTATCCTATCGATGATATTCCTCGGAGCGATGTCTTTTGTGTCTCTACAAACAGATTTTTTTCTAGAATTTGTCGTTCTGTATTTACTCTTAAATGTATAGATAAATTATCATTCAAATTTTCTGAAAATTACTCACATTTGCTGGTTTGTATTGTCGTCATTTACGTTGTTCTCTTCGTTTGCATATTCATCGATTAAAAGATTAAAGGTTCTTGACGAGGCTTTTACCCTTTTATATGTAAATATAAATTGTAAAATTGTTGTATAAACAAACTTATATGCAATTACTTACAGAAGTTCATGTAGGTCACAAATTAAATTCTCTGTGCCATGTTCACAATTAGCAGTCTTGGCCATAGAAACCTTTTCATTTCCTAAAAGAAACAACGTTTCTTTCGAACACGTTCCGTTACCATTCTCAATTTCTGTGCCTTGAATACACTCGTCAATCATAGCTACATGTTCCATAGTTACATTTCTCAAATTCTCTTCAGAAGTAGTTTCCCTTTATACGTATATTATAATAATTATAAATCTTACACTAACCTAAACATGTATAAATACTTACAATGGTCTAATACTATTACTACTAATGTTTTCTTTTCCTTGTTCTTGGCTATTATCCATTATAAATTTTTTTCCCACTTATTCAAAACAAAAATCCTATTAATTTGAATAATAATAACTATTTTGGTACCAAAATTATCTGGCCAAACAATTACTAAAATGGCTGCTGAAACCCGAGACCGAAATGGTAATGGTCGGTACATCAGCATGCATGATAGTAGTTCCACCTATAGTGATATTTAGGAAAAAAATTATTATTTGTAAAATTTATTTAATTATTCTATTAAATTTATTTGAAAACGTAATGCTAAATTATTATTTGAAGAAATATACCGTTTTTAAATTTATAGTCTAATTTAATTAGGGAAGCAACAATCGCCAATTAAAAATATAATATATTTCCGATATATGTAGCATATTTCATATACACCCGATATATGAATATTTTCACACAAATTGCATGATATTAAATGTACCTAACATTCATTTGTAAGAAAACAATATAATTTATTGACGAAAGATCACAAAATACATAATGGAAAGCAAATCCAAATAAATATAACAATCCCTAATCACTGGATGGTCCAGACTCTTTCCTGCAAGCACCAATAGTTTGGAATGGATGAGTATACTCTCTCAGTGAGCACTTAAGATCAATGTAAATACGCAAGGCCTCAGCCCAACTTTGGGATTAGGATAGGATTAGGTACCAGTTCCAGCCGCACTGCAGACTCTTCCTCAGCCCGCAAGCGAGGGTACAGCCGAACCGCTGAACCAGTCTTTCTCAACATCGCAGCGTGAGAACAACCAGTCCTAGCCGCACTGTAGACTCTTCCTCAGCCCGCAAGCGAGGGTACAGCTGAACCGCAGAACAGCTCTTTCTCAACAACACAGCGTGAGAGCAACATCATATAGTATCAACACAACCCTAGTACTCACCGTTACACAAAAAGAAATAAATACATCCTCTATACCCTGATGTTGCAGCTTAAGCCACTCTGGCACAACTGACCGATAACTAAATAAACAATCATTTAATATAGACGATCATGCAATTCAATTTAAAGCTGAAATTAAAAGGTTAAAGAGGGAAGTAAATAAACATAATACTTGCATAACTCAAAATGACGCTAACACATTTGAAATATATTAGATATTGTTAACTAATTTTGTGTTTCTTCCATAATCTTTATGTTTCTATTGATATATTTAAAAAAAGGTTGATGTTGTTATTTTTTTCGTGTTTCTGCTAACCTAGTAAGTAGGACGTGCGTGATTTTATGTATGTACATATGTATGTATACATAGAAGTTTTATAAAAAGTTGCACAACCATTCTCATTCTACCTTACGACACTTTGCTCTAATCCTGGATATTGGTAGCAGTACTTCATTTCTAATTCTATTGTCTAGCAATTACATACTTACATTTTACATTAAATTAAATTTACAGTTACATTTACAGTGGTGTCGGATTTACAGGGCGAAACATGCACATTATAGCACTGTATGTGTTCCCGTAATTTAATTGTGGAAGTAACAATTATCAATTACTTAAAAAAATGAACATATTCCCGAAATAACACATTTCAATTTCATACTCGGCATATAAATATTCGTTCATAAAGTACTTGCTAATACCAAAAATAAGCAGTATTGTTACAACTGCACATTTAATTGAAATTTACTTCCTATTGTTGACTAATTCTGTATTTCTTCCGTATTCTGTATGATTCTACGAATATATTTAAAGATGTTCTCAGGTCAAAATAATGTAGAAATCATTGAAAACAGCGATATTATTTTCTTGTTTTAGAATATGTGACCTTGATCAAATTTAGAGAAAATAATAGAGTTAAAATAACATACTCATATATTTTTAAATTTGTTAAATATTAAAAGAATTCAAGAAAAATTGCATTAAAATTTCTATGACGTCATCTGTGCAGTTATAAAAGCAACGAGAGCGAAACAGACAGGGATACATCTATCTCTTTCGCTCTTATTTCCTGTATTGCAGTTTTGATTTTGATTTCTCGAATTCCAATAATATTTAATCAATTTTATAAAATACGGGTATATTAATTTTAAATCTATAATTAGATCAATAAAAAAAATGGTTACTACACCATTCACGTCGATTTCAAGACTGATGTGTCAATTTTTATATACCGAAACTGACACCAACATAAATGTAATTTTTTTGTACAACATAGTTTAACGAGATCTTACATTTCATATTAAACATGGCATGTTTCCGATAAGCTTTTGCAATAATATAGCTGATCGAGATGTCCAATTATTTACATTTATGCGTGATAGTGTACTTCATTTGTAACTATAAAAATTATAAATACGTGTGGACCAGGAATTGCAAAATCTATGCGCGTAAAGACGAATCAGCAAGAACACATCAAATAAACAGTGTGACTGACCTTCATAAACTTATTTGAATTGTTTAATTAAACACTTGTTGTCTTTTTTATTTATAAATATGAATTCACCTGTTTCTAATACTCGGGTCCTTGACCCAAATATTTGCAACTTTAAATGCGGGCATATCAATATTGGATCGCTTAATTCATGCTTTTTGGAATTTAAAGATTTTCTATATGATCAAAATTTTGACATTTTAGCTGTCACTGAAACATGGATAAGTGATACCTCCCCAGCTGATCTATTTAACATTGATGGTTACAAATTAATTAGTTTACCAAGAGCTGACAAACGTGGTGGTGGTATCGCTTTTTATATTCGCTCTAACGTTCATTATAAAATATTAAATACCTCATTTGTGACGAAAAATATTGTCGAACATTTATGGATCTAGATTACAAACTTAAATTGTACGCTAATTGTTGGTGTAGTGTACAATCCACATTGTCAATTTTATAAAGATCTCAGTGTTTTGGAACCCATATTTGCAGAATATGCTACAATGGCGGACTGTATTATATGTACTGGAGATATAAATGTTAATTTATTAATAAATGATGCACGTTCCTTATTTTTTTAAAATTTGTTATCTGCGTACGGAATGTATCAATTAATTGATAAATACATGCGACCAGCTTCAAAATCTCTTTTGGATACAATATCCAAAAGCTACAATAGCTATATCTAATCCATCCTTATGTTCCATTGCTGATGTTATTGAATGTACTAATCTTACAGATCACTCTTGTGTTTATTGTATTTTAAATCTACCTAAACCTATTTCGTCATTTAAAAATATTATTTTTAGAGATTTTAAGAACATTGATTTTGGAATTTTTTTTGAGGATTGTCAAAAGGTACAGTGGAATAATATTATACAATTAAATAATATAAATCATAAGTTAGAATTTTTGAACAGTAATATTATTGCACTGTATGACAAACATGCACCCATAAAAATTGCCAGAGCCTCTAAAAATTATTGTCCATGGTTCACTCCTGTGATTAAAATTATGCATCGTAAAAGAGATAAAGCGTTTACAAAATAAATACAACTATTACAAACAGCTGCGCAACTTAACAACTGCTGCTATACGTAAAGAAAAACAGGCTTTCTTGGAGTGGGAAATAAACAATAGTGTTAGAGACTCTGGTAAACTATGGAATAATCTTAAACGTTTAGGTGTAACTAAAAGCGTATCAGAAAAAAATATTCCGGAATCACTTTACGAATCAGAAAAATATGGGCAACATTTATTAACTCAAACAGGTATAAGTACTCGTACAGTTGATCTTAATTCGAAGAATTTTTATTTAAATAATAAATATAGAGAGCAACCTGGGCAGCCTTTTAATTTTAAAAGTATTGACAGTGAAACCGTGGTTAAAATTATACAAGCGAAAAAATCAAATGCAGTAGGTATAGACGGTATATCACTCAAAATGATTAGATTAATATTACCCATTATTGTGGATTACATTACTCATATTGTTAACACATGTATTCTTGAAGGTGTGATATCTGATGTTTGGAAGATAGCAATTATTAAACCAATAGCTAAAGTTCGGAACTGCTCTACCTTTGATGACCTGAGACCTATCAGTATCCTTCCAACTTTGTCTAAGATTCTTGAGAGAGTATGTTGTGATCAAATTATGTTATATGCAGTGGAAAACAACATTTTGCCAACTAATCAATCTGGATTCAGAACTGGACATTCCACAAACACATGCCTTTTAAATATTGTAGATAATTTAGTAGAGAACTATGATAAGTCTATCATCTCACTATTAATTCAGATTGACTTTTCCAAGGCTTTTGATATGGTTGATCACAGCATGCTCCTCGCAAAATTGAAATACTACAATTTTTCTGATTTCGCAGTAGAATGGTGTAAAAAATACTTGACGGATAGATTCTTTCAAGTATGCATGTCCTCGAAGGTAGAAGCAAATAATTCTCGGAACTTTAATATTTTGTGCGGTGTTCCACAAGGGTCCATTTTAGGACCTTTCTTCTTCCTTATATATGTTGCAGATATGCCATCTGTACTTAATTTTTGTACGGCGCATATACGTACGCCGACGATACCCAAGTATTAGCTTCCATAAATCCACAGCCTGAGTACATAAATGAACAATGTGCAATAGTAAATAGTGAACTTGATAAATTAGCAGCATGGATAAAAAATAATGGCCTCAAAATTAACGCAAGTAAATCGTCTCTTCTTGTAGTGGGTAATTACGGTAATATACCTGATATTATTTTGGATGGCGAGACAATTAAGCGTACATCTACCACTAAAATTTTGGGTCTCAATTTTGACAGAAATTTAAGTTTTAGTATTCATTTGAACCAAAAGCTCTGTGCTGCTAGGCTCAAATTACGTCACCTTTTTCATTTCAGACATGACCTTAGTCCTACAATCAAACTACGGCTAGTGAACACCTTGATATTGCCACTATTTGATTACTGTGCTTGTGTTTTGTACCAAACCTAACACAAACTGACAAAAACAGAATCACCCTTCTAGAAAACAGTTGTTTACGATTCGTTTACGGGGTACGTAAATATGACCACATAAGCAAATTTCGAGAGTTAGCTAATATACCGACTATCGAAAATCGTGTAAAAATCGCGTATCTCTGTCTAGTACATAAAGTTTTACTAACCGGTTCTCCGTCTTATTTATTTGATAAATTAATTCAAAAGAATTATAATTATACTCTTCGAATTAAGAATTTGTATATTATACCATCTTTTAGAAAGTCAAAATTTAAGGGATCTTTCTCCTATCTGTCACCAATGCTCTATAACGCTATTCCTGATTCGTTAAAATCTCTGTCTCTATATACATTTCGTAGATATATAAAAGAAATGTTTAGCACTTAACTTTGTTCATTTTTGTTATATAATTTCTATATGTAGTATTTATAATATCTAAGTTGTAAATTATTCTTTGTAAAAAATCCTGGTAATTTAATTTTTTTTATATTTATTTGTATGGTTGGGTGGAAGAACAGCCTTTGGCTGAACCCCGCCTTTGGTTTATAGTCAATAAAGATTATTATTATTATTATTATTATAAATGTGGAAGTATAATATGTTTTTGATTTTTTTTTTGCAAATATTATGAAAAATTATTTATACTTATACAGGACAACCCTTACTAAGATGTTTTATTTAAAAAAAAGTATTAATCATTAAAAATTTATTTACAATAAATTTTGAACACACATTTCAAAAGAAATTTTACAGTATAATGCAGCAAGAACTTTTTCTCTTTTCATTAGGGATTTTTGCAGTATGTTGCTTTGGTAAACATTTATTGTCATGATGAAAGTCATGGTGTCTGTTACAATAGATGCAGGGGGAATATGTTTCATCTTACTCTCGCGGAGAATGTTTTTTATTATCTTCGTTGTGAAGGGGGTCATTATTCAACTTTTTTGAGTGTTGGCCTATTCTACCTTTTTTAACTTTTTTCTTGTTTATCTCAGGTTTATTAAAATTAAATCTCTTTCTTTCAATTAACGATTCCATGCATTGTACATTTGAGTCAGGATAGACAAAATAGGCATTACTTTTATTTAACCAGTCACTGTAATGCAAATTTATGCACTGTTTACTAGTTTTTAATAATTTTCTGGTTATATTGTATGAATGTAAATGTTCTTTTGAAAATTCACGAAATATGTTTAATCATTTTGACACAATTTTTACTATTTGTTCATTCGGTCTGCAAAGATATTGTACATCATTCACTTTGCCATAATTTTTAAGAACCAAATAAATTTCATTTTCATCAAGAAGGAGGTCATTTTTTTTTTTAATTTTATTACAATTATCGCAATTGTATTGTTTAATACAACGAAAAACCAAATATCCAGTGAAGTAGACCACACCACATTCCTCATATAGAGTCTTTGGCGATTGAATTTGAGATTCATTGCCATTGTCATCAGTATCTTGCACGTTTTCTGGTCGTACAATTTCAACATTGTCGGTCATTGCGCATACAATTTCTTGAGGCGGTGGAATGGATTCCGCTGATATTTCTGTTTCAATAATTGCATCTTCATCTATTTCACAATTTCCGCTTCAAACTGGTTTTAAAATTCTTATATGAATTGTTCTTTGCAATGTTTGCCTAAATTGTTTTGCAGTTGGATTTGGATTGTATCCCCCTCTATTTCTAATTATTGAAAAGTGGTTTTCCAGACAATCTTGCTGCAAAAAAAAAAAATATAGGATAGGTTGGCCATAGCTCAGTTGGTAGAGCGCTACTCCGGCAAAGTAGTGGTCCATGGTTCAAATCCATGTGGCTGACATTATCTTTTCACGCTTTCTTAATTTATTTAGAATCTTGCTGCAATCTATTTGTTAATAAAAATATATAATTCTCTTTTTTCATGTCCGCAAATAATTTTAAAATCCCATTAATAGTTTGAATGAAACCATGAATACAATATATATTTCTTCTTTCTTTGCCATCTTTATTATATATTTTGCAATTATCAAAAAATAATTTTGCTTCCTCTAAAGTTGACATTACTAATTTATTTTTATCTGATAATGCAGACTATAAGGATTCTTATTATTTAATACACGACTATTTAATGCATCAAATATATTCTTCATTTTTTCAATGAAAATAGCTGAGTTTTTTGCAGAATTATATTTAAGTGTTCCTGTCTGGATACCAGTTTGAATAGCTGCAGCTACTGAATGGCTAAAAATTTGAACTGCTAGTTTGACTGACATTCGTTCAAATGTGTTAGGAGAAATATGTCGCGATGTTATTTTATGAAGTAGTCTAACGCCTTCAATTTGCACACCTGTATTATATAGATCACGAATATCATTCCAAGATACTAGCTGACCATACATAAATATGTCTGTTGACAATAAAGTGTTCCTTATAGATTTTATTAAATGGGGTGTATCATAAATTGTATAAATCTATTGAGAATTATACACGAAAAATGGCTGCTCCGTTGTGACTCCTAAGGTTGAATAACATAAGCGATTATTTGCTCCTTGATCACAAACAATTAATTTTATATGAAGTCCAATAATTTGGCATTTTTTTATATTTTCTTTTAAAATTTTTGCATTTTTTTTTCCTTTTACAGGACCACACGTTAAATAGTAAGATACAGGAATTTTCCAAGAATAACAAATCCCACGCAACATAAATACAGTAACATGAGTAGCAATATTTTTGGTTCTTCCCAAATGACCCATATCTTCAAATCCTTCTACTAAATCTCTCTTCATATCAAACTCTAAAAACTTTTTAATGAACATTTCATCATACATTAGCACGCATTCTCTTTCCGAATTTTCCATTACATCTACTTTTTGTTTTAATCTTGAAAAAAGAATGGTTTCAATACCGTTGTCTAAATGAAAGAACATTAGCCATTTTCTTATTGTTCTCGGTGCCGGTAAAGTCGTTTGTGAATTAGTACGCATATTGTACAATGAAGGGGATTTATAAAAATAAGACAGAGCAAGTTGTTTTTCCTTTGCGGTCCAAGGAGCTTTATGTTTATGCCGTAGTTGCATATTTATGAATGTTGCAACATCGGATGATTTTTGATTTATCAATTCTTCTGTGCGATTGCGCTGTGTTAATTTTTTTTTCCGTAATCGTAAATTTTGAACTCTTTTACATTTTAGTAACTGAGACTGTTTCTTAATTTTAGCTAATAACATTAATTTTGTGGGAGAATTTTTAATTTTTGTTGGAGTTCTAAACATAGTACCATCGATTTTAGATGAAGATGAAGGAGATTTTAATTCACTACGCGCTTTCTTGGGTGGAGTAATATAACAAATTTCATCGATGTCAGCTGGATTTGTTATTTTTTGCTTATTTTTATAAACAGCTTTCACGGGTAATATATGTAAGTCCGGAAAATTAGGTTCTTCTTGTATTATAGGATAGGGAATAGCGTGTTTCACTAATCTTATCCGCGTTTGATTAGAACTGGACAGAATATATTCTGGTTTAAAATGAATTTCACAGATCACTTTATTTTTTAATTGTTCACTATCCAAACTAAATAGTCCGTCATTACTGCAATTGTTAATCCATTTATTCACGCGTTCTGTATCCCACACAGAAAATTTAAAAAATGAGAATTGTTTTGTGTCGCGTCTATTATTTACACAGTTTAAATAAACACAATAACCTGTTAACAATGCCATATTGACGGTGTAAAAGATACACAGAAACTAAACAACATTTTATGAAAAAGCAAAAGTTTAGAATTCATTTTCATCTTGCGCTCAGAATTTAATTTGTCGGGCGCAAACTCTTTTTGTGATCAGTACCGTCACTAGGATATGGCACATGGGGCAAATGTTCGCGGTAAAAAAACTGACAAAGATAGTAATCGAACAAAATTTTGTCTGTGTCAGTAAATAGACAATAAAGAAAACAATAAAATTTTATATCAAACACTTTTCTCTATGTCTAATAGTTACGAAGTTATTTGAAATTTAAATATTAGCCAAGGTCACCACAACTTTTAACTTAGTATAATTATTTGATTTTTTATGAAAAACAAAAGCACATCTGAGATGACTTCTGAATGGTAAACAAAAAGTTTCATTTAATCGAAGTCATTATTATTCTAATAGTTTTCTAGACGGCAGAGGTAAACCCTGTAAAAACTCATTTTTCACTGCCTTATATTTCGGAAACTTTAGAAGATCGGACCCATGTTAATTAGGTTTTTTTTTACTTATTTTGAGCAGTGCTATATATCTTTAATATTTGCGACACAGGTTCAGTAACACCCTGTATTTAGCTATATATATATATATATATATATATATATATATATATATATATATATATATATATATATATATATATATATATATATATATACTAATATCCTATGCACTATTTATTTGACATTTATTTCTTATATAGTTCATTATACAGGGTGTTAAAAGAAGGGGTAAAAAAAATAATTGAAAATATACATATTTCGATGAGCTAATTCTTACTCAAAAATATTTTTTCAAAATTCATTTCAACCGTCCCTAAATATAATAATGAATTAATTTATTTATTGTTCATAATCAGTTACGTGATTAAATAATTCATCGTTTTTATTAAAAATTTCGTGTCTCCGACTCCAAGCGACTTGACACTAATACATCCGAACATAATTACCGCCAGCCTGATCGAATGTTTGTACGACTAAATAATAAAATTATTAAAGGTGGCAGCATCATACGCAGCTTTCAGTGCGGTACACAAATGCTCAGGTTGCCAATCTATATATACTATTTAATCAATGGTTCTATGTTAAGAATGTTATTCTAAAAACTTTATTCAAATAACATTTTTCTCTAAAGTGCACCAAAATTAAGATATTAGAAAAGTACGAACGACACTTTTGCGCTAGGTAGACTAGCCCCTTAAAAATTTCACAGATCGTTTGTATTTCGTTTGTATATGATTGTATTTCTAATAAAAAAATTCTTCCGAAAGATATGGCAATTACATTTCACTGCCAAGTTCACGCTTGCAGCAAAGTTTACGTTTCTTTGTTAATTTCACAATTTCTTTTTTGTTTGTATTCGATTGAATTTCTAGTGAAATTTATGCAAAAAAATTGCACAAACCCAGCAAACACATAATACAGGATATCCGGATTTCGAAGGCCACCATTGGGATCTCGGAAACTATGAGAGATACGACTTTGGTTAAATGGGACATGTGGTGCGTCTTTGAGGGGTTATCTCAGATGTGCTTTTGTTTTGCCAAAAATTCTCATGGGAATGAAGTTGACGACGCTTCGCTCAGCGACCGGGCAGTGTATGTCCACTGTTCTGTAAAACCGTCAGGCAATATGAAAATACGCATAATCATCAATGTAAAAGATTATGTGACTATTAAATATATTTTTAAGTGTTACAAATAAACAATTTTTAATAATAAATTATTTCATCTGCTAAGATTAGGTCTTCTTACGATTAAGTACGGCTTAGTCAGCAATTCTATTGTAGTGGGGAGGTTAACAGGATCCCTAGCTTCCTTTTTAAATATATTTTTAAGGGATACAAATAAAAAAAAAATATTTCATCTAAGATTATAGGTACTTCTAACGATTAACGGGAACTGACAACACCCCAACGGGTTATTCAGCAATTCTATTGTGCTGGGGAGGTTAACAGGACCCTAGCTTCCTTATTAAATATATTATGAGGTGTTACAAATAAACAATTTTTAATAATAAATTATTTTATCTGCTAAGATTAGGTCTTCTTATGATTAAGGATAACTGACAACACTCCTACGGGTTAGCCAGTAATTCTATTGTGCTGGGGATGTTAACAAGACCCCCTAGCTTCCTTATTAAATATATTTCGAGTTGTTACAAATAAAAAAATAAATAATAATAAATTATTTCATCTGCAAAGATTATACTTTTCACAATTAAGGGTAACTGACAACACCCTTACGAGTTAGCCAGCAATTCTATTGTGCTGGGGAGATTAACAGGACCCCTAGCTTCCTTATTAAATATATTATGAAGTGTTACAAATAAACAATTTTTAATAATAAATTATTTCATCTGCTAAGATTAGGCCTTTTTACGATTAAGGATAACTGACAACACCCCTACGGGTTAGCCAGAAATTCTATTGTGTTGTGCTGGGGAGGTTAACAGGATCCCTAGCTTCCTTATTATATATATTGTCATGGGAGACAAATAAACAATTTTAATAATAAATTATTTCATCCGCGAAGAATAAAATTCTAACGATTAACGGGAACTGACAACACCCCAACGGGTTATTCAGCAATTCTATTGTGCTGGGGAGGTTAACAGGACCCTAGCTTCCTTATTAAATATATTATGAGGTGTTACAAATAAACAATTTTTAATAATAAATTATTTTATCTGCTAAGATTAGGTCTTCTTATGATTAAGGATAACTGACAACACTCCTACGGGTTAGCCAGTAATTCTATTGTGCTGGGGATGTTAACAAGACCCCCTAGCTTCCTTATTAAATATATTTCGAGTTGTTACAAATAAAAAAATAAATAATAATAAATTATTTCATCTGCAAAGATTATACTTTTCACAATTAAGGGTAACTGACAACACCCTTACGAGTTAGCCAGCAATTCTATTGTGCTGGGGAGATTAACAGGACCCCTAGCTTCCTTATTAAATATATTATGAAGTGTTACAAATAAACAATTTTTAATAATAAATTATTTCATCTGCTAAGATTAGGCCTTTTTACGATTAAGGATAACTGACAACACCCCTACGGGTTAGCCAGAAATTCTATTGTGTTGTGCTGGGGAGGTTAACAGGATCCCTAGCTTCCTTATTATATATATTGTCATGGGAGACAAATAAACAATTTTAATAATAAATTATTTCATCCGCGAAGAATAAAATTCTAACGATTAACGGGAACTGACAACACCCCTACGGATTAGGAAGTAATTTTATTGTATTGATATGGTTAACAGGACCCATAGCTTTCTTGTGTAATATATATTCTGAAATGTTACAAATAAACAATTTTTAATAATAAATTATTTTATCTGCTAAGATTATAATTTTGACGATTAACGGTAACTAACAACACCCCTATGGCTTGCCAGATATTCTATTGTGCTGGTGTGGTTAACAGGACCCACAGCTTCCTTATTAAATATATTTTCAAGGGATACAAATAAACAATTTTTAATAATAAATTATTTCATCCGCGAAGAATATAGTTTTAACGATTAAGGGTAACTGACAACACCCCTATGGGTTAACCAGAAATTCTATTGTGCTGGGAAGGATAACAGGGCCCATAGCTTCCTTATTAAATATATTTTAAAGTGTTAGAAATAAACAATTTTTAATAATAAATTATTTTATCTAAGATTATAGGTACTTCTGACGATTAACGGTAACTGACAACACCCCTACGGGTTAATAATAATAATAATAATAATAATAATATTTATTATGGTTAAGACATTACAAAATGTATCCCAGGATCATATACAAAACAGAATTAACAACAAATAATAATATTACATTTTACAATAATCTAGAAATTCATCTATACTATAAAAGCAGTTTGAAAGTAGGATTTGTTTCACTTTAGATTTAAACAATTTTGGTGGGTTATTTTTTAGCTCGCTATTTAGGTTATTAAATAAAGTTGGTCCCCAGTATTCAACACTGCTTTTACATTTGTTAAGTTTAACAAATTTTGGTCTAATATTGTTTTTTGATCTAGTCTCATAATTATGTAGATCAGCATGTGTTTGATATATATTCATGTTGTTTTTTACATAGAGTAAACACTGATATATAAAAATACAAGGCAGAGGCAATATTTTAAAATTTTGAAACAATGGCTTACAATGTGTTTTGGGATTTGCTTTAGCAATAATTCGCACAGCTTTCTTTTGTATCCTGAATAGATTGATAGATTGGTTGCAAGAACCCCATATTAATATTCCGTAGGTAAGATGTGTATGAAAAATTGCAAAATAGGCTGTTAAAAGGGCATCTTTAGGAGAAGCCAGAGATAAAGGGTTTTCCAATAAGAGGTGTTATTTTGAATAGCCCGCTATTTCGGTAAATGTCGCTTTTGAAGCTGTCATTTTTTGACATTTGACAAGTAGAAACTACGCCATTAATAAAAATGGAACGATACACGCTTCAACAACGCATTGAAATTATTAAAATTCACTATAAAAATGGTGAAAATTTGGCAGAGACGGTTCGTAAAACTCGACAATTTTTGGGTCGTCGTGAAGCACCTTGTCGGACCGCAATACAGAAATTGGTGGAAAAATTCGAGCTGTTGGGACAAGTTAGTGATGTGAAGAATAAAACCCGTGCACGTCGCTCAAGAACAGCCGAGAATATTGCTGCTGTAGCCGAAAGTGTTGAAGAAAACCCAGGTTTGTCCATTCGGTGAATGGATTGCGTTATCGAGAGATGATTAACGATTTTTTATGGCCGGAATTGGATGGTATTGATCTGGACAACGTTTACTTTCAACAAGACGGCGCTACGTGCCACACAAGCAACGAAACCATTGATCTTTTACGGGAAAAGTTTCCGGACCGTGTTATCTCTCGAAGAGGTGATCACAATTGGCCACCGAGATCTTGTGATTTAACACCTTGCGACTTCTTTCTTTGGGGCCACGTGAAAGAGAAGGTCTACGCCAACTGCCCAGCATCGACTCAAGACCTCAAAGATGGAATTCGTGAGGCTATCGAGGACATAGGACAGCCACTTTGCGATTTGGTTATGGAAAATTTCATGAAAAGGATATTGTCCTGTCAGCGTGGTCGTGGTGGTCATTTGCCTGATGTTATTTTCCACTATTAACGGCATACCTTCCTCTTTATAATGAAATAAACATCCGATCATTTATATTAAAAAATGGCATTTTTCTTTGAATATCAAAATAACACCTCTTATTGGAAAACTCTTTAGTTTGCGTAACGCATATATAGAAGAAGTCAATTTATTGCAAAGTTTGTCAACATGATACGTCCAATTCATATTTGCACTAATATGTAAACCTAAAATTTTTGCATGAGGCACACTTTCTGGTATGTCTACTTTTTTATTTGTGATCATCATATTCTGAGTTTTATCTATATTGAGTTTAAGTTTATTTGCTGAAAACCATCTTTCTGCACAATCTGTAATTTGCTTAAATTGAATATTAGCAACGTTCGGACATATACAATCTTTTAGAAAAGTAGTGTCATCAGCAAATAAAATAGTTGTTGTATTGGGCATGTTTTGAGGCAAGTCATTTACATAAATTATGAAAAAAAGGGGCCCAAGTATAGAGCCTTGGGGTACTCCAATATTTATTGTTTCTAAATCGGAAAAAACACCATTAATAGTTACTGTCTGGACTCTATTTGCAAGGTAAGATTAGCCAGCAATTTTATTGTGCTGTGGAGGTTAAAAGACTTCTAGCTTCCTTACTAAACATTTTTTTCAATGGATACAAATAAATAATTTTTAATAATAAATTATTTCATCTGCAAAGAATATAATTCTAACGATTAAGGGTAACTGACAACACCCCTACGGATTAGCCAGCAATTCTATTGTTCTGGGGAGGTTAATAGGATCCCTAGCTTCCTTATTATATATATATATATATATATATATATATATATATATATATATATATATAATATATATATATA
Organism: Harpalus rufipes; assembly: GCA_951394225.1. NCBI lineage: Eukaryota > Metazoa > Arthropoda > Insecta > Coleoptera > Carabidae > Harpalus > Harpalus rufipes. The sequence continues at coordinate 44,469,736 of OX596278.1, read as the reverse complement.
TATATATATATATATATATATATATATATTGTCAAGGGAAACAAATAAACAATTTTAATAATAAATTATTTCATCCGCGAAGAATAAAATTCTGACGATTAAGGGTAACTGACAACACCCCTACGGATTTGGCAGTAATTTTATTGTGTTGAAATGGTTAACAGGACCCATAGCTTTCTTATTAAATATATTCTGAAGTGTTACAAATAAATAATTTTTAATAATAAATTATTTCATCCGCAAAGATTATAATTCTGACGATTAAGAGTAACTGACAACACCAGTACGTGTTAAGTAAATAAATAAATATATCATCACGGCATATTACCCATTGCTGGGTGTGCCAATCTGCGTTGTACACAGATATCGGTAATGATGAAATATTTGTACTGTGCGGGCGCTTACCAGGCGTCACCTCACGGGCACTCATTGCTGGCGTAGAGAGTGCACCACAGGGGTTAATTTTGTGCCATTAAAATTCGAAGTAATTTTTGGCGTCGGTCGGGATCGAACCCGGGTCCCCAGATTCGCGACCAGACCCTCAGGCACAGCCACGAGACCCGTACGTATTAAGCAACAATTCTATTGTGCTCGGATGGTTAACAGAACCCCTAGCTTCCTTATTAAATATATTTTGAAGTGTTACAAATAAATAATTTTTAATAATAAATTATTTTATCTTCTAAGGTTACACTTCTGACGATTAAGGGTAACTGACAACACCCCTACGAGTTATCCACCAATTCTATTTGCTCGGATGGTTAACAGAACCCCTAGCTTCCTTATTAAATATATTTTGAAGTGTTACAAATAAATAATTTTTAATAATAAATTATTTTATCTTCTAAGGTTACACTTCTGACGATTAAAGGTAACTGACAACACCCCTACGAGTTATCCACCAATTCTATTGTGATGCTGTGGTTAACAGGACCCTACCTTCCTTATTAAACATATTTTGAAGTGTTATAAATAAACAACTTTTAATAATAAATTAGTTTTTACAGATGAAATAATTTATTAATAAAACTCGTTTATTTGTAACAAATGCGAACATTTTCAAAATCAAAAGTATGTCCAGTGTTACAGTAATGTTCTACAAGGGCGCTATGAGCAGTATAACTTGAAGATGAAGTAATATCCAACCCAGAGTACCAAATAACTTACTATAAAAGATATGTCGATGATTCAATACTCATTGCATCAAGTGACAAAATAGATGATATATTTAAAAAATTTAACTCTTTCCACCCTAGAATGAATTTTACTATTGAATATGAAACTAATAATAGTATTAATTTCTTAGATGTCACTTTAATTAGATCTAACCATAAAATTGATACCAACTGGTACCGCAAACCTACTGCCTCTGGACGTTATCTACATTATAATTCATATACAAACCCTTCATATAAAACAAGCGTAATCTTTGCATTAGTAGATAGAGCAATTTTATTGTCAAATCCAAAATTCCATTCTGAAAACATAAAATTAATTAAAAACCTTCTAATCCAGAATGGTTATAACCCAGTAAAAACTAATAAAACTATCAACTCCAGAATAAGAAAACTGAAATTCAAAAACACAAACACCACGAACAATAACACACCACAACAATATTCATATATTTCAATACCTTATAATCACAAATTAAATCAAGGAATTGTTAAAATGCTACACTCATATGACATTAAAGTGGCCAACTCTAACCTAAACACCACTAAACAACTGTTTACTAATATCAAAGATAAAATTCAAAAAGAAAACATGAAAAACGTCGTCTATCAAATAGATTGCACAATATGTAACAAAACATATATCGGGGAAACTTGTCAACCTTTAAAAAAACGATGTTATCAACACAAATATAATTGTAGTCAAAAAATACTGCTCACAGTGCCCTTGTAGAACATTACTGTAACACTGGACATACTTTTGATTTTGAAAATGTTCGCATTGTTGATAAAACTAAAAATAAACACAATAGACTACTCAAAGAAACGCTCCACATAAACTTACAAAAACACAGGACTGTCAATCACCAAAAAGATTTTAAAAATAATCTCATGCTTGCCACACGTTTTCTAGGGAATTTCATGTAGTTCTCCCGTTTTTTCTTATTACAAGTTTTCTCTCATGTTTTGCGCATGTTTCATTAAACTTTTTTGAATTCAAATCTATTTATCTGTTTACTTACATTTCTCATTTTAGTGCTATTAAGTCACCCATAAGCTTAAGATGGGTGCGGTTTTTTATCAAATTGTATTGCATTTTCGACTCTTATTATATTGCTTTATTACTTTTTTATATTTATAACTTCTAATAGTTATGACAAAATGTTAACTGACGTTGGATTTTTCCATACAAATTTTATTAATGGTGAGTGATTACAATATTTTAAAAAAAAATTATGATATACTTATAAATTTGTTGTTAACAAATTATTTTTGTAAAAAAATTTTTATGTAGCTGAAGATGAACCACTTTGGGTTCGAAACGTCCTGAAATAAATAAAGAATATTAAAAATCTAGATCACCAAGGCCTTACTCTATACTCAACGAAGTTTTATTTATATGTTTTAGGGAGGCAGTAGGATCGTTTTTCAATACATATTTGTTAATTGTACATTTGTTTTATTTTTTGGACGTTTCGACTGCTATGCGTGTCATCATCAGCTACAAGTAATTTGTCAAACAATAAATACATTAAACAATATAATTTCAAACATCATGACATATAAACATTGAATACTGACCTATGTATAATTGTACATTATATATATATATATATATATATATATATATATATATATATATATATATTTATTTATTTATTATAAATTGACTAAGTTACATTTGGAACATTACAAGTTTGATGTTACCACTACGACATCTTGGTTGGATGTGCGGAAATGTACAAACCACCAAAGACACGATATTAAACAATTACAAAATTTTAACACGTAAGATTATTAACATTGAAACTAAACTATATTTTTTGTACAATTGTAGACATTATAATTTAACCCCTAACTTTGTAAAACATAAATGTAACATTCAAACACAATTTAGAAAATCCAAACTTAACCGTACAGTAGACCACATTAACACAAGATATCGCCTAAAATTGTTAAACGTAGAAATCAATGAGGGCCATCATGTACTAAAATTATTAAAACTAGAAAAAACACAATATATCCTTGAGTTCATGAACATCTTCCCTTGTGAGGTATTTTGGTATATCATATACAATAATAACTATCATAATTTTAAATACAAGTCACAAAGTAAATTAAAAGTAGATAAAAAACTTTCTAATCTTAAAAAATGAGAACTTAAGAATAGTATATGCCTTGACATCCTGAACAATCATAAAGACTGGATTACTAATATTAGCTCTATCCATGTAGATGAAAAAATCTTAGCCGTCCTAGCTTTAGGCCCCAATTTTTCTTACAATAATTTTAACAATGATAAGAACAAAACCAAATTAATTCTGCAAATTACAACAAATTCGTTTAATACCATTGAACGGTCAAATAACCCTGAAAAAGAATTAATTAAAACTATAATTTCAAAATTTTTAACACTAAAATCTAAACAATTAAATAATTACAAACTTACTTTTAATGAAATTGAATTATTATCTTGGATAAAAAAAACTAAAACCTTCATAAAGGCACATAGAGACCACATTGTTATTGTTAAAGAAGATAAAGGTGCGAAGACCGTCATTATGGATAGGGACGATTATAACTGTAAAGCAGATCATATATTACAAGACAAGACTACCTACGAACCTTTAAATACCAACCCCTTAAATAAACTTGATAAGCTTATGAGAAATTATTTAAAAGAAATCGAACATCCAGAACTTATTGCTCAAAATCCGATGTTGGGTAAGATGTACATGAACCCAAAAATTCATAAAGTTGATGTACCACTACGACAAATTACCCCTACAATTGATACTACTTCATATAAATTAGCATGTTTTTTAGCTGACATTCTTTCTAAAGTCACAATGAAGTCAAAATACAATATTAAAAACTCTTTTGATTTGGTAGACCACATTAAAGAATTGTACATTCCTGATAACTATTCCATATTTTCTCTTGATGTCAACGCACTATTTCCGAGTATCCCTCAAAATCTTGTGATGCAATGTCTGGAGGAGAGATGGGATGAGATATCAGAATATACAGATTTAACACTTAAACAATTTCAAGCTGGGATCACACTATGTTTTGAGTCCTCTGTGTTTACCTATGGAAATTCCATCTATAAACAAATTGATGGCACTCCCATGGGTTCCAGCCTAAGTAATTCTGTGGCTGATCTAGTTATTCAAAAATTAGAATCTTCCGTTATCAACGATATTGACTTAAATATTCTTTATTATGTAAGATATGTGGACGATTGCCTTGTTATAGCCCCCACTAATAACACTAATTCTATACTCAATACTTTTAATAATTTCCATCCACGTATAAATTTTACCATAGAATTGGAGAACAATAACCAGCTAAATTTTTTTAGACATAACATTAATCAAAAACAATAATAAAATCATTACGAACTGGTACCGGAAACCTACTTATTCCGGACGCTATTGCATTACAAAGCACAAGTCTGAAGACATCTGGGTATCTGTATCAAGTAGCACCCACCAGAAATTTTTTGTATGCTGTGTAAACATTCCTCCCCAAAGTGACTGTGACATCTACAGCGACCATTTCAACAAAATAAATGACGTTTCCCTGCAACTTGCTATGGACAACATATTAATAATGGGTGACTACAACCTACCAGAATTACAGTGGTCAAATACTCCCCCTTCACCAGTTATCCTAAGAAGATCTGATACCCACTCCTTGTTAATAAACACCATATCTATTTGCAATTTAAAACAGTATAATTACATCTATAACCATCAAGGCACTATTTTGGATTTAATTTTTTGTACAGTTGATCTAATCATTTCACTTTGTAATGAACCAATTAGTAAATTAGATCAATTTCATCCTGCTCTAGAAATTAATTTTAATCTATTAAATTTTAAACCCCTAGAAAATAATTATTTTGCTCGTTACAATTATAATAAGTGTGATTATGAAAATATAATATACAAATTATCTACTATTAATTGGGACACCAAATTAAATCATGAAAACATTAATGACAATGTAAAAACCTTTTATGATATTTTATACAACCTTTTGGATACCTTCTGCCCTCTTCATTACCATAAAAACAGAAAATATCCAAAATGGTTCTCAAAATCTCTGATAAAAATAATAAATGAGAAAAATAAATACCATAAAAAATGGAAAACTTACAACAATATTGATGATTACAATACGTTCTCAATACTTCGTAGAAGATATAAAGTTGTTTTATCTCTAGATTACAATAATTATATTAAGTTCATTGAAAATAACATGAAATCTAATATTAATTGTTTTTGGCAACACACTAAAAACTTCCGCAAAGATAACAACTTACCCAACTCAATGTTCTTAAATGATACTGTTGCTCTGTCGGGCGATAAAATAAGCAATCTTTTCGCCACTTACTTCGAATCAGTGTACACAACTCACCGTAACATTAACAACACACAACATAACTCTACTAACCTAAATTTAAGCCATGTAGTTATCCAGGAAAATGAAATATTACAACGTTTATGTACACTGAACATTAAAAAGGGTTGTGGACCAGATGGAATACACCCTAGCTTTATCAGAACATGTGCTTATTATCTATCTTACCCGCTTTTTCTACTTTTTAATAAATCACTTCGGACAGGAGTATTTCCGGAAATATGGAAATTATCACACATCACACCCATTTTTAAATCTGGAGATAAGCGAAACATAGCTAATTATCGTCCAATTTCCATTTTGTCAGCTTTCGGTAAAATTTTCGAATATTTAATAGTTAATAAAATAAAACGAGATATTAGTATCATAATTACCCCCAAACAAATAGGTTTCTGCAACAAAAAATCTGTTTTAAATAATTTACTTCCTTTCACTGAGTTTGTTAGCAAGTGCCTAGATGATAGAACCCAGGTAGATGTTGTGTACACGGATTTTAGTAAAGCCTTCGACAAAGTTAATCACACTCTATTAATAAATAAGCTGGCATCTTATGGTATTCGCGGAACTCTTCTACGATGGATTGAGTCGTATATAAACAACCGTTCTCAGTTGGTCTTTGTCAATGGTTTCAAGTCGCGTACAATAAATGTTCCATCAGGTGTACCACAAGGATCACATTTAGGGCCGTTACTATTCAATCTTTATATAAATTCAATAGTTGACTGTTTTCGTCATTGTGAATTTTTCTTGTACGCAGATGATCTAAAAATATTTAAAAGTATTACCTCCTTAACAGATTGTTATCTACTGCAGAACGAATTGTTAAATCTTGACAAATACTGCACTGAGAACGATTTAATTCTAAACATTTCAAAATGTTCTGTCATAAGTTTCACTAGAAATAGGAATATTATTTATTTCAATTAAAGTTACATGATTTGGTCTTAGAGCGCAAAACCACCATTAGAGATCTTGGTGTTCTGTTTGACTCTAAATTACTTCTAACTGAACAAATTGATGCCATCGTTCGCAGAGCTTACAAAATAATAGGATTTATTTACAGATATTGTAAACATTTTAATACAATAAATTCGTTACTATTATTATACAAGTCGCTAGTACTTCCTATTATTGAGTATGCTTCGCAAATATGGAACCCTGCTTATAATAAAAATATAAATAATTTAGAGTCTGTACAGAAAAAAATTATAAATATGTTGAAATTCAAATTCTCATTACAATATGAAAATTATAGTGATATACTACAACAATTAAATCTGAATTCATTAGAACATCGTAGAACTGTAAACGATATGCTTCTATTATACAAAATTGTTAATAATTCTATTGATAATTTTTCTATTATTGATTTCATAAATTTTCATGTTCCCCCGTCCAACACACGGAATAAAAATCTGTTTTATATTTTCAAGTGCCAAACTAATAATCACAAAAACTCACTTATCAATAGAATTATGGCATATTATAATAGAAGTTTCCAACATTTAGATATTTTTAATTTTCCTTTAAATCACTTTAAAAACGCATTAACACATTCATGATATTAACATTATCTTTATTTTCTATATATACGTGTGTGTATATATGTTTATATGTATGTATGTATATATATGTGTGTATGTATATGTTGTATATATATATATATATATATATATATATATATATATATATATATATATATATATATATGTATATGTTTGTGTACATATGCATATATTTAATTTGGGTCTTTCAGAAATGGATGTATTTGGTAATTTTGTAAAAGTATATTGTATATTAGTGGAAGCCTATTATTGGGTAATCTGTTGGCTTCCCGTAAATAAATAAAATAAAATAAAAAAAATAAAAAATACACGAATACAAATTATAAAATTAGTGTTATCACTGCATTAATGGATCGTGCTATACTTTTGTCACACAAATCCTTTAAGATTAAGGATATTATTAAATGCTTAAACACTAAGATTATTAATTTAAAAAATGTTTATATCACTATATTTATTTATATAACTACATTTATTTATGTTCACAACATGTACACTGTCTATTTATAGCACCCACTTCATTGCCCGTCGCTTCTATATATCAGACTATATCTCCGCTGTCGTTCTGACGGTATTTATACAGCCCAGTGTCCTTCTGGAACTTTCTGACGCCATAATGATACTGAATAGAATAGATTTAGGTCAACGGTGTAATTAACACGTCTAGCCGTTCCACCGCCGGAGATTACGTCATCGCTCGGGAATATTCTACCAGTAGCGGCGCTCGTATACTCTTAAGTCAGAGGCGCACGTTACACTGCCCCCTCCTTAAGACTATTTCGTCTCGGAACAGTTCTTGATGACGAAATCTACATGTATTACCCTTGGTACATTTGGAAGTCTTGAAGAAGTGACAGTCAATGGTTCGCTGGAGTTCTTCTTTCTGTCCGTTAGGGTTACAGCTGCAGACAAGAATTTCAATACCGGTATAGCGGAAGAGGATCTCTAACATGTTCCTAACAATCCTCCAATCCAAACCATCTAGTCAACGGCCTAACTTCGGTACTGCTAGCTTCAAAATGTCAATCTCTAGTAGATGATCCTTCAAATCACACAGTGAGTTCCATAGACTGTGATACGACGGCTTCTGGTATGAGCATGGTTTTGTAACCAGGTAGTGGGTATACCGCTGATGTTCTGTATTGTTATCCCTCAGTCGCAGCGTTTTACCGACGAACGGACTTTGGTTGGCCAGTTCTTGTAGTCGTCCAAATTTTGTCTTAAAGACTGACGCTATACCGCGTGACTTCTTTAAGTCTTCTGAGACGCAGTGGCCGAGGGAATAATCTGAAGACACGGTAAACAGATCTCGATGTTCTTCTTTCTTCATATCGCGCCTTGTGACCAAAGGAATACTGCTCCATGAAGTCTTCAAAAGTCGGTTTCTGAGCTATTATCCGACGAACCGTTGCTCCACGCTGGTTTTCATGGTTGTCACCAGCGAAAGGGGCTAGCCGATTGAAGTGTACTACTCTCGGCTTCCCTGTTGGTGTTTTTCTAATCCTGTATATCACGTTGTTTATTTTCTTAATGACCTCATAAGGACCTTACCAATTTTTTTGCAGCTTTGCTGATAAACCTCGACGCCTTTGTGGACTATAAAGCCACACTAAATCTCCAGGTTGGTATCCACCTTTTTCTGCTTTGATGTCATACTGGTCTTTCATTCGGTCGCTGGCAGTTTGAATGTTTGTGCGGACTTGTTCATGAATGTCGTCCATTCTTCTCCGTAAGTCCGTTACGTAATCTTCCCCGGCCAGATCTTCCCCAGGTTTACTGCCAAACACCAAATTACATGGTAGGCGCAGCTCACGCCCGAGTAAGATGTTCTTAGGAGTTTGTCCTGTGGTTTCATGCATGGATGAACGATAAGCCATCAGGAACAGATGAAGATGTAAGCCTTGTCATTGGCTTAGCTATGTTAGCAAATCCAGTTACATATCGTCGATAATAAATACACAAACCAAGGAAACTTCTAAGTTCATGTTTGTCTCTAGGTACTGGCCAGTCACTCACAGCCCTTATTTTCTCTGGGTCAACTGCAATACCCTTACCAGAAACCACGTGTCCCAAGTAATGAACTTCTTTTTTGAACAGATGGCACTTCTTTGGACTGAGCTTCAAGTTAGCCTGTCTCAATCTTTGGAAAACCCCTTCCAAATTCTTCATGTGGTCCTCGAACGTGTTTCCTACCACAATAATATCGTCGAGATAAACCAAACAGATTTTCCAAGATAGCCCAGCCAATACGGTTTCCATAAGTCGTTCAAATGTTGCAGGGGTATTGCAGAGCCCAAAGGGCATTACGGTAAATTGCCAGAGTCCGTTACCGATGGTGAAGGCTGTTTTCTACTTGTCCTTTGCATCCAAATCTACTTGCCAGTATCCGCTCTTTAGATCTAGAGTGGGAAAAATCTTCGATCCAGCCAAAGTATCCAGTGTATCATCTACTCGAGGTAACGGGTTGTTACGGTCTAAATTCTGGTCAGACGTATTGCCCCGAATTGCTAATTTTCTATATGTTACTTACATTTCTTAGTCTAAATCTGGCTACCTGTACCGTCTTAGTTCTTCCTACTCTGTGTTACGTTACCATTCTGGATGTCGTCTCGTTTCGTCCTTTCCTCTTTAATTGTTATTTCCTTCTGCTCTTAATCATTCTGGCCTTTATTTCCAACCTCTTCGCGGCAATATTACTAACATATCGTAGGTTATTTTAAGCGTAGCTGCGAAGTTGAATTGTACGAAGTACATTGTCGGTGACTAGCTAGTAATATACCTATGCATTTAATTGTTGCCATAATTTAGTTGTTTGTAGTACGAATAAATTGTCATGGGCTTTTATTTATAATATTTGACAACACACAGCGCGCGTTGTTAACCTTCAGATGTCTAAATTAAAGTAATGTTTACACCGGCAACTAGTTTCACTTTATAAAACTTTAAATAAATAATATCCGAGTCATTTTTAAAGTCTTATTTAATATTTAAAACATATTTGCAGTACTGGTTGGTTATATTATATGTCGAATATAGTTTATTCCTTATTTGAATTAATAATTGTTTGTCATCAAGTATATTGTCGTGAATGGGGCTTTATTTCTTAACTTTCTTCTTTGTATTCAATTTCTTTCGTTCTTTCTCGCTTCCGCTGTGAACTTTTTAAGTTCTGGGGGAAAAATTAGGTTTTCCGGTATTCAGGGCTGTCGGGTAACAGTTGTCGTACGGGGTGGACGTGTTTTTTTTTGAGGTCGTTGGCACGTGGCTGATTTTTGGCGTGACTTAGTTTTAACGCGAGTGGAGTTCCCGATCGTTATTTGAAACCAGTATTTGGTCTCGCAATTGTTGCGGATTTATACGACATCGAGGGTTGCTGAATGACTTCCAGTGTTGGATATTTCGGTGGATGTCTCGTGTGGTGTCACGAACACCTTTTCGGTCCCTGGAAGTCATCTCTCTTCGGAGGATTTGCGAATTCTGCCGTCAGCGTCACCATTCTTGTGGACATCACCAGCTGGCGTGGCGCCGCTAGCCTTCATCCGCATTCCGTAGACCGATCGCCGTCTACCCCACCACCATTCCTGGCTACCTCACCGCCACTGTAGATAAGTTTTACAAACATTTATATTTTTTTTTGTAATAACTTTTTTTGATGCACTGAAGACGATTGAAACTTGTTTATTCTAAGGTGACCAACTATACTCATTTACTGAGTTTTGTACTCTTTTTTCGCAAACCGTACTCTTTTCAAATCCTGTACTCTGAAAGTACTCATTTGTATAATTTTATACTCATTTGTATTTCTAAAACATTTTTTTAGATTATTTTATTTCAATTTTATTAATTAAATATTTAAATTTATTTTGACAGTGATTTGAATTTCACGCGCGCATATTGCTTGCCGCTTCCGGCACGTCAGAGGGACAGGGCCACGTCTATGCAACTTCGTATTTCGGGCATGATATACAAATGGCAACCAATTGATGCCGTGAGTGAAACAGTAAATACGTAGATAGAGACAGGAGATAGAGTCTAACCTTCGTGAGCTGTACTCGTTACTTCGTTAGTTTGACTCATTTTTTGCCGGCTTAAATATTGTGTTGATGGGATATATGAATAAGTTTTAAATCATTTAATTATTAAAATGGGTAAAAAATGTTTTGTTCCTATGTGCACCAGTGGGTATGATAATAATAAAAATAAAATAAGCGTGTTTTCCGTACCTGAAGACTTAGATTTGTTAGAAAAATGGAAGAGACAAATTCCCAGAAAGGACAGAATTTTATCTGTGAAAGACTTTGTTTGTGAAAAACATTTTTGTGAAGAAGATATTATAAGAACATGGAGTGATGGAATAAACACGGTGAGTGATAAATTCTGTTTTATAGTTTAATTAAATGATTATATTTTTATAAATAATTTTAGATTCCTTTGGGTCGTTGTAGACTGAAATCGAATGCCATCCCATGTATTTTTCCGAAGTGTCCAAAATATATGACAAAAATTACAAAAAAGAGGAGAATTATTAATAAATATTTGCCCTCAAATTCTCCCGAATCTATTGCACAAAAGCCGAAAGTTGTAACAGGTATGTATTTCTTACAATTAAAATTATCAATTCAAACAAGTTATTATTATTTTAGAAATTTTGAGTCAGTGTAATATGATTACACCTGAACACGAGGAACAAAGTATTATTGAAAATAATAATTCTGGAGAGCAAGATCCATTATTCAGTTTAATTTGGAAATCACAAATACACGTACCAGATTTATGGGTGCAAAACAAAATAACAAATGGAACTGAGAAGTTTTTATTTTTTACTAAATATGTAATGCTGCAAGTTGGACGTCCAATTCCTGAGAAACAAATTGTTCTAAATGAAGATTGTAATTTAAAATATATCGTTTTGGACAACATAATAGAACCTCCAAATAACGATTTCAAATCAAATATTGATAATTTGGATGATTTTAGTAAAATTTTAAATGAATTTAACAGTCTGTAGTTGTGTAGAGGTGGACCAAATACGAACCTTTATTCACAAGAAGAAATATTCAAAAGTAGAACGGCACATGTTGATAAAAATTTTAATATTTGGAGACATATAAAATGCTCCAGATTTGTACAAAATTTTAATGAAAGTTGCGAATATTGTCAGTTGATTTCAAGAAATTTACGGATACAGAAAAAAAGAGGTGATTTAAGAAAAACAAAAGAAATAGCAAGTAAGAATTGCTGTAAAAAATATTCAAAATTAATTATTAATAATCAAAAAAGAAGAATTAAAAGATTAAATAGTAGTATAAATAATTTGAAATCGGTGATCAACAGCTTTAAAATTAAGATGAAGATTGTTGATACTACTAATTTGGAAACCGAATTAAAAAAATTGAACATACCAAAACAACAACAGCTTCTCATTATACAGTGTTTACGTTTTTGTAAAAATAAAAACAAATCTGGTAGAAGGTATAACCATGAATGGCTATTAACATGTTTGCTTCTACATATAAAAAATCCCAGTATGTATAGATTTCTTAGGGAAAATAATATTTTACCACTACCGTGCCCACGAACGATAAGGAGATATTTAAGTAGAGTAAATTTAAAGTGTGGTATTGATGAAGAGTTTATGAAAGCTTTTAGTTTAAAATTAAAAAAAAAAAAAACATTTTGAACGGCACGGACTCCTAATTTTTGATGAAATGTGTGTAAGGACAGAAGTAAATTTAAATGTTCAAAGTATGAAATTACAAGGATTACAGGACTTTGGGAACAATAATAAAAAATCTGCTGTATCTGACATAGCAGACCATGCACTAGTCTTTATGTTCTCATCTCTTGCTGATAATTATTCACAACCCGTTTGTGTATGTGCTTCAAAAGGTCCTACTAAAGGCAGTATATTGGCTTTACAAATTATTGAAATTATTAGAAAGTTGGAAAATGCAGGAGCTATAATAGTTGGCATTATTTGTGATGGAGCTTCTAGTAATAGGAAAATGTGGAATGAGTTTGGTGTGTCGGGGGACTTAAACAACACAGTAAATAAAATTTTGCATCCATTAGATGACGGCAGATATCTATATTTTTTTTCTGATACACCACATTTAATGAAATGTTTTAGAAATAAAATGTTAACGCATAATTTAGAGGTAATCATGTTTAAAACGTATTTCATACTTGTTTTTATTAAAATTTTATATGTTGCAGACCCCTTCTGGTACTATATCTTGGAAATTTTACGAAAACGTTTATAAATGTGACATGAATTTACCTGGATCACTAAAAGTGTGTCCAAAAATAACTTCAAACCATATTTCTCCATCAAATATGCAAAAGATGCGAGTGAAGTACGCGACACAGGTATATAGAAAAAATCATACATTTTACGCGAAATTTATTAATACAAAATGTTAGATTTTTAGTAATTCTATGGTGGCCGCTTTAAAATTTTATAATGAACAGAATTCAAATTTATTCCAAGGTTCTGAGGGTACTATTGCGGTAACTCAGAAATTAAATGATGTGTTTGATGTACTCAATAGAAAAACGTTCATTGAAGGTATTAGAAAAAACAGTAACGACTTTCAGGTAATATTACACATTTGTTACTTTGAACTACAGGAGACAAATTATTTTTATAATTTAAGGTATTAACAGATTTTCTAACTTGGTTAAATGAATGGGAAAAAATGGTACAGCAAGGTATTATTGAAGCTAATAAATTTTTAACAAAATCTACAAGTGAAGGATTTCGTGTTACGTTAATTTCCACCATAGAATTATGCTCATATCTGTTAAATTCGTGTAATTTCAGATACGTATTAACAGCAAAAATTAATCAAGATGTGCTAGAGGTAAGAATGAGTTGAGGAATTTGTTATTATAAACTTTATTTAAATTTATTGTAACCCTTTGGCAACAGACAAAGTTAGCTAGATACACATCAGATCATTCCAAAGTAATTAAAATTTTTATGAACGATGATAAAGATATCATACGATCATAAAATTTTAATTTAATAAATTAGTTGCAATAATTTATTATTATTATTATTTTGGAAAGCACTGGATGTCAATGTATCAATTTTATTATATGCTAATTTTGTTGTTAAGTTGGCAGAGGTTTTTTGGGACCATTCGTCAAGCAGGAGGGGCCAATGATCATCCCACATTTATTACATTTTTACAGCTGTATAGGATGTTGAGTATTTATAAAATTATTAAACCTCCAAAATATGGAAATTGTTCACCCACCTATAATGATAATAGTGATAATTTAAATATTGTAAGTTTACAGGAGTTTCAGAATATATTCAAGACTTGTAATAAAAATAAACAATTTTACATTGATCAGATAAAGCAAAAACTAGATGAACTTGCTTCTGAAGATAAAGAAATCTATTTAGAATATAATGATCACAGTTATTACAAGCCGGAGACTGCGAATTGTGTATTATATTATATCACAGGATTCCTTGTCCACAAATTATTAAAAAGAACAAATTGTAAATTATGCATAGATGCTCTTAAAAATGAAAATAATTATCCTCCTGAAGCTAAAATAACAGATTTTAAAAATAGGGGTTTTTTAACACATCCAAATACAAATATTTTTAATTTTTGTGTATTTGCAGAAAATAATTTATTAAAATTTATAGACTCAGATCAAGTATATCATGAAACAATCTTGACCATAATGGAAAATTATAATTTTAATTTTCCTTGTACTGAACACAAAACATTGGTCTTCTCGTATATTATTCACGAATTTATTATCATGCGAATACGACAATATTATCATATGCAACAAAAAAATATAAAATCTAAATGTAAGGATCTTAGAAAAAATTCAAAATTACTATGTATGTAGTTAGTTTTTTTTTTAAATCTTTATCAATAATTATTAAAATGTAAATATGTATATATATCTTAGTTTATATAGTTTTTATTTTAAATAAATAGATTATTTATGTATATATTTTATTTTTATTCCATAATACTCATAACATATCAGTGATGTAGATAGACTCTATATGTTGTCTCTCTTTAGCATCGCTTGTCTCTGTCTCGGCATACTTTCGTAGCCACGTTTGAGGTTCAACCGCCCTCTCCTTCTGTATTGTGCTTCGTGGACAGGGCAAACACCAGACACGAGTTTGACAGTGATTTGAATTTCGCGCGCACATATGGCTGCCGTTTCCGGCACAATTGAGAGGCCGTATTATGTACCTGGAGAGATAGATAGATACTACAGACCTCTTTTTCTAACAACGTCAAAATTACATTTGTGAAAAGAGATGGATATATCTATCTCTCCAATATTTGTGTACGTAATCCCCAGGCTGATCTTTGATGTGCAGTATGTACGGCATGCTTGACAGTCTTGACGCATGCGTAGTATGTACGGCAAAGTTTTATGGGAATTCCCTTTCTGTTTAATTAATTTGAGGTTAGAGAAAACCAACAATTTCGTACTTTTTGTTCAAGTTAACAAGATTTGAGGTGTACAAAATAAAATAAAATCCACTCCGAAGAAAAATATGTTTTTAAAATAAAATAAAGTTTTTATCGTTTTTTCTTCTTTTTTTTTTCACCTATGAAATACTTGCAAAGTGTACTCTTTTTGAACAAAAAATAGTTGGTCACCTTATTTATTCATAGTCTTGTTAACCTTTATTTTGCATTCTCTTTTGGAGTGCATTTTACTCTTTTTTTTGGATGTAATTATTTTTCAGATTACTATTTTTATTATTATTGTATTACCTTAATCCATTGTACAACTTTATTATTGTTTTTTTTCTTTATATTGCCTGGCACAGAATTTCGTCACTATTGTACCTTACGATACGTCGCGGACTATTCGTCCTCGGATATCAACTGGCTGTACTTGCCCTGCGTCGTCGGTTGGCCAACATCCGATGTATAGCTGTATTATCGGGTTCGGATATATCCGCGTCGTCACATTTATATATATATATATATATATATATATATATATATATATATATATATATATATTTCCTAATTTTAAAGATAAACTTGGGTTACAATTTTGTTTGCCAGTGCATTCTTTGGGTACTTTATTACAGTTTACATTTATTAAACAATTTTATTCTTAAGCCTTGAGTATCTTTTGCGAAAGCTTTTCTTGTCGTTTTCAGGCAACATTCATATTATTTGCGGTAGGTAAAAATTCATTTTAAAAGGTTTCGTAATTTCCGTACAAAAATTACGTGGCGCCCATTCAACCCCTGTTGGGGTTGTTCACCAAATTTAACCCTCTCCCTCCTTGACTGTTTAAAAGCTGGCGGCCGCACACCAGAACAGCTAGGGTGCGTAAAGTTTCTCAATCGCTCACGCAACGGTTGTACGTCATAGGGTAGCTATCCTTCTTCGTCACGTTGTTAAGTTGACGACAATCGACGCAAAATCGAGTAGAACCATCCTTCTTCTTCACTAACACCACTGGTGAAGCCCAAGGACTGCTTAAAGGTTCGATTACTCCTTCCATCTTCATGTCAATAAATTTTTCAGCTTCCTCACGCTTCGTCAATGGCAGTCTTCTTGCCGGTTGACGGATAGGTCTTGCGTCTCCGGTGTCTATTTCATGGTGAACTATATTAGTTCTCCCTTTGGTTTTCTTGTCGAATTGGAACACATCTTGAAAATTTCCAATTAAATTCTTTGCCTTGGTTGCCTGGTCGGCGGTCAAATCTTGAAACGATGTTGATATCTGATTGATTAAAGTGTCCGGAACTTCTTGAGATGTGTTTCCATTGGCCTTTACAGTTCGAATAATCGAGGATACTGCAAAGCATTCTCCTACAATTGTTCCTGTTTTAAGAACAACCGGATAGTAATTTATGTTCATTTTTCGAAATGGAATTACCTGGCTGGCTTTGACCAATGATTTACCGACAACAACTCCAGTGCCAGTTTTAGCATCATCATTCCTGGGCTCAAGCATAACAATACTTTTCTCACAGAAACTACCATCTACATGAGCCTCCAGGATAGTTTCACTTCGTTCTGGGAGGGTAACGTCTTCGGCCATTAGTACGCGCACAGCCTTGTCGTCTCGTGGATTTAATACGAGTTCTTCTTCCTTGACCATCATCACTTCCTTCTTCAGTTCAAGCTTAAAACCGTTCTTTGTCATTGCGTCCATACCAAGTATTAATACATCTTCAACTTTAGCTACCAGCGCACGATGTTTAAAGGAGGTTTTTCCAATAGTGATGGTGACATTTACTTCTTCTAATGCGGTAGCATGTTCTTCCGTTGCTGTGCGTAATCGCCACTTAGTTGGTTGAAGATGCGTCTTGCTAGTTTTCTTTACCAAGTATGGTATAATTATAGTCTTTGTCGCACCCGTATCCAGTAACTTTTTCAGTGGTCTTCGGTCAATAGTGCCATCTACGTAGATACTGTTGGCTTGATGTTGAAGAGATGCGACATAACTGATGGATTGTGGAGCTACTAGATTATGGATCGACGATTGCCCCTTTGCATCAACCCGATTTAGTTTTCCGACTCCTTTTCTTCCTTTCCCCATTCCGTTTTCTTTTGCCTTTTTTTACAAAGTCTCTGCGGATGGACCAGTTCACCGCAATTCGAACAGCGGAGTTTCTTTCTTCCGGTAAACACTTCACTTGCGATTCGTCGCATCTTCTCATCCAAATCTTCCGTGTTTTCATTTCTCTCAGCATCAATATTTCGTACTCGCAATTGGTTACGTGAAGTTTGTTTAGCAGCTTCATGTTCTAATGCATATGACAGTGCATCGATTCAAGTTTGGGGGGGGGGGGCATTCGCAATGCTTGCTGAGTTTCGCTGTCTCGAACTCCGTAGATAAATGATTGAGTGGCCAGGCACTCCAAAAAGCTATCAGGAGCTGTAGGATGTACGAGACGAACCATACGGGTTACATCGGCTTCAAATTCTTGTAGGCTTTCTTTTAAACTCTGATACCAATTTCTTAATTTCGTCTGGTACACCTGCTCCAGATGCGCATTGCTATATCGCATATCCAACTGCTTGACTAGTTGGTCGTAGTCTTCTTGCTCTTCTTTCTTCAGCATTTGTAGGATTTCGATAGCTTCTCCACGCAACGAGACAGTGAACGCTGTATCTTTCTCGGTGGACGTCTAGTTATGTGTTTTCGACGCCGCTTCAAATTGTTTTAAATAATTCGGCCATGAAGATTTTCCATCAAAGTCCGATGTTTTTATATGCTTTGTTGAGGTAGTATCTGGTTGTACTACCTTCCTTGCTTCTATTGGATTTGCTTTACATACTTCGGAATTTGAAATTGACGTTGATGTAATTTTAATGATTTTTTCTCGTAATTCTTCAATCTTCTTGTCATACTTATCTTGTAAATTCTTCAGGTCTTCTTCGGTTTTTCTAGAATTATCTTCTAATTTTTGTTCTAGTGTTCTAAAATGTTCTTTTTAATATTTTGGAATTTTCCTCTGATTTTCTGGAACTCTCTTCCAATTTTTGTTCCAATGTTTGCTCCAGAATTCTAGAATTTTTCGTCATTTCCCGTTTAATTCTTCTTTTAATTTTCTATAATTTTCTGCCATAAGTTTATCAACGTCGGATAAGCATAGGCCATATGAAATTTCGAATAAGTAATCTTCAGCATTTTCACCAGTATCGATTAATGCTTGCCGCAGACGAGATTGTAGAACGGTTTTCAGTCCTGTCGTATCTAATTCTCGTTCTTCCAGTTCTTTCTTGAGATCACTTACTTTTAATTCATTTAATTTTACTTGTTTAGTCGTCATTTTATTTATTTCTATTTACACTTCACAGTTTACTGACAACCCCACACCTGAAACCAATTGAACCGTTTATTTATATGGGTGAAGTGTAAAAATCAAAGAAATATTATTAATTAAAATAATGTTTATTAAACGGTAAATAATTAGGATAAATATTAAAAAGATAAAAAAAATTACTAACACTGTGATTAAATAATTATAGACACTAATTTAAGACTAAGGATATTATTAAATGCTTAAACACTAAAATTATTTATTTAAACAATGTTTATATCACTATATTTATTTATATAACTACATTTATTTATGTTCACAACATGTAGACTATTTATATTACCCACTTCATTGCTCGTTGCTTCTATATATCAGACTATTTCCCCGTTGTCGTTCGGACGGTATTTATACAGCCCAGTATCCTTCTGGAACTTTCTGACGCCACAATGATATTAAATACAATAGATTTAGGTCACCGGTGTAATTAACACGTCTATCCGTATGGGTCGTTCCGCCGCCGGGGATTACGTCATCGCTCGGGAATATTGTACCAGTAGCGTAGTATTTTATTGCAAGGTATATTACCCTTCCGTAAGTGTGCGAACGCGAATATATATTTTATAATTCTTGGAACAATGCTTTCACTGTTACCGTTGATTGAAAAGTTTATAATTATTCTTTAATCAACGTTATTACTGAGAATTGATTGTATAAAAAGGCCAAACTAAAGTGGTTTGATTGATTAACTTACTGTCAAAAAATACCTAATTAATCGTAATAACAATTACTCTCACCAAAAAGTAATTATAATATGTACTTTAAAAATAATCACTGCTAGAAAAAAGTAATGCAATTACTAATTAATTTTGTAATTATAATTGAAATATAAAATACTTTTTCTATTACTTTACTTGAAAAAGAAATCACTCATTGAAAATGACAATAAATTTTGTCTTTATTCTACTTTATATTTGTGTTGTGATCTACTAAAATAATTTTTGCAGCCTTTGTATTTGTATTATAACCCTTGCGAAAATATATTTCTTATCGGCTGTATCAGGATCGTGTAGTAGGTAAAATGATTTACTATAGAACGGTGCGTATGCTAATGTTCTGATAAGCAGGGAACAGTAATTATTGTATAGTAATATAAAATAATATCAAGTATTTTAAGCTATTTTAAATTACACAAAAGTAACCCCTGTGGTGCACTCTCCACGCCTGCAATGAGTGCTCGTGAGATGGCACTTGGTAAAGACCCACACAGTACAAATATGTCGTCATCATTACAGATATCTGTGTACATAGTGTACAAAGCAAATGGGCACACCCAGCAATGGGTAATATGCCGTGATATTTTTTCACTGCCAACTTTTTTGTTTTTTACGGCTACTGGTTACTGGTGCAACCTCTTTGTCATTTAAGACACTGGCACCAATATTATCCCCCTTTATTTAACTTCTTCTTCGTTGATTATCTAAATTTTTATATCTTCTTTCCACTGTTCATGTTTTTTTTATTTTTTATTCGAGACTAAAATACATTATATCCTGGATGAATATATATATATATATATATATATATATATATATATATATATATATATATATATATATATATATAAACTAAACATTATAAGTATATTATAGGCTAATGAAAATTTAGTCAAGTCAAAGTAAAACCTAATTATATTTTATTAAAAAATTTAAAAATTTTGATAGCAAGCTAATTCAAGAACATTAACAAGAATATACAAAGTGTTCAAAAATGGGTAAAATATTTTAGGGTATATAGTATTGACCAAAATGAGTAAAAAAATTAATCAACATAGGTCTGACCTACCAATGTTTCCGAGAAAAGGGAAAAATCGAAGAAAAACTGACAAAGATAGTGATCGAACAAAATTTTGTCTATGCCAGTAAACAGACTATATAAGTAACAATAAAATTTTACATGATATTTTTGTAAATTTCCAATAGTTTAGAAGTTATTTGAAAATTAAATATTGGCCAAGGTTGCCACAACATTTAACTCGTATAATTATTTGATTTACAAAAAAAGCACATCTAAACTACCTCTGAAAGGTAAAGAAAAAGGCTCATATAATCAAAGTCATAACTCTTATAACTTTCGAGAAGGGTGCGTTTTCTAAACAGCGCCATGATGTAGTAGCGCTTTAACGTACAACTACTCTGTATATATTGACAACTGACAAGCTGCGACATGACATCTGGTGGGAAAAATATGAACTTTCCGATTCGGTACTATATTGTGACTATATGGTTGAGTTACATGTGGTTTGATCATTTGATGTGAATAAAAATGGGAAAAAGTCGTACAAATTGTTGTGTATTCTAATGCCACTCAAGATCTGGCCGAGACACAGGCATTGGGTTTTATAATTTTCCGAAACATGGCCATAAAGTTAAAATTACATGAGCAGGTGTTGAAATGGACATGGATCGACGAAAAGCATGGGAATATACAATTCGTAGTGCAAAACAAATAACAATACATATGAAAGTGTGTTCTCGTCATTTTAAATCGGATAATTACATATTTCCTTTACATATTATAGCTTTACATGTGCATTCCGCATTAATAGTTTTTAAATTTTCTGAAGAACTCTAAAAGGCGGAGATTCAACCTTCCATAAATGGCATAAATTGGCATTTTAATTTTGTATGTACTTTCTGGGAGTGCAGACATAATTTTTTTGAGCGATTTTATCTGGAGTGCGTATTACCCGAAATTATTAGAGGCAATAGGCTTAGACCCGGAATATATACAAAAAGCTCAACAAATTAAAAATAAGATATCTAAGTAAGGGTTTTTATGAAATAAATTACCTATAATTTTATGAATATATTATTTTTAAACTAATTATATCATTATTATTACACATGCCTTATAATCAAAAGAGTTTTATTGACTTTTAAAAACAACAAATCTATGTCACTTGTCGTTATTAACCATTGCTTACCGACATGTTTAACCTAATATCTATTTGCCGATGATTAAAAAAAGTTCTGAACAATAGAAGAATAATTTGTAGAAACGCGAGAACAAAGGGCCAGTAAACCATTTTACTTTATTACCCATATATTCCTATCCCCACTCAAAAATAAAAAGGGTAGTTGCGGCAGGTATTGACAACTGACAAGCTGCGACATGACATCTGGTGGGAAAATATGTACTTTCCGATTTGGTACTATATTGTGACTGTATGCTTGAGTTACATGAGGTTTGATCATTTGATGTGAATAAAAATGGAATAAGTCACCCAAGATCTGGTCGAGACACAGGCATTGGGTTTTATAATATTCTGAAACATGGCCTAAATTAAGTTAAAATTACGACAAGAGCAGGTGCTGAAATGGACATGGATCGACGAAAAGCATGGGAATATGCAATTCGTTGTTCATAACAAATAACAAAACATATGAAAGTTTGTTCTCATCATTTTTAATCGGATAATTACATATTTCATGGTCTTTGTCCAGCTTTACACGTGCATTCTTCACTAATAATTTTTAAATTTTCTCTAAATGTATTTTGATTTCATGTGGCTTTGCAGAAATTGCACTGGTTTGCAGACAGAGTGCAAATATTATCCTCATTATTCCGTCATTTTTTAATAGTCCACGTGATATTATGTGGTTAGCGTTTATAATTCGATCACCTGCGATCATCAATTTCGATTGATTAAATATACATATATAGAATTATAAATACATTTTAACATATCTTCTACAATACATCTAGAAGTAACTGTTGGTTCCAGAAATCTAAAATGTTTTGTGATACCAAGCCCCATTTTAAGTGAAAAAATTGCTTTTGTTGTTTGTTTTCATATGTCACAACACTGTGAGTACCAATGTAGAAGCAGCTGATCGGTCCGATGGTGCTGCCGCCATCGGACATGTCAGTTCTCAATAGACAAATCGTGTCTCTCATTTGCGAATTGCGACACGAGTGGACATAATTATCAATTGCAAATAAGTTGATTTTTTTTTTATTTTATACAAATGTTACTAAAATTATACAAATCTATATAAATATTTTGTTTTTCTCAAATATTGTTAATTGTTTATTTATTGCATTTTTTATCTTTCACAGAGATTTTAAATTTATTTCAATTTTTAGTTTTATTAATTACTTATATAACTACAAAATAAAATATTTTGCTTTTTTGTCAATTAAAAATTAAAGATCTAGAATTAAACAGTTGACTTATTCTAATAAATAACTGTTCGTATATGAAGAAAAATTATGATTCTGAACATTTGTTTCGATTTCTTTGCCCACACGACTTCATTAAAACTTCTTTGAAATACAAATAATATATTTTTTACAATTATATTAGTTTATATGTAGAAAACATATATTTTTTTAGATTAATAATGTAAAAAGTATTCCATTTGTTGCAATTAAAATCAATCTTATTATCAATATTATATTTTGTCTCATTTTAAATTTGCCACGCTTTACTCTATAATACCGACACACAAGGATAGACATCTATAGAAAATAGTGTGAACTATTTGACGAAAACTTTTGCTACTGAGGCCAATTATTTCACCATATATTTTGACACCAATTTCTCAAAATCCAGCAGAGCAATAAAGTTCAAATTTAGTATTACTAACATTTTTTACAAACTTTATGGTTTGAAATAAATTTGGCGCGATTTTATCATTCAGTTCGAGAAATATTTTTTTTATTATATTGTCAACAATAACGTAAAATAACTAAAATTTATTTCATGCCACAAACAAAAAAATATGTATTTTAATTATGTATGTTTAAGAGAAATACCATTACACAGAAAAGAGAAATTGTTGACAAAAAAAACCACTATTTTGTGTATGCGACCCGCAATACGTTAACGCACGTACATATCTCGGAAACTATTGAAGATCGGTCCCATGTTAATCAAGTTTGCTTTATTGATTTTGGTTAGTACTTTATGCCCTTAAAAAAAAATAACCTTTTTTAATATACCCTATATAATCTCGTCGTTCACAATACTGGCACCAATATTATTTCCCTTTCTTTTTCGTTGATTCCCTAAATTTTTATGCTTTATTTCTACTCTCCATGTTTTTTTTTTACTTGATCCTCAGTGTCGGAATACCCAATAGGCAGAGTAGGCAATTGCCTATGGGCCCCGCGCCTTTTAGGGGCCCCGCGAGAATTGGATAAAATAATATTATAATTGAATAAAATAATTTTATTCGTATTATAATATGTATAAACATAAACTTATAGAAACGTTGTGCCCACTACTTAGTTCAGAGTTATTCCATTAGAGTGCGCGCCCGAGAAACCTTGATATCTAATTTACACAATCGCCATTACGAAAAATATGTACAAATATCTCTATTAGTCACCCTATTGCTATAGGAGCGCCTGCAGGAATAATTTGGCTACTAGCACTAACAGAGTAGAGTGGTATTTGAAAAACAAAACTCCATGCTGCATTTACTGTGAATACAATTATTTTTGTGGCATTAAATGGGTTTTTAGAAAAAAAAAACAATGTAAATCGTTAAATATTAACCACAGAAAAATCTGTATAAAATAAAAATTGCTTTGTATTCTGAATAGTTATATTTAGGGCCAGGGCCAACTATTGCGCCTGTGCAGGTTGTGCACCGCAAAAAATGCATCTCGTCAAGGGAGTGTCAGATAGCCACAATTAATATTACCTTTTTTTTATTAAAGTTTAGAAACAAATATGTAATTTTTTTTATTGCAAACAAAGGAATCCTTAATTATACGGAAGAAATTTTGATTACAACAAAGAAATGCTTATTTACAATAATATAACAAGATTACAATAATAAAAAATGTTGATCAATATTATAGGACCCAATACTTACAGCTCGATGGGACAAAATAAATTGTTAGCGCAACCTATATTTTACATTGAAAGTGATTTAGTACAATAAATTGTTATCATCATTATTATTATTATTTCGTGTAATAAAATTGATTTATTAAAAAAACATTATCAAAGATTGAAAAAAGTGAATGTTTAGTTTTTGTTAAAGAATAAATAAATATATGTATTACCATCACGGCCTATTACCTATTTCTGAGTGTGCCAATCTGCTTTGTATACAAATTTCGGTATTATGATGACATTTGTTTCGTGCGAGCGTTTACCAATCGTCACCTCTTGGGCACTCATTTCTGGCGTGGAGAGTGCACCACAGGGGCCAATTTTGTGCCAGTTAAAATTCGAAATACTTGGTGTATGCCAGGATAATAATAATATATATCTAATATTTGTTTATTTATATTAATTGGTTTAAAACTTTGTTAATTTTTTTAATTAAAATTGTCGGCTGGTAAAATCGTAAACTTATTAGAAGGGTGGAGGGGGGGGATCTCGGAGTGGCCCCGAAATTTCGACTGCCTAAGGGCCTCCATATGGTTTAATCCGGCACTGTATATCCTTGACGAGTTCTTAATATTGTGGGATTTATTATACAAACACTAGCATTAGTTTGTACTCTATTTTTAATTAAACAAGGAAAATATTTTTAAATAAATAAACAAAACATTAGAAATATGTTATAGGCTTAAGAAAATAATGTGCAAAATTTATTTATTATATTTTATTAAAAATTTTAAAAATTTTGATAACAAGCAAATTCAAGAATATTAATATATTGAAAATATTAAAACAATCAAATGGATTTTAACTAGACACCGTTATTCAGTTTGCAAGATTCTGGAAGATCTTTGTCTCGCGGTTTATCTGCTGCTTGGGGCTTGACTTTGATCAGGGCTTCGCCTTCATCTTGAGCATGGGATTTATCCACGTCCTTGAATTCATCTTCACTTTCCTTGTCATGTTCGACTTCGTATTCGCTTTGCTTCTGATCTTTGAACTCGTCTTCGCTTTGCTTTTGATCTTTGATTACTATAATACATATTTTTTAATATTTGCAGCATTACATTTAATCCTTACACTTACATTTATTAGTGGTAAATTTTGATGCAAATTTATTCTTCAAGAAGCATATCACACGTTTTCCAAACTTTAAGACGGTAATACATATTATAGAAAAACAGATTTTTAGAACAATATCTATGGCAATATCTGCGAATGGTTTTGGCAGATCAGACGTTCTGTTAACCTATACAAAGATCAAATTTAAAGATATAGTAAACATAAATAATAAAGGGATAAGGGCTGTTTCTTGGCTGGATAGTTAATGAAATAAAACAATTTTGTTTGTTTCATTTCATAAGTAATAAACTTTTTATGTAAATACTTACAAACCATTCCGGATTGTTTGTATTAAAATAGTGAAAATGTATGTACTTTATCAAATCCATGATAAACAATAATCAAAGAAACAAAAATATTTTTTAAATTTCGTAACTATAGTGGATGCACAAAGAATGCCAAACCATAACCAATGTGGAGTTTGGCACGTAGTCTGGACACGTAAAAGTATAGCAATACTGACAACTGAAATGTATTGTTAACATGAAAACATGAAATTACTAAAACGTGATATGTATATGAGAACTTAAATTAATTAAATGTGTACCTATATGAAATATTTATTTATTGTTATTACCTAATAATAAAATAATATACGGATATAATAAGATAAATATAAATAATATAATAATTAATGTAGGCAAAATAATGAAATATAACAAAATACATTAATTATTATATAACTATATTATTATTATAATTATTATTATTTGTAATTTAAGTACTTAAATATAGATAAATGTATTACATATGTACAGGTGAAACCAGGCCCGGATTAGCACTTCTTTACGCCCTAGGCCAAAGTTCATGACTGCGCCCCCCTCTAAACATTTAGCGGATGTCTCCTTTTATGGTCTATAAAAATGATACATAATGGTAAAATTTTCATATGACTGTAATTTCTACCCTATTAATTTTAGAACGAAAGTGTAAATACAACAATTGTTCAGAATTAAAAACTGTATCTAATACATACGTCTTAAATTATTATTTACATTCGTTTTATTCGCAAAAGACAGGCAAAATAAAAGAAATATAACAATAATGTGTAACAGTTAGTTATAATCTTTGAATCTGACAGATGACATCTGACAAAGTTTTAATAATATTATTGATTTGAATAAATTAATTACAGGCTGTAAGTAGCTACAAGTTACATTTTTTATTTTTCCTCTCTCTCGCGAACGAATCGGATGTAAGCATTAATTTGAATTTAATATATGCAGTTTTTAATTCTGAACACTTTTTCTTAAGTATACTCGTACTTTTGTTCTAAAATTAATAGGGCAGAAATTACAGCTATAAAAAAATTACCATTGTATTTCATATGGTTCAAACACAAAATAGACACCCAGTATATAAATATTATATTCCATTCGCTGAAACGACAGAATGTGGAACTAATTCTTGAACAGAAACAAGTCATTCTATTGGTTCGGCTCCAAAATTTACCTCTTTTGACAAATAGACTGATTTGTTTCTGTTCAAGAATTAGTTCCACATTCTCTCGTCTCAACGAACGGAGTATAGAATTACTTAAAATCTTTGACAACTGTTACAAAGAAAATGTTACTGTTTACGTAGTGTGCATGATGTGGTAATTTCCCAACTACTCGATCTGCATACTCCTTCGACCCTGCATCCTAGGCCATGGCCTAGGTTTGCCTTGTGGGTAATACGGGCCTGAGTTGAACAAATTCGAGTGCCTTATATGAAAAACTTTCTTATTATATATACACACTACAGAAAATTGGTGTAGGCCTTTATGGGCCAACATTTTGAGACAAATTCAATTGGTACCACAGGAATTTTCTATGGTATTTTGTTTTTAAGCCACAGGCTAAAACTTAATTTTCGCTTATTTTGAAAATACCTCGTACCTCGCTTATTATGAAAGATAATAAAAAAAAATGTTTTTTTACGTAGAATATCGTGGTGTTTTTCAAAACTTAATAATTATCCAGATATAATACAAACATAATATTTTTTAAATGAGTCCATATATTCATCATGTCGACATTCTTTTGTTTCAAACGTGAATAAAAGATAAATTATAAATTTAATGTGGTGAAAAAATCGAAAAGTATTAAGAATCAAATGAAAAAAATAATTACAGATCATCAATTGTTTATTTTTAATGTTATTTTCTTTATTTATATACTCATTATTCTAATTTATATACTGTATCAAAGTCATCTATAACGCCGGTAAAATATAAAATAACTAATCCGATATGACTGACTCAAAATAATTTTGAGTACTTAATTAATAAATATAGAATCAAAATAAACAAATGATGATCTATAATTGATTTTTTTCGTTGTTTCTTAATAACTTTCTATTTTTTAAATAAATAAATATATCATCACGGCATATTACCCATTGCTGGGTGTGCCAATCTGCTTTGTACACAGATATTGGTAATGATGAAATATTTGTACCGTGTGGGCGCTTACCAGGCGTCACCTCACGGACACTCAATGCTGGCGTGGAGAGTGTACCACAGGGGTCAATTTTGTGCCATTAAAATTCGAAGTAATTTTTGGCGTCGGTCGGGATTGAACCCAGGTCCCCAGATTCGCGACCAGACACTCAGGCACACGGCTAATAAATTAATAATTCATCTTTTATTCACGTTTAAAACAAAAGAATGGATACTTGTTATACATCGTTGAAAAGTTTATAAAATAAGGAAAGAGACGAGACGAGACTATTTTCAATATATGTAACAGTTTTTGCCATAAATTGAACAGGAGTACAGGAAATTGCATTCATCCCTAACCGCTAGCACGCATGAGAAATAAATTTATGATTGATTGTCATTATATGCAAAACAAAACGCAAATTTAATTTAATTAACTTTTTTAGTTTTGTTTTGTTATTTGAACCATTATATGTACCACCGAGTATATGTATGTAATATACACAGTGTTGACCGCGACACCGGAAATAAGACTTTAACATGTAAAAATCATACTTTCGCAATTTTCTGCTTCCCTAATTATTTTACCTAAAAATTCCACAAATAAATGTAGAGCATAAAATTCTACATCAGAATCAATACATATAATTAATCTGGCATGATCTATAGCAACAGAAATTAGGTATGAAAATCACCCCGTAAAATAGCAATATCCATGAAGTTAATTTATTTTTATTATTTGTAATTTCTGTTAAAGTGAAGAATTATTTATTTAAATTAATTGATAATTGTTCACTAGAACAGATATTAAAAATAATACCTGATAAAAATATATTAACCTAACCTAACAGGTAAAACGTCAAACATTTGTTAATTTATTTGTTTCAACTTCATGGCTATCACTATTTTTTGGGTGATTTTCATAGCATACCTAATTTTTACCGTTACAAAGCATGCAAAATTAATTTTGCTATTGATTCAGATACAGAATTTTAAGCTCTACAACTTTTATTTGAAGTATTTTACCTAAAATAATTAGGGAAACAGGAAATTAATACAAAAATATGATTTTACATGTTAAAGTTGTAATTTCCGGTATCGCGGTCAACAGCCTGTATATTTGATGTCTTTTACTTTATAGTGATTTATTGTGTAGTGATGTTCCAATGTACCAATTGATACAGTTTCTATAACTCATATAGTTGAAAAGCCGACAAAATATTATTATTATTTATTATTATTGTAATTTTTAAATTTTGTCTGTGTTTTGAGAACTATGACCAGCAGTGGCGTAGTCAGGTACGGGTTAGGGACGATTCGACTAATTTTATATCTAAATTCCACACAACACAAGAATATACAAAAAACAGAATTAGATAGACTGATATTAACATTTTTAGAGCAAGATGTAAGTGGTTTACAAATATGAAAAAAACTGAACTTGACAACTGTTGTGTTCGCACCAACAACTACAAAAGTACAAAGTCCCGGTCGCCGCATAGACTGCGCGTGCGCGTAGCAACGTTAAGCGTTAAATCAAATCGCTATGTCACTAGAACGACCAAGGACCAACGTTGGCGTTCTCTGAAATTTTCGATATTTTTTCCATTGTTTGCACTTAACTTCGAAATTAAAAAATGGACACTGTTGTAGACTTTGTCCTGTTATTCACAACCAGTCGGACTGTAGTTTTAATAGCTATGATCTGGCTCATTTTTATGAAATGGATAATCCACAGAAAACGGTAATTCCTGTCAAAAGAAAAGGGACTCAATCTCATTAAGGTAGGTATATTATTTATTTAGTAGAATATCATAATTCATATTAGGTAATTTTTCCTTTAGTATTCCATCATATAGTACGAAAAATTCATAAAACTCTTAACTTTGGAAATTGAAAAAAATGGCATCAAAAAAGGTACAGGAATAATTCGAGGTTAGAATTTTTTTACCTCTTTAATGATGTTTATTGCGTGCGACTGTCTTATAAGACAATGTCATACAAGAAAGTCACATTCAATAAACATCATTTAAACGAATGCATCTTTTATTTCCGATTCACTTCTACATTCATAATCTATTTATTCTTTTTCTCTTTCAGAATTATAACATTTATACTTTTATATAAATATTTACTCTACAGACATTAGATCTCAAAATCATAAGTATTCCTCATTGTCGACAGAAATTGTAAAATTTAATAAAAAAATTAAAATTACAGATTTTTAATTTTCTTTCCAATCCACAGGTTTTTTTCTTTCAATTAATTATTGTTACAATATCATTTTAGTGTGTAATAGATAGGTAGATATTTTAATATTAGCTTTGCTCAATTTATTATATATCGCAATTCTTGATATAGTTATTTATGCAACAAGTGTGTAACGTAGTACTTTTTTGGTCGCTTTTTTCCTTTGCTTCTTATTCGGGTATAAAAAACAGTTGAGCAATAAATTAGTGCTCCTCGGATATAGTTTTTAATTCTAAACATGTTTGTATGCAACCAGCACCAGCTTGTTTGTCTTAAAAGTGTCTATAAAGAAGATAAAATTTATTAATAATTTTTATGTTAAATATTAAAAATTCTTTAAATTATAAAGTTAACAAAATATAACATTCTCATAAATATTACAAAAAGTAATACGTACCATTAAAATAACAATAATAATAATAATCACAGTTAGTATATATAATTTAATTACATTATTAAAGTATTATACTTAGGAATCACTACTATAGATATTTAATGGTACTGTATTGTCAGTCTTATAAAAGAAGTAACAGTAAATAAAAAAACTCATAATTTGTTGTTTATTGTATTTCGTTGATTTTTTTTTTTGAGTCATTAGTTTTATTAAGAGATTTTTTCTATGGAGTAGTTTATTTTACATTTTTTGACTTTGACTATAGTATCCGTTTCCTCTTATATTGCTTTAATTTTCGTTGATAGCTCTAGTCACGTTAATTCCCAATATATCATTATTTTTTTAAGTTTGCAATTCCTTCTATTAACCTATTACAAATAGATTTTTTTTCATTATTAATTTCTTGTGATTTTTATTGTGAAATAACTATTTCTCCTTAAAAAAATAATATGAAATATATTAATGTGATTATTGCCTATATTCATAAATACTCGTAAAATTTGAAAAGGTTCGTTATAATTTTTATCCAGTAAAAACAGTCGACACTGAAACAAAAATCGAAAAATAATTTATCAAGTTTCGAGCTGTTTTGAATCTACGAATGTTTTTGTTTATGAATATGCGCACTAATTTAAAAATCAGTAAAAATGACTTCGGTCCGATCCTACCGCCTTTAGTTAAAGTTAGCTGTAACCAAAGGTGGAAAGGATAATTTCGCAACATAACTGTTAGTTTATCATTCACATTAACTGAAGGTGGTAGGAGCGGTCTTTAGTGTTAATAATAGTGACAAATAATGAATCAGCTCCAAAAACTAAGTTTTAATACGCTATTTCACCTTTTTTATAATTTCATCTGATAGTATATAAAAAGTACGACTATTGATGAAAATTCGGTGAAAAATTACTGTTAATAAGCGAGTTATAGCCCCTGTGGAATTTGAAAAAATAAATGTGACGTCACGGATATGAGTATTCATGTCAAATTGTTTTCTTTATGAACCTAATGCCACGATTATGGTCTTCTCTTTAAGAATTATAGAATTTAAGCTTAAAGAGTTGTCTTATAGAGTTTCTTAAATAATTTAAAGAATTGTGATTATGGTCACTTAAATTTAATTTCTTAAATTCGAAATGTCATTTTATAGAGTAGCTAACTTCATTAATGTTATATTGCTGTTATAGTAGCAAATAGGTTAGAAAATAAAAAATATTATATAATTTATCATATACAAAATATGGATAATTTTAGTTCATGGTAAATAAAATGTATCACGTTATATATTAATATATACTTAACATGAGTATATATAGATAATATAACATAAGATTCAATTATTTTGAATGTTTTAGCGGGAATAATAAAAAACGTGTAAGGCATGCCAATATATCTACTGAACAATATGAAGATATAAGAGCTATGGAAAGTGATATTTGATGGTAGCATATGAATGGTGATTAGGAGATGACGAGCAGTGCTTTAACTCTGTTAATCGTTTATGGTGTATTTTAGAAAAAAATACTTCAAATAAAAGTTGCGTAAAATTAATTTTTTTATAAATGATATTTGAAGTTTTTTTTCTTCTAAAATAAACCATACATGATTGAGAGAGTCAAAACACTGCTAATCATCTCCTGAACACCATTCATGCTACAGCTCAATGTGTTTAGATTTAGAACCCAACTTTGTTTAAATGAAAATCTTTAATAAATTTATTTTCGGGAAATTCAAAAGGATTCATAGTATCCCTTAAAATTCTTCGTTCATTTCTCGTTTCATTCCTACATAAGAAAAATGAATAATCTAATTTGCACAATTATAGAAATATGTACATTTTACCTTCCAATATCTTCATAAAACCACAAAAAATGGATTATTGTTCATATTTTGCTTAGGTTTTTGATTACAAAAAATAATAATATGTCGCATCAACTTTTATAGCGAGGTTTCTGTCACTGTAAAATTTATAGAAATATTTAGTAACTAAATATTTAAAGCCATGACCATAATTGTTTTCAAACTTTAACTCTTAAATTCTAAAGAGTTAAAGCGTAAATATTTACAGTTATGTCCATAATTGTTTTCAACTTTAACTCTTAAATTTTAAAGTGTTAAAGAGTTATAGAGCTTTAATAAGCGACCATAATCGAGGCATAAATGTTCTTGAAGTATATATTTTAATATTAAATGAGAAAAAAATATTCAAATAAAAACCGTTTGGGAACGGTAGTGGCGCGAAGTTATTTTACTGTTTGCTTTCGTAATAACTCATAATATCACTCTATAACAAAATCCCCCATATTTCCGATTCGCGTTTAGCCGATATACCCAACTTTTATCATGAAAACAAACGATTGTAATTGTGATGCAATTAATAATCATTTTGATGTGAAATGCCTACAAAATGATTGTAACCATCTGAGTCTTGTCAGAGTTCTGTGCGTTAAGTTACCGTCACATTAAAGTATTTTTAACCAAATACTACAACAAGAATTTCACCTATCGCACAAAATTACTCTTGGAAAACTCAGTGTAAATTTTGTGCATTAGGTAAGGTTACTGTTGTTATATTTAGGCAATTTAACCAAACACAACAACAATAAGTTCACCTAACGCACAAAAATTACTCTTGGAAAACTCAGGGTGTTTTTTATATTGCGGAAAGGCGCTAAATCCAACAATTTTTTGGCATGAAATGTAATCATATTATCTCCTAATGTGTTGAAATCACTTCCACATTCGTTGCACTTATATCTCGTGATAATGTAATAATTTGAACAAATTACTCTAATAAAAGAATGTATTTTTTACAAATAACAAGCACAAGTGTCAAAGTGTGAATCAGTATGAAATTAACAAAATGTATACCTACACTATCACAATATATGTGTACCGGCACATAGGCACCTACATCGTGTATTCGGAGATAAAAGTTGGTATACCGGCTAGACGCTACTTATTTCCCAAGTATTTTAATTATATTATTTTGTTTCTTTATTAAGCATATATTTTCACTTTTTACTAATTTCCCTTAATTCGATTGAGCTGGAATAGCCTATTGCAAAAGTGACTCGCTGAGAGCCATGGACGAAATAATTTACGCAAAATATTTAGAATTTAGAATTAAAGAAAAATTAAATTAAAATCAACATTATTATACCTATAAAATGTATTATAATGCTTGATTTTAATTTATTTTTTGTTTAATTCCCAATTAAAATATTGGTAAAACCGGCCATAAGTTAATCATCTGTCATTAAGTAAAATAACGTATTTAATAGGGTAATAAAATTTAATCATTGATTTTAATCAACTTTCACGAAGCCGAGGAATGGTTACTGGGGGAAGGGGAGAGCGAAAACGGGGTTTGTTTTCACCTTAAAATCGTATCTATTTATTAAAATATTTGTATAATTCTTTTTTCATTTTATAGAGGGAGATTGATTGTATGACATTTCAGTATTGAAATTTTAATTATTTGCCCTGTTTTACATTAATAACGTTTTTAACTTTTCTAACTTTTCCAACTTGATAATACATTTACGAATGTTGTACTTAAAATATTAAAATTTCAACAATGAAATGCCATACAATCAATTTCCCTCTATAAAACAAAAACAGAATTATAAAAATATTTTAATAAATAGATCCGATTTTAAGGTGAAAACCAAACGCATTGTCGACGTAAAAATAGATTCAAGTAGTACGCCTCTTCTGCTAATTATCCGAATTTCACTTAAACTCCGCCCCCAATTCAGGGTTGTACTAGATATAATGTTCTGTATAATTATGTTCAGTAATAATACCGAATATGAAATACATTTATGTATAAGTATTGTTTTCGTAGTTTTTAATTACCAAATTAAGATGAGTTTAAATATTTATCACATATTGTAACGTTTATCAAATTAGCAGTGAAGTGTGTGAGGAATAGTAAAAACACAATTACAGATGAAGTCGAATATAATAACGTACCCCAGATATAACGAAAGCTCTCTTATAATGAATAAAAATAATTTTCTTGAACAAAAATCTTATATTTACCATGTATTTTGTGCTTTCTTATAACGAACTCGTTTATAGTGCATGCTCGCATATAACCAATTTTTCAGCGAAGAATTGCAATAATTATCGGTTATAACGAACTATGTAGGTTACGCAACAATAATATATTTATACTTAACTTGTACTTGATATTGTATCATCAGAAAAGAATAATAATAATAATAATAATAATAATAATAATAATAATAATAATAATAATAATAATAATAATAATAATAATAATAATAATAATAATAATAATAATAATAATAATAATAATAATAATAATAATAATAATAATAATAATAATAATAATAATAATAATAATAATAATAATAATAATAATAATAATAATAATAATAATAATAATAATAATAATAATAATAATAATAATAATAATAATAATAATAATAATAATAATAATAATAATAATAATAATAATAATAATAGTAATAATAATAATAATATATATTTCATCATTATGTATAAGTACCTATACTTACATATCCATCTTTCTATAAGATTTTTTTAAGCAGTCGGGAGACGACATCGACCTGATGAAAACATTACTAAATGAAAAAAACTTGTATAAGTGACATTTATGTTTAGAAAAGCGAAGAAAAATATTCTACTATATAAGAGGAGAATAGTGTATAATACCCGCTTTCGCGCCCAGATTGCAGACTAATTGGTGGGGGGATAATTAAAAATTCATTAACTGGCGCCAGTTCAGACTGGCCTGAGGCAATTTGTTGTTGTGGAATTTTGTTTATAAATGTTATTTATAGTCAAGAATGTGAAAATTTTTGGTTTTGCATCAGAGTTCAGGGTTAGTGTTCGATTTGATAATTTATTTTTAAATGTAATGAACTAATAGGTATGTCATTAGAAGGTACTTAAATTGTATTGTGAATATTTTCTAATGACGTTAAGAAAATTTGTGTGCGATGAACTAGTCTTTTACTAGCGAAAGATAATTATTTCCGAATGAGTATTTATGATTTCCCATTACCTGTTGAAAATTAAATTGTAATGTCAGTAATGTGCATATTTTGGGTAAATATAATTATTTGAATGAAGTGATGTTTAAATTTTTTGTATAACGAAAATATTATTCTGCTAATGGCATTTAATTATTATTATCGAATAATGATTTAAAATGTCTATTACGAGTGAAATGTACTTGTGTGTAAGATATACATGTCTTTTGCTAATTATTTTCGAATACTAATAAATACAATGGCACTTTGTAAAATATTTTGGTAATTCCCTTTAATGTTGATATATTTTGTTAAAGGTAATTAGATATTTAAAGGAAGGGTTAAAAATTACACGGTTTTTAGTTTCACTTATACTTTTTATATTTTGTTTACTATAGTTTCGCTATACAATAGCATCTTCAGAACTAAAGTAACCTAAAACTAAAACATATTGTTGTATATATGTATATAAACAATCTTAATGCCATCTGTGTGAAGTTACGAGTATGAAGTTTTATTATACAATATTAATGCCATCTGTGTGAAGTTTTGTAGTTTTATTAAATCTTTAATGCCATCTGTGTGAAGCTATGTAGTTATATTATAGATTTTCGAAGAATTTTATTAGGGGTGAATTGTGTAGGGTTGTCTGGTCATTGAGTGTTTTTTCATTATTGTTGATGGATTTGCCGATTTCTAATGCCTCTAAGATGTTTAGTCGCATCCCTTTGTTCTCTACATGTAAAATTTCGGGTTCAAAGTTACTAGTGTGATTATATTCTAGTAGGTGTTCAGCGAATGTGGAGTCTGTTTTATTTTTAATAAATGATTTTTCGTATTCTGTTATTCTAGTTTTGAAATTCCGTCCTGATTGGCCTATGTACACAGCATTACAGTCGTTACATTTTAATTTGTATACACCTGATTTATTTTCTATTTTTGTTTTTTCTATTACGTTACAAGTAATTAGATAGTTTGATATAACGTTATGATATGAAAAATTTATGTAGGAAAGTCAGAGAGTTGTAGACATATTTACTCATACTGGTCTCACATACGGATTTTAAAATTCTATTACCTGGCCCGAAATTTCTCTTTTCGAATATTTAAAATTGATTCAATGTAATAATTACTCAAATACATAACAATATGTTTAGCTAAATGAAATATGGCAATCACGTTGATATGTTAGTTTAATAGGGAATACCTGGTGACAAGGTACTTAAATTTATTTGGGGATGAGAACATTCTGGAATAAGCACAATTCTTGGAAATTTACGTAGAATTATTTCTCGGAAATACGAGTATATTTGATTACTTTCTCTAGTCTTAATACCATTGTTTAATTTTTTTTGAAAGTACCTACATTTATTTTTAGAATCATGGCCATTAAAATTTCCACAAAATGTACTTTGTATTATTCTTCGAAAATGTGTAACTTTCTACTTGTGATAAATAAATATTTGTTTTAAAAATAGATTGGGAAATATGCCCATAATATAATAATTAGTCACATTGTTGTCACAAACTTTTGAAGTTTATTCAATGCTCAAAATTAAGTATCCTGCAATAACGTACAAAGAATTTTGTTCTGAAATATTCAAATAACATTTTGTAATTGAAAATTAGAAAGGAAGCGGACTTTTTCACATGGTGGCACAGTATTTTTTGCTACTAAATCCAGAAAGTCTGATAAAAATTCTCTTTCATATTTATCATAACTAGATAAACAACTTTTAAATACTGCGAAACAGTTAAATTATTTTTAAACTACTGTACATTTGGTATTATTTGTTTATAGTTTTGATCTTATTGTTAAATAATCTTTGATTCACTTACCACAAATTGTGTATATGCACTTAAACTGTACTACGAAGTATGTACTTAAAAACTATGACGTTATAATTAACAGTAAATGAAATTAAACAATAATAATTAAATAAATTTAATAAAAACTGCGAAACACGCACGAACTCTTATACATCGCTAGCTAAACTGGACCCGAATGAAACAAATATGGCGATCACTACTGTGGCTAATGAAAATAAGGATCACCATAGGCATCACTCTCATTGAATATACTGTAGCAAAGTCCATATAGCTGGAACTATCTTTTATTTTAAGTATTTTTCTCTAAAATAATCTATAAACGGTTGACAGAGATAAAACAATGCTTGCCAAATGCTCGCTAATCACACTTAATCACTATTCATACTAGCGGTCAATGTATTTATTCTAACCTTATAATTTCTAATATGATTGAAATATTAAACAAATTTCAAAAAACTTAAGTATTTCGAAAATATATTATTGAATATTATTATATTTTATTAATTGTTCTCAAATAATTGACCGGGTCCCCTGAGTGTCTGGTCGCGAATCTAGGGGACCCGGGTTCGATCCCGACCGACGCCAAAAATTACATCGCATTTTAATGGCACAAAATTGACCCCTGTGGCGCACTCTCCACGCCAGCAATGAGTGCCCGTGAGGTGACGCCTGGTAAGCGCCCGCACGGTACAAATATTCCATCATTACCGACATCTGCGTATGAAGCAGATTGGCACACCCAGCAATGGGTAATATGCCGTGATGAAATATTTATTTATTTATTTTTTTAAATAATTGACAGACTTAGACATTTATAAATATATTTGTAGATGAATATTCAATTTTTAATTTCTGAAATATTTGTTTAATGCAGTTGAGTATGTTTCTCGATGTCAGAAGTCTTATAATGTCAAGTATGGTTGCAAAATTAAACAAATTTCATATAAAACTTTATTCGGAAATATATTTTTAATTATTATTACTTTTTCAATACAATGAGGCAATATATAGAAAAATATATATTTAATTCTATATGATATAAAGAAAAACGGTAAATATACTTATTATTATTTCGAAACGATTGCAAAAGTCAAGAATTACTTACAATTTTAAAAACATTTATACTAAATAATCCATAGTTATTTCTTCAGACTGCTTTGAATGATATGCAAAAGCAAAAGAATATTTGTAGATTTGGGCTTTCCACATTAGTCATTAGTACATAACTTAATTATAATAATTCTTGAATATTAGCATAATAGCGTTTTATATAAGTTTTTTAGTTTTAATTTTTATTATTAGGGTGTAAGTATTTTTGTAATTTTTGTTATTTAAATTACATAATTGGTGAAATTTTGATCTGACGTCATGATATGAAAATTGATTTTTGATGGTATTTTTGACATTGGAGATATATTTCACATTATTTTGTAATTTGTAATATTTGAGATTTTAGATACTTAGGAATATGCATATATTTGTAATTACTTTGTAATTTCAAAATGACATGAATATCTTTAAGTAATCTGTAATGAGTTACAAATACTTTTAATATTATGGGTAATTATAATTACATGAGTAAAATGAAATATTATTATGCTAATGTCTAACAATCATTTCGAATGGGGGTTTATAAATCTATTATCTACTGAATATATATGAGAAAAGACCCCGTTCCCGTTGCACCCGACCCGTCCCTATTCTATTCATATATAGTACTGTATCTTTCCTCTTACACTGAAAAAAATAGGTTTTACATTTATAGTTAAAAATTATTACCTAATACTTTTTTATTAAAATCAGATAATAAAATTACTCAAATAGATTTTTTTTCTTTACCTCAGTTTATGTAGATTTGTTTGACAACAAATTTTTATTTCTAACAAATAATTTTCTAAGTTAAAAGGAAATATTATCCACATTATTTAATTACAAATATTTAAAAAAATTAAATTCTCTGTTTTAGAATAAAAATTTAACAAAACATTTTATTGATATTACAATATATATATATATATATATATATATATATATATATATATATATATATATATATATATATATATATATACATATATTTGGTTTAGAAAAATTAATATTACATTTACTTATATTTATTTTCTGACAGCGAATAAATTTTCTGTAAGAATAAATATTGCACCCTAAATCTATGACGTCGTAAGCAACTTGTCACTCGTTTGTATACTTCTTAAATTTAAAACATTTCATGTTCATTTGTGTTGAAAAAGAAAAAAAACAGTTCCCTCTGGAGTAATGTATGTAATATTAAATATCATATAATACTATAGATTGTTATTGTGATAATATATACTCGTAGCCAAGGAATTTACTAACACATTAACAATTTAACATGGGGAGGACAGGACCTCGGCCATACCGATTTGAAAGAAATAAGGAAGGGATGTCAACCGATTCGATGCAATACTGCAAAATGATGAAAAAAAAGTGTTTAACATTAAGAAATTTTTAATAAAAATGAATGTTGAAGAAGAAGTAATAAAACACTTTGAAGAATTTTTTATAATTTATTATTACTGTTACTGATTATTGTTATTTTACTCAGATGTGTACCATTAACATGAATGTAAGTAGATAGATTTTTTTATAAATAAATATATTCTTTATTCACTATGCATTTATATATTTCTTATCCCGTAGAAATACATTCATGGAACTAAATCAAAATTTTCGCTGTTACTAATAAATTAAAACCTAATAATTTGAATTGAATTCACTAGAATAGTACATGTATTTGTTATTTTAAGAATAAGGTTTACTTGATTTAGAATTTGTGATATTTATTCCAGTAAAAATATTTCACTGGAATAGCGATTTCTAATCAGTTATATCAGAAATTATTACAGTAACACTAGTAAATAATTTTACTACTTAATTGTTTCTGAAACAGTTAAAAATCAATAGAAATAATATTTCATTTTCGTAGGAAATATTTTAGCTGTCACGATATGAGAGTACCTATTCCGCTACTAGAAGCAACCTATTATTTTCCGTGTAATGATAACACTTCAAGTTTATGCGGGAAATAAATATCAATAAGGTAAACAAATAAAAGAAAATATTTAACTTTGAATTATATTTTTTTTCTCTTTTCTTAAACGTATATACACTATTACAATCATTCTTTTATACTCTATATTAACATGAAAATATTTAATCTTATAATCTACTATTATTTTCTTAATAACTAAATCTAAATCTATTAATTTATTTATATTTTCACAACTTAAAGCTAAATAATTATTATTAATTTTATATTTTAATTGTCTTCTAGGTAAAACTATAAAATCTACACTAAACATACAATACTTGCGTCCCACTACACCTTTATTTTGAATTATGAATTATAACAAACTTATGAACTGTTCAAAGTCACTTATATTTACAAATAGTTTTTTAACCACATCACCTACCACACGAACAGCCACTCTTCTTACTCGATCTTCCTCTTCAGAGGCATATTTAGCAGCACTGAGGACGCTTCCTGGACTAAATTATCCAGGAAGCTAATACTATTGACGTCGTCGTTGTTGTCCACTGCCTCTACTTTACCAACATCAACAATGAATGATGATGTTGATGACAGTGATCCATGGATGCGAGGCTCCACTAATTCATCTGTTGCCCGTATTACAATATTTTCCAGACATTGATTCTGACTTGATTGACTGCAGAAACTCCTGGCTGCTGAACTTTTTTGAATGTTGCCGTTGCCATGATGAACACTACCGTATTACTATACAGTAGAGATGCGCATTTTTCGTAAAAATGAAACCCGACCCGAACGGTTCCCGACAATGAACCATCCCAACCCGACCCGACCCGACCGGTACCTGACCCGAACTGACCCGAACCCGACCCGACCTGAACAGAATCAGACCCGAACCCGACCCGACCCGAACTGAACCAACCCGACCCGAACTGAACCAACCCAACCCGAACTGAACCAACCCGACCTGAACTGAACCAACCCGACCCGAACTGAACCAACCCGACCCGACCCGACCCGAACCCGACCCGAACCCGACCCGAACCCGAACCCGACCCGAACCCGAACCCGACCCGAACCCGAACTCAACTCTAACCCGACCCGAATTGAAACAATCCTTTGTTTGTCTGGAGGTAATGATTAATTATTATTAATATATATTTCAATTAGTCTATTTGAGTAAATATTATAATTATAATTATAAAATTATGCCTTCTATCAGTATAAATGAGTTTGAAAGGAAAATGTACGTTCAACCTAGCAAGAAGTTACAGCAAGGACGTATTTAAATTTAGCTTGAATCCAAATCAACATTATCCTCAACATTGCCATTTAATATTTTATTTTCTGCTTTTTAAAAACAAACTATATTTCTCTTTAAAATGTGCTGCACTAATAAACTAGTTCTTCGAACATATTCCAGTGGCGCTACAGTAATTGTTTGCGAAGGGATAGTTGAAAAGACTGAATTCGATCTACCATTTCAGTTCTCGATTAATTTTTCGAGATCAGCTGAATTCCCATTATATTGAAATAAATATAAATGCTGATAGAGAACTTTTATTTTTGGATAATAAGCATATGTAAATACATAAACAAATCCCTCCGAAAACTTCTCTCTACGGCTATGCAAGTTTTCAGAAGGGATTATCGAAAGGATTATTGAGGTCTTTCTGTTGTTAGCTATTGTTAGAGAAGTAAATTTTGTTCCAAGTACAAAGCGTGCAGCATTCTATGAACACTCAACGGTTATATCTAATTTTTCTAGCGGATTTCTTTGCCGCATCCTTCACAATCCAACACTATTCTTGTAAATTTTGATTTATTACTCCAGCTCATTCCGAAACGAAGTATAATGAGAAATTATACAAAATTTAAACCAAATGGAGGTAGAAATTATCTGGGATTGGGTAAATTCTATAATACGAGTAAAACTAGAAAATATCGGGCAAAGTAAATACAAATTACATACAGCACCCATCACCCAAGGAGGTCACCCGGCTGAACACATTAATTTATTATAATCTCTTCTTCAAATTACGATCAGCTGGTTTCTCTTTGAAGTAACAATTTCAAATTATCAATTGACAAAAATTCGCAAAACGTGCACTTATTTTTTGCATAATGCTTTATTCGATTTTCTTAAAAATATGCAAGCATGCAATTAATATGCATAATTTTGTAATATATTTCGAAGTCTAATTATTGCCGATATCTATACATAAAGCAAATTGGCACACCCAGCAATGGGTAATAAAAATCTTGACTTCCAAACTGTATGATTTCAATCTAAATACTATAAATAAAATTTGATAATTACAAAAATATTATTAATTGTAATGAATTGTCATAATTTTAATCATTTTAACTAAATATGAAAATCATGCATAGGCACGAAAATATCAGTTTCACCATAGTCCTTTATCAGGCAGATTAGCCCTTTTCAATATTTTTTACGACACAAATGACAGAATATAATGCTTGATGTCTATCAACGACTGTTGTCATGCCACAGCCTACTAATTGATTATTTTTTTATTTTGTCAAAATTAAATATAATGGTTTTTCTGATTTTTTCTGGGAATATATCAAGCTATTCTAGGAAGAAACTATTAAAAACAAATAACGTCCCACAATGCCGCTACTTGTGAGAGAACACAAACTTAAATTATTTTGATTTTAATTATAAAAAAACTAGTACTTATTCATTATTCTTTGTAACTTTGTTTTCGTGCAATCTTTGTTAGAGTTACTTTACCATTAATAAAATGATCCATTGTTTATCTTCTTTCATTTTAACAATAACCCATAAAAAATTTTAGGTACTGGGTCACGAAGGAAAAATATTAAAATAACCGGGTCACGAAGAAAAAAGTTTGGGAACCGCTGAACCAGAGCATTTAGTTAGGTTTGATACTAAGTTAATACTGATTAAAATTAATATAATTCAAAACTACAGAATAAAAACAGGAATTACACAAAATTGCAATATTCAAACTAAGATTTACATGGGAATGGGAAAATTCTTTGATAAAAGGAAAATAAATACCTGGTAATCAAAAATTACACATATCATTCTAAGTGGTCATCTGGCTTTGGCTTAACATAAAAAATACTATAATCTCTTCTTCAACAAAGTACGGTACGCACGACTGTATTTCTTTGAAGTCACATTTTAAAATTACCAGTTGTATAAAATTCGGAAAATATGTAGGTACATGTACATACTCATATTATTTAGCATATGCAATATTTGATTTTCTCAAAAAATAAATATGTAAGCTTGCACTTAATATGTATTTTCCGACCTTTGCGTAATAATACAAAGTAGTTGTATTTACATATGTATTTTGAATGGATATTGACATTTGTATAATATTTTAGAATATAATATATGTATACGAAAAGTGTAGCTTAAAACTTTTCAGTCATCTTCCGTTAGTAGAAATAAAAAAATAAATTATGGTAAATGGTATCCTATGAACTAGCGGTTGGCCGTCGGCACGATTAGAAGTAAAAGTAAACCGAGATGAACCAACCCGACCCGAGCTAAACCAGAGCCGAACCCGAGCCGAACCCGACCCGAACCCGAACCCGACACAACCCGTACTGAACCATCCCGACCCGACCGGTTCCTGACCCGAACTGAACCAACCCGACCCGAACTGAACCAACCCGACCTGAACTGAACCAACCCGACCCGAACGGTTTCTGACCCGAACCCGACCCGACCCGAACTGAATCAACCCGACCCGAACCCGAAATGAACCAGCCCGACCCGAACTGTAACCAACCCGAACTGAACCAGCTCGACCCGAACCCGACCCGAACTATTTATCTTGATCACAAACGTGACCCGAAACCCGACGGTGGTTCGGGTCGGGTTTCGGGTTCGGGTCGAAAATGCGCATCTCTACTATACAGTACAGCAGCAGACTGAACTACCTTATGTTCACTTCTTCCAAAGGACATTTCCAAAGATGTACAGGTTATCATAGACGTACACAGAGTTGAGGTAATAGGGGTGC
Organism: Harpalus rufipes; assembly: GCA_951394225.1. Taxonomy (NCBI): domain Eukaryota; kingdom Metazoa; phylum Arthropoda; class Insecta; order Coleoptera; family Carabidae; genus Harpalus; species Harpalus rufipes. Next base: position 44,424,777 of record OX596278.1, on the reverse strand, counting down.
ACAAATATAGAGGGGAAAATTAAATTCATACTAATTTTGCTATCCCTAGGTACCCCCGGGTGCACGCCTATGCACACTGCTGGACAACACAAAAGTTCACTTCATGTTCGAAATTCTTATCGCCAGGTTTTCCTTGTAGCATTGTTTTTACACAAATTCTCTTGAAGATAGTTCCCCAAGATAAACACCATATTATCAATACATTTAAGTAAAAGCTAATGATGTACTCTACTTATCTTTATATCTCTTTTACGCAAATTTTTCTTAAAGATCGTTTCTAAAAATACACACATTACCCAATACATTTTAACTAACAGCTTGTTTCGCTATTTATCATTTCCAATATATCTACATTACAATAGATTTTTTTTAAAATACATTTTAAATAACATATTCTCTTTGACACAAATTAGTTTTCCAAAGATAAAGACGTCATTATCAATACATATAAGTAACATGTAACGTACCCAAGTAACACTGACCGACGGTCGACCAAAAAGTGACGTCGATTTCAGGTTGAATTTAAGTCATGTACTGCCGTCTAATCCGACGTCTATACGACGACATTGTGACGTTGATCTTTGATCTGAAATAGGTCTATTTAGACGTCTAATCAGACGTCTATACGACGGCACTGTGACGTTGATTTTTGGTCTGAAATAGGACTATTTAGACGTCAGATTTGTGGTCGCTACGACGTCCATATGACGACTTTATATGGTCATAATTAGGTATATTTAAACCTTTTTAACACGTCTAATTTGACGTCTTTATGGCGATTATTTTTACTTTTTTTTTAATATTATTAAAAATTCATATTTTAAATTTATTTAATTTGGCAATTAATAAGACACGAAGGGATGTATTATTTTTATTTATATATCAATTCATTATGCAAATATATATGACAAAATATTGTTTATTATAATGATTTTTAAAATTAGAATAAATGTAATATAAAACTTAATTTATATTTACATATATGTATAATATAAATATTTTTATTTATTTATTGTCATTACCAAAATCTACGAATAGAAGCAGATTGGCACACCCAAATATGGGTATGCCGTGGTGATATTTATATTTTATTTATTTAAAACATATAACATGTTTACATAATTAATAATGCGAAACGGAAACAATTTATATCTGTTATATTTTTTGGTATAAAAATCATGGACATTAATTTTCAACAATTTAAACAAAACCTAGTAGTGCTTTAAAAAAACATTTTAAGAAATGTTGCTAATACAAATGCAAATGTATAAATAAAGGGAAATATATAATATAAAAACAAAGATTTATCTATATAGTTTTATGGTTTTACCTGAGCATTTCCTATAGCTCCAAAAATCCCACTTTCCTAAGTTTTCCAAGAATCTTTACATCTTCCCTTTCAAGTTATTCTAGAACGATTGGATTGAAGTAAACCATCAACAAAGAGACATCATAGTGATTTTTAATACATATTTCGATTCTGGTGATCTTGACCAAGTTGCATTTTTTTTTTTTTAATGGAAACTTAATTTCTAATTTCTCTTTTGTATAGTTTGGCATTTGCTGTAATAGAATTTGTTGGTACAAATTCTATTCAAACTGCCGAAATGTTGGCTGCGTAATAAAAATAAAAGTTATTGCGCTTGGCCCGAAAATTTGAAATATAAAAAAAAATTGGTTCGGGCAATTAACAATTATTCCCAGCAGGCCAATTCTGAATATAAATTATACGAGGTGGAGATTTTAGAATACTTTGGTAAGTCGAAAGAATTATACATATTTTCATTTTTGTATTTACAACTCTTTTCTAAAATTAAAAGAAATTACAGCAAAATAAAAAAAAATCAAATAAAAATTGACATGCTCAGTCTACTGTGTATGTATGAACGCACCCATTTTTGTGTTGTGACATGTCCAGCCAGAGATATTTACGTGTTGTATAAACATCTCTGTGTCCAGCCTGGTGTCCAGCATTTTAATTACCACGGGAGAATACTGAAAATAACATTTCCTCATGCGAACATTGAAAATTTAGTATATTGTAAGTAGATAAAATTGTGCTTATATTGCTTATGACAATTATTTTTTTATAGATATGGTAAGACACGAAGCGAAGTGCCATTATGAAGAATATAAACAAGCAATGGTGAACTAGTTGAAATATACACCACACAACGTGCAAATAAATACATAATTTTTTTGTAGATATAAGAAGCATTATTTATTTAATTAATTTGTATTTTTCGTAATATTTTTTTTAAATACTTTTTATGTTTAATAATATTTACTGTTAGTGTATTGTTTTGCATTATTATTTTTTATATTATATAGTATGAATAAAACTAGAATTACATTACTTATTTTTCCTACCACCATTTATGTTTATACCATAAAAATTACGTCGAAACAATGTCCTAAAATGACGTCGAAACAACGTCTTAAAAAGACGTCGATACAACGTCTTACAATGACGTCGAAACAACGTCTTATAATGACGTCGATACAACTTCATATAATGACGTCTAAACAACGTCTTAAAATGACGTCGATACAACGTCTTATAATGACGTCTAAACAACGTCTTAAAATGACGTCTAAATAACGTCTTAAAATCACGTCTAAACAACGTCTTAAAATAACGTCGTACAGCTCCACGCTGAAACGTCTTCGGGTCGTCTATGTGACGTAAATTAGGACGTCACAGTGACATCGATTTTAGGTCATTTGTGTTACTTGGGTACCTTGTTTTATCATTACCAAAATATCTACATAGATAACATTATTTATCTTTCCAAAGATTTTATCAACACATTTTAAGTAAACAACTAATGTAGGCTCCTAATTATCCCTACCACTTAATACAAATATTTTAATTATTTCAAATTCGTATCTCAATGGCGCCAGTTAATTACTGCTCCGGACGGAGAAACCGGGGTTACCTACTACTACCATTTCAAAAAATATAATTTTGTTCTACCGTTTGAGAACCACTTGTTGAATTCTTGGTTTGTTATTACTGATAAATTAGCCTCTTCAAAGACGTGTTCGTTCGAACTGTGATTGTGATTTTCTAAATCAAGCTTCGTTTAAGAATGATTCTTTCCCATCATGCTTAAATTTATTTCAAAAGAAACAACAAAACTAATTCGATCGACGTGGAACAAACTAGCGTCAAATGTCAAATGATAAATCAACTGTTCTCATTGACCTGAATAAATTATTATCTGTGATAAAAAACAAAAAAATTTCTAAATATATAGTTAACATAACAAAACCTTACATATTTCCCTTACAAACAATATTTTCATTTTCATAAAATGTATGGTGGGTCTTAATGTGGCGTTGTAAAAAATTTAGTTCGCCTTTTATCCCACAAACTCCACATTCCAATATTTCAGAAAACGGGGAAAACGCAAAAGTAAAACTGTCAAAAACGTTGTATAATGGTTTGAAATAATATTAAATTTGTTAAAGTAGGATTATATTGTTTTATTGACGAGTAGAGCTACTAACATTATTTGGAACACTATTTTAGTTACTATAAGTCTGAAATAAATAGTTTGTATTAAGGTATTTCTTGTTCTGTGAATAGACTATTTTGTTATTTGTAATATACGACTTATTATTATGTTCCTTGTTTCATTATATCCTGTCTTATGTAAAATTACATTTATTTAAATCCGGTAGGTTTTGTCATTACTGAATGGATTAATTACTCCGTAAACCAACTAATAATAGTAATTTAAATTTCCTGCCAACGTTATTAAATTTGTTACATTTTAGACAGTAGGTGCGTTCAATGGAGCTAGCAAATCTAGCAAATGCTTACTTAGCATTTGCTATCTGCTAGAGCGTGCATTGAACGATCTGCTTGTTTTGCTACGATCGAACTGTCAGATGACTGTCAGTCAGTGAGTTTACGAAAATTGAAAACTTCCAAATATTAATTTTTTGCATAGAAGATAACACTGATATATTGAATGCAGTGTCAAATGAATAATAAATAGAAAATAAACTCTCAATTAATTACATGCATAATTTAATTTTAGTATGATATTCCACGCAAGTGAACTCAAGTACAAATGTTTTATGTTTTTTTACGTATTTCATTAATTTTCATTGAAAATATATTCAAATATTACAAATGATATTTGAATTTGTGCGCCATATTTTTATATGCAGCAAAACAAGCGAGAAAATAGTCGCTTGCTTTGCTTACTTAGCAAAACGAGCAAATCCTTAGCAAGCCGTTCAGTAAATTTTACTTCCGCTTTGCTAGCTTCATTCAACGCACCTAGTGCCATCTGTTACAGTCGGGAAAACTAAAAGAACAACACTGGTCCTATTTGGCTGTGATGAATAAAATTTTCGAATATAGATTAAAATAAAAATTCGTGAACAAAAGGAAAAAAATTAAAATAAAATGTAATATAAGATTCCGAACATTTGTAAATATTTTAAATTAGAAGAGTAAACCCGAAAGCTCTAATTTATTAAATAAAAATATTAATGTTTACATAATAATTGTTCTATCCGTGCTAAACTGTAAAGATTTTCATGGCGGTAAAATTTTACCAGTTCACTTAATTTCAATAAATAATATCAAGGCATATTTACATTCTTTTCACCAGTACATTTCATAATATGCAAGGTTTCGACTAAACGCTCCCAGTCACATTTTTCTTCTTCTGCTCTTGTCTGGCGACTTGTCAAATTTTAGAGGAACTAAATTAAGAAATCGCAATAAATTGTTTAGTAATTAATATTAAATAGAATTTGAACTTTCTGTGGAGCGGAAAATTTGATATGTAAAAAGAATAGACATGTCAAAAGTAGATATACAGTGTGTGTTTCCCGGATACGAGACATCTCGATTATTTTTTATTAATATGGGGCATAGAAGAAAATCATTCAAATAAAAATTCTAGTAGGTTGAGGGGGACAATCACTAGTGGTTCTCAAACTATAACATAAAGGTATATTTTTTAAATGGAGTGGTTTACATTTTTTTGGCCCATTCGAATTCGATGATGTACTAATTTTGTATTTTTTACGTAATAAAAATATTGAGAAAAAAATCACTTGAAATTTAAATAAATTTGATTTTTCAGTAGACTATGAAAACACTTGAGCTTAAATTCAATTTTTCTCAATATTTTTTTTATGCAAGGAAACAAAATGGGCCTAAGAATACATACATCCCATTTAAAAAATATACTATATAACTTTACGCTATAGTTTGAGAATCACTGGTTTAATTTTTTTTTCTTCAATAAGTGAATGTCCCTTGATCTACTACAACTTTTATTTGAATGTTTTTCTTCTGTTCTCATTAATAGAGAAAATAATGGAGATGTCCCGTATTCGTGAAACACCTGAAATAATCTGCAACTTCTGGATCAGTCAAATTATTATACATTTATTTTAATACTAACAATAGTTTGAATAAAAATTATTGTATTGTAATATAAAATAATATAAAGTATTTTAAACTATTTTAAATTACACAAAGTAACCCCTGTGGTGCACTCTCCACGCCTACAATGAGTGCTCGTGAGATGGCACTTGGTAAAGACCAGCACAGTACAAATAAGTCGTCATCATTACAGATATCTGTGTACGTAGTGTACAAAGCAGATGGGCACACCCAGCAATGGGTAATATGCCGTGATATTTTTTCACTACCTACTTTTTTGTTTTTTACGGCTACTGGTTACTGGTGCAACCACTTTGTCATTTAAGACACTGGCACCAATATTATCCCCCTTTCTTTAACTTCTTCTTCGTTGATTATCTAATTTTTTATATCTTCTTTCCACTGTACATGTTTTTTTTATTTTTTACTCGAGACTAAAATACATTATGGTTGTTCATTTTTAAGTGGCTACCATTGCGATCTCGAGAACTAGAAGAGATACGAAGTTGGTTAAATTAGCAAAGAATCTCTATTTCACATAGGTATTTCAATGATAAACTGAAAAAAGAAATTCATCAGTGGTTCTCAAAATATGGATACCAACTTTTTTATTTTAAATAGAAACATATATTTTTTATTTGTTCATTCAATAGATCTCTTTATTCTGAATCCAACGATATAAAATTTTCATACTCTTACATAACAAAATTTTCGAAAAAAAAATTAATAAAGTTTTGAATTAATTTTTCTTAAATATGATATTAATTAGAGTGCCATGAATGAAAAAAGTGAACATATTTAAAAAAGAACTTTATTTTCAATTAAATGATTTAGTGTTTATAAAAACTGCTCAAAATTATCTCCATTTTTGTTAATACATACCTTTTCTTAATTTTCTTCTGTCAATACCTCTTAATGTTTCTTCAATACAATCTTTTAAATGCTGTACGTCGAGATGCACAGTGCGGTAAACTTGATCTTTTAAGTAACCCCACGCAGAAATATCCAGTGGATTCAAATCGGACGATCTAGCGGGCCATGCACAATAGGGCCATTAGTACCAATCCATTGGTTTGGGAAAAATGTGTTCAAATATTCAGTTACTTGGCGGCAATTATGAGCTGGGGCCCCATCCTGCTGGAAGTACACATTTTATACTGTAGCCAGTGGTATATCATCCAAAATTTGTTCAAACATATTTCGCAAAAGGACTAAATATCTATCGCCAGTTAAAGTTCCTTCATACATGTAAAAATAAACATTATTATGTTAAATCGCACACCATACATTTATACTAAATTTATTTTGAAAACATCTATCGCGAACTAAAACAGGATTTTCATCACTCCAGTAGTGATTATTTTTTAAGTTAAACATTCCATTATTGGAAAAATTTACTTCATCACTCCATATTATAAATTTTAAAATATCAGGGTCTTCATTTATCAACAAATGACAAAATTCTAATCTTCTCTCTTGATCACCGGGTTGAAGATGCTGTACTCGGTGGAGTTTATAAGGCTTGTACTTATGTTTCTTCAAGTATTTATGCACGGTTCCTACACTCAAATTGCATTCGTGTGCAGCCATTCTTATCGATGCCGTAGGATTTGCTGCAAAATAAGCTAAGACATTAGTCTCAGCATTCATATTTTCAAATCGTATACGTCTTTTTTTAAATTACATTAGCAAGAATATACCGAGTGTTCAAAACCGGGAGAAATATTTTAGGGTATATGGTATTGACGAAAATAAGTAAAAAAATTTAAACAACATAGGTCTGACCTTCCAATGTTTCCGAGAAAAAGGAAAAATCGAAGAAAAACTGATAAAGATAGTGATCGAACAAAATTATGTCTATGTCAGTAAATAGACTATAAATAACAATAAAATTTTACATGATATTTTTGTCAATTTCTAATAGTTTAGAAGTTATTTGAAAATTAAATATTGGCCAAGGTTGCCACAACATTTAACTCGTATAATTATTTGATTTACAAAAAAAAGCACATCTAAAATACCTCTGAAAGGTAAAGAAAATGGCTCATATAATCAAAGTCATAACTCTTATAGCTTTCGAGATACCAGGGTTTAACCCCGTAAAAACTCATTTTTCATTGCCGTACATATCTCGGAAACTATTGAAGATCGGTCCCATGTTAATCAAGTTTTTTTTTTATTGATTTTGGTTAGTATTTTATGCCCTTAAAAAAAATTACCCTTTTTTAATATACTCTATATAATCTCGTCGTTCACAATACTGGCAACTCGAATAATTATTTGATTTACAAAAAAAGCAATTAGTTTGTACTTTATTTTTAATTAAACAAGGAAAATATTTTTAAATAAATAAACAAAACATTAGAAATATATTATAGGATTAAGAAAACAATGTGCAAAATTTATTTATTAAATTTTAATAAAATTTCAAAAATTTTGATAACATGCAAATTCAAGAATAACAACGCGAATTATTGAAAATTTTAAAACAATCAACTGGATTTTAACTAGACACCGTTATTCAGTTTGCAAGATTCTGGAAGATCTTTGTCTCGCGGTTTATCTGCTGCTTGGGGCTTGTCCTTGATCAGGGCTTCGCCTTCACCTTGTGCATGGAATTTATCCACGTCCTTGAATTCATCTTCACTTTCCTTGTCATGTTCGACTTCGTCTTCGCTTTGCTTCTGATCTTTGAGCTCATCTTCGCTTTGCTTTTGATCTTTGATTACTATAATACATATTTTTTAATATTTGCAGCATTGCATTTCATCGTTACACTTACATTTATTATTGGTAAATTTTGATGCAAATTTATACTTCAAGAAGCATATCACACGTTTTCCAAACTTTAAGACGGTAATACATATTATAGAAAAACAGATTTTTAGAACAATATCTATGGCAATATCTGCGAATGGTTTTGGTAGATCAGACGTTCTGTTAACCTATACAAAGAACAAATTCAAAGATATAATAAACATAAATAATAAAGGGATAAGGGCTGTTTCTTGGCTGGATAGTTAATGAAATAAGACAATTTTTTTTGTTTCATTTCATAAGTAATAAACTTTTTATGTAAATACTTACAAACCATTCCGGATTGTTCGTATTAAAATAGTGAAAATGTATGTACTTTATCAAATCCATGATAAACAATAATCAAAGAAACTTAAAAACCATAACCAATGTGGAGTTTGGCACGTAGTCTGCACACGTAAAAGCACGACAGCTAACCCAATGCTTTGTATGCAGTGTTACCAACCTTTCTCTTTAAAAAAACCCCTCAGAATCCACAGAAAAATCCCCCTTTATCACGAAAAATCCCTGTTTTAAAGTAATTTATTAAAATAACATTTTTTTCTCTATTCATTACTAAATATCACTAAGTTCAAATTTAGCGCTTAATTTTAGAACTAAAATTTACGTTTTCTACGGAGTAAATCAATAGTCTGGTAACTGCATTATTATATATTTCATACGTTGAAACGAGAGAATATGTAATTAATTTTGATCAGAAAAAAGTGTCATTCTATAAGTTCGGTCTCTGTAAATGAAGTTTAGATGAAAAATGAGATGAATTAGAACTGATATATATATATATATATATATATATATATATATATATATATATATATATATATATATATATATATATATATATATAATATATGATAAATTATACATATTTAATGTTGTTTCCAAACTGATGGCAAAATCCCTGAATTTTTCTATTTTAAGTGAAAAAATCCCTTTATCCCTTTTAATGTTAAAAATACCCGCAAAAAGGGATAAATCCCTCTATGTGGCAACACTGTTTGTATGAGCAACGCATGAAAAAGTATTATTTTAAACTAATAGATGGCACTGCATTTACTATTCAAGTTTAGCCCTTGTCTAGCCCTATAACGTACAGTTATAATCAGTGTTGCCAACCGTAGCGGAATTCCGCTATAATATGATGTACGACGTAGCGGCGATAATAGAAAAAATACAGAAAATAGCGACTTTTGAATGTATATTTATTTTGCAAATTATTTCTTTTATTTGTCTTACTGGTGTCATTGTATTGTGAAAACACATGATAATTTTGTTTGGTGGAAAGATGTCTCTACTTTCAAAACGATTTTAGTTTTGAAAACGTCATGTATACAGTGTCAAAACGGTTTCGACACTTTTAGAACTAAAAATGTTTCGAAAACTGCATGTAAACCATACCTTGTTCCATCTTACGCATGCAAAGAATAGGGCATAGTTTTGACTTCTGTGATTGGCTGAAATTTGAGCCAAGAGACAAGTTTACTCAATATAATTTCGGCTACTTAAAACTGGCGCTGATGGAAAAGCCATCTACTGAATGCGTTAAATAAACAGAGCATAAGTATATATTAAATATGTATATATAATGGCGTAGCGGCTTGTAGCGGAATTTTTTGGAGAACGTAGCGACATTCGGGAATTTATAGTTGGCAACACTGGTTATAATCAAAAGCAACGTAGTGTACTCACTGCTTCGCACACATATACTACCCACGGATCCTGAAATAATGTTTCGTCCGAGTTCGCGAGTTCGCTGCGCACCTTTGTACAGTAGTCTCATTTTCGATGTTTCTTTAAATTTAGGATATCTTGGGTAATTAATATAAAATGATGCAGCAAAAGCGTTTGCGCATTCTAAGTTCAATTTTAATGGTCACCATAGGAATATTTTATCGTCTTTTGTTTTTGATATACAGGCTAAAACTTGTTTTTCGCTCATTTTAAAAATATGTACTTCAAAACTCCCTTATTATTAGAGATATAGAAAATATGTTTATAAAATTTTTAAATAGTTTTTGTTTTACGGAGAAACGCTGTGCAATTAGATTTTTGTAAATTAATAATTCTAGAGATATTTGTTAAAAACTAAAATATTTTTATCAAGTAACCGGACAAAATTTTAAGTTGAAAATCTATAACCCGGAAAACAAAAATGTAAGTTACATAAGTGTTTGAAATTATAAAAATAATTTGCATAATTCTACACAACTAATCTTCAAATAACAGGTAAATAAAAAATTAAAGAAGTAAAAAGGTTTTTAGATGTTTGTGCTGGAATAGTATAGAATTTAAGAATAAATAAGACAATTTTTAACAATATTACACTTAAAGAACAATATGGAAAGTAAAACAGCGATCTTCGACTTTCTCATCAAATAAGAAAAAATATGAGACAATAACATAGATTCCCATTAAGTATGTTTGTGGTATACATATATCGAGAATTATTATTTTCTCAAAAAATTGTTACACTACGTCACTATATGTAAAAAGCCGTATAAAAATTGTCTAAACATTTTTTTCTGTCTCTCATAATAACCGCGATATGAGATATTTTCAAAATGAAGCAAAAATAACTTTTGACAAAGATATCGAAATTTTAATGTCTCGCAAATTAATTGAGCCGCTTAAAAAAATACTTAAATATTTAAATCCTCCAATAGTGGCGTCTCAAAAACTTACGAGTTGAATAGCGTGGGATACAAATGTATCCCAGTGTTAACCCCGTTGGGGTTGAATGTTAATGAGTGATTGCGGGTAGTTGAAATAATGGATTTGAGAACTATTAACACTTTAATTCACAAATACTAACTACCTACATATATACAATAACGTAACAAAATATTTAGAGATGTTTAAGGCTCGAAGATTGTTAACAGAATATATCCACAGAGTAGTTTTTAACTCTGTGAGCTAGGGGGTGGGAGGGGGCGAATTACCCCTACCCCAAGCAAATGAACAAGAAGTGGAGTACATGGAATGTACACCCAGTGTTATTTCTTTCCATTCTTTTGTCATCGTTTTCAAATTGAAAATAACATACTTATAGATTAAATATTAAGTTTAAAAAAGTATAAAATTTGGTAAAATAAAACTTTTTATTCAAAGTAATAATGAAAATTTAAATAATAAATCTTTCAAATAACAACACTGATTGGGATCATTACTTCTGATACTCATGTTTAGATAATAAAAGAGCAGGCTTTAAATACTAATATTATGATTATTTTTCCAAAAACTAACGAAAAATCCCACTGAAAAAAAATGGTGATAAATCAAGACCAATAGAACAAAAATCCAACTTCACTACAGTAATTTTTTTAAAAGATATCCGATCAAGGTCATCTACGAATTGTATGAATTCAGATTTTTGCTCCGCCCATTCTGACAAATTCAGTAGTGTCGTTTGCTTAGTTTTTGTGAGGGTACATAAGATACAACTATTATTTTATTATTATAAAAATATATGTTACAATAAAAGCATTCAAAATTCAAAAATACGTCAACTGGTAAGTTTATTCGCAAATGTAAAAACAAATGTGCAAAATAAGATACTGACACAATGTCAGTGTCAGTGACACTGACAGAAAATAACGTTATTCGTACGGCTATGAATCAAGGTAATGTATTTGAATTAATAAATAAACTTACGTTACAGTGAAGTTGAACAATATGAATTTTTGAAAGACAAGCATGTTATATCCATCCTTATCACACACGCTTATAGCCTTTGCAAAGAAAAGAGATAAATGTATGCCAATTTGTTAATTCATTCATGATACAGATGACCTTGAACGGACATCTTTAAAAAAAATACTATACGTGAATACAAAAACAACACTATGTTAAGATTACATGGAGTCGTTTCCCCCACTTGCAAAACCTACGCGTCCAATAAGATTTTAAATACGGATGGGATACGTATGCCACGCCAGTACTGGAGGGTTAATAGGCGCCTCATAAATGAAATTGATGATACATGGACAGAACTGGGTAAGGAATTTAAATGTGATTTATGCCAGAAAAAAAGTAATTCTATTTGAAATTACTTTTGTAATTGAAATTTTAAATACTTTTTAATTACATTACTTGAACAAAATTCATTCATCCATATTATTAATCAATAGTTTTAGGTAATTTATTATTAGAAAGTATATATAGGACGGTTCTCACATATTGATATTAATTAATTTCTGTTATATAAATATATGCTGTATCGGATATCCATAGGAACTTTTAGAAGATACTGCCCCATATTTTAAATATTCAATATATTTTCAAACGTCTTACATAATGTAGGTGATATATTTATTTATAAACCTTAATTCAAAAATATTGTACTAAATTTCACAAGTCTTATATTTTGAAGAAAAAAAAATAGAGCGACTGTATAAAAACCTTATATTTACTTTAAAAAATAAAATAATCAGAATAACAATTTATGAAAGAAACTTATAAAAATTAGACAATGTTATATATTTAATACTTTAATAATTATTTATAATAGATTGCATACGCCGTGGCATCGAATTAAGTAAATTATCGATGATTTTGTGGTTAACAGATGCCTAATGCATGCGTTATAGTTTTAAATAAGTGCTTAGAATTATTAATATTATTCCATGTAAAATTTTGTCAATGGTTTCCAATAGATTTTCAATTGTATTATAGATGAGCTGACTATTTGCGAGTTACAGACAAACTCAAATCGGCTCATTACTCTTTTTTATTCACTACTCTCTCACGTTTAAAAATAGGACAGCCTGGCTTCAAAATATGAATTCAGCATGAAATTCTCTTTCTTATTACCAATTACACGATTTTAGCACTCCAATTAGTCTGTTAAGTCGATACACTACTGTAAAATCATAAAAAAATTAAATATAGCTGTGTAGGTACATACATATTATACCAGAATTACGAGGAATTACCAACAGATCGATAAATGCTATAAATATCAAGGAATATAAGTGTAATGAAATCTTCATTTCTTTATATAAGAAAAAATATGTTAAGAGTAAGGATTTGTTGTATGATGTTGATGTTGTTCTTATTGTTATCGGGTTTGTGCGAACCCACTAAGTGGGACACGCGTGATTTTATGTATGTATGTATGTATGTATGTATGTATGTATGTATGTATGTAATCCATTTTTACATATTTGCTAATAATAAGCAAATTAAATGTTTTCAAAATTATTATTTTTCGTCTACTATTGCTACAATTAACGTAGTAACACACAGTTCTCGACATCTTCAAAGAATATAAACTTCTTATTAACAACAATAAGCAATAAGGGAATTGTAATAACACGAAAACAGCCACCTTATTCGAACTATTCCGAACAAAAACGAATGAGTCATCTTGATATGCACATACTTTACTGCCTCCATCTACTAGAAACTAGACCCGTCCATGAACTAAGAATCGATATTAGCGCTACTAAGCAGAATTGTCCAGAACTACAAAAACACGCGCTGCCATTTGAATACATTTAGTTAGCTGTCTGTATATATTGATATGTATGAAAAACAAAAACTACTATTTGTCAATTTGAATTATTTAGGATATAAATCAAATAGAACACTGTTTATAACGTTTATAACAAATATTTGTTTCATTTTAATTTAAGCTCAATTGTTTTTCATTCATAGCCTACTGAAAAATAATTATAAAAATTTAATTTATTTAAATTTCAATTGAATTTTTATCAATATTTTTGCTATGTAAGAATACAAAATAATCTCATGGTTGAATTCAGAAAAAAATACTCTATCGAATAAGCATAAAAATATGTATAATCCTATTTAAAAAAATATAACTTTATGTTGTAACTTGAGAACCACTGGTTTAAAAAAATATTCTCTTCTCTAATGAGATGTCCCCCTTGGTCTCCTACAACTTTGTTCTATATAGTATTTTTTTCTAACTACAATAATAAAGAAAATAATGACGGTGGTCTGTTTTGGTGTTACACCCTGTATATATATATATATATATATATATATATATATATATATATATATATATATATATATATAAATAAATAAACTAAACTTAAGTATATAATAGGCTAATGAAAATTTATGAGTCAAAGTAAAACCTAATTATATTTTATTACAACATTCAAAAAATTTGATAGCAAGCTAATTCAAGAACATTAACAAGAATATACAGTGTTCAAAACCGGGTAAAATATTTTAGGGTATGTAAATAGTATTGACCAAAATTAGTAAAAACATTTAATCAACATAGCTCTGATCTTCCAATGTTTCCGAGAAAAAGGAAAAATCGAAGAAAAACTGACAAAGATAGTGATCGAACAAAATTTTGTCTATGTCAGTAAATAGACTATATAAATAACAATAAAATTGTACATGATATTTTTGTCAATTTCTAATAGTTTAGAAGTTATTTGAAAATTAAATATTGGCCAAGGTTGCCACAACATTTAACTCGTATAATTATTTGATTTACAAAAAAAAGCACATCTAAACTACCTCTGAAAGGTAAAGAAAAAGGCTCATAAAATCAAAGTCATAACTCTTATAGCTTTCGAGATACCAGGGTTAAACCCCGTAAAAACTCATTTTTCATTGCCGTACATATCTCGGAAACTATTGAAGATCGGTCCCATGTTAATCAAGTTTTTTTTTATTGATTTTGGTTAGTACTTTATGCCCTTAAAAAAAATTACCCTTTTTTAATAAACTCTATATAATCTCGTCGTTCACACTACTGGCACCAATATTATTTCCCTTTCTTTTTCGTTGATTCTCTAAATGTTTATGCTTTTTTTCTACTCTCCATGTTTTTTTTTTTGTTTTTTTACTTGAGACTAAAATACATTATATCCTTGACGAGTTCTTAATATTGTGGGATTTATTTTACAAACACTGGCATTAGTTTGTACTCTATTTTTAATTAAACAAGGAAAATATTTTTAAATAAATAAACAAAACATTAGAAATATATTATAGGATTAAGAAAATAATGTGCAAAATTTATTTATTATTTTTTATTAAAAATTTCAAAAATTTTGATAACAAGCAAATTCAAGAATATGTATATTGAAAATATTAAAACAATCAACTGGATTTTATCTAGACACCGTTATTCAGTGTGCAAGATTCTGGAAGATCTTTGTCTCGCGGTTTATCTGCTGCTTGGGGCTTGTCCTTGATCAGAGCTTCGCCTTCACCTTGAGCATGGAATTTATCCATGTCCTTGAGTTCATCTTCACTTTCTTTGTCATGTTCGACTTCGTCTTCGCTTTGCTTCAGATCTTTGAACTCATCTTCGCTTTGCTTTTGATCTTTGATTACTATAATACATATTTTTTAATATTTGCAGCATTGTATTTAATCGTTACACTTACATTTATTATTGGTAAATTTTGATGCAAATTTATTCTTCAATAAGCATATCACACGTTTTCCAAACTTTAAGACGGTAATACATATTATAGAAAAACAGATTTTTAGAACAATATCTATGGCAATATCTTCGAATGGTTTTGGTAGATCAGACATTCTGTTTACCTATACAAAGATCAAATTTAAAGATATAGTAAACATAAATAATAAAGGGATAAGGGCTGTTTCTTGGCTGGATAGTTAATGAAATAATACAATTTTTTTTGTTTCATTTCATAAGTAATAAACTTTTTATGTAAATACTTACAAACCATTCCGGATTGTTCGTATTAAAATATTGAAAATGTATGTACTTTATCAAATCCATGATAAACAATAATCAAAGAAACTTAAAAATATTTTTTAAATTTCGTAACTATGCTGGTCGCACAAAGAATGACAAACCATAACCAATGTGAAGTTTGGCACGTAGTCTGGACACGTAAAAGTATAGCAATACTGACAACTGAAATGTATTGTTAACATGAAAACATGAAATTACTAAAACGTGATATGTATATGAAAACTTAAATTAATTAAATGTGTATATGAAATATTTATTTATTGTTATTACCTAATAATAAAATAATATACCGATATAATAAGATAAATATAAATAATATAATAATTAATTTAGGCAAAATAATGAAATATAACATAAAACATTACTTATCGCCGCCAGCACAACCAGTCATTGTCTCTGCTACAGGAGTCCACTCACTGTGGAGGATCGAGCAGAGAACACAGGTTACACCATACTGAAGAGCACCAATAAGTGCGAAACGCGTCTATGGTTACTTGTTGTGCTGGCCGACTTCTGACGATGGCTTCAATAGAAGCTGATTCAGAAGTTTTATCTTAGTGAAACTAGACGTACTGTTTCATTTTTATTATTTTTATTCGTTTCACGGAGAAACTCGCAATTTGCTTTTTGCAGTTTGCATTTTTATGATATTTAACAAGTCTACATTGTTTTGTTTCAAACGTGAATAAAAGATAAATTATAAATTTAATGTGGTGAAAAAATCGAAAACTATTAAGAATCAAATGAAAAAAATAATTACAGATCATCAATTGTTTATTTTTAATATTATTTTCTTTATTTATATACTCATTATTCTAATTTATATACTTCAGAAAATATGTTAAACCACATTTATCGAATTGTGTCAAAGTCATCTATAACGCCGGTAAAATATAAAATAACTAATCCGATATAACTGACTCAAAATAATTTTGAGAACTTAATTAATAAATATAGAATCAAAATAAACAAATGATGATCTATAATTGATTTTTTTCGTTGTTTCTTAATAACTTTCTATTTTTTAAATAAATAAATAAATATATCATCACGGCATATTACCCATTGCTGGGTGTGCCAATCTGCTTTGTACACAGATATCGATAATGATGAAATATTTGTACCGTGTGGGCGCTTACCAGGCGTCACCTCACGGGCACTCAATGCTGGCGTGGAGAGTGTACCACAGGGGGCAATTTTGTGCCATTAAAATTCGAAGTAATTTTTGGCGTCGGTCGGGATCGAACCCAGGTCTCCAGATTCGCGACCAGACACTCAGGCACACGGCCAATAAATTAATAATTCATCTTTTATTCACGTTTAAAACAAAAGAATGTATACTTGTTATACATCGTTGAAAAGTTATAAAATAAGGAAAGAGACGAGACGAGACTATTTTCAATATATGTTCCATTTAAAAAATATTATATTTATGTTATATCACGAAAATGATTAAGTTTTGAATAAATCCAATTACACCACGGTATTCCACGTAGAAAAACCGTATAATAATTACCTAAACATGTTTTTAGTTAATCAACTTTTTTAGTATTGTTATCGTTATGAGTGCAATTACAGAAGCACTAGAGAACATTTTCTACATTTTTTGGCAAATTTATAAAATCATTTTTAAAATCACGACGAAACCAAATCTAGAACAAAACATGTAAAAACAGTTTCGTAGGCAGCTTTTAATTCTGAACAAATTTGCACTGCACAGTTTTTGCCATAAATTGAACAGGACTACAAGAAATTGCATTCATCCCTAACCGCTAGCACTCATGAGAAATAAATTTATGATTGATTGTCATTATATGCAAAACAAAACGCAAATTTAATTTAATTAACTTTTTTAGTTTTGTATTGTTATTTGATCCATTAGCATACGAGTATATATATATATATATATATATATATATATATATATATATATATATATATATATATATATATATATATATATATATATAGTGTTGACCGCAACACCAGAAATAAGACTTTAACATGTAAAAATCATACTTTCGCAATTTTCTGCTTCCCTAATTATTTTACCTAAGAATACCACAAATAAATGTTGTAGAGCATAAAATTCTACATCAGAATCAATACATATAATTAATCTGGCATGATCTATAGCAACAGAAATTAGGTATGAAAATATTGAAAATCACCCCCTAAAATAGCAATATCATGAAGTTAATTTATTTTTATTACTTGTAATTTCTGTTAAAGTGAAAAATTATTTATTTAAATTAATTGATAATTGTTCACTAGAACAGATATTAAAAATAATACCTGATAAAAATATATTAACCTAACCTAACAGGTAAAACGTCAAACATTTGTTAATTTATTTGTTTCAACTACATGGCTATCACTATGTTTTGGGTGATTTTCGACATTTTCATAGCATACCTAATTTTTGCCGTTACAAAGCATGCAAAATTAATTTTGCTATTGATTCAGATACAGAATTTCAAGCTCTACAACTTATATTTGAAGCATTTTACCTAAAATAATTATGGAAACAGGAAATTAATACAAAAATATGATTTTACATGCTAAAGTTGTATTTTCCGGTATCGCGGTCAACAGCCTGTATATTTGATGTCTTTTATTTTATAGTAATTTATTGTGTAGTGATGATGCAATGTAACAATTATTGATACAGTTTCTATAACTCATATAGTTGAAAAGCCGACAAAATATTATTATTATTGTGATTTTTTAATTTTGTCTGTTTTGAGAACTATAACTAGCAGTGGCGTAGCCAGGTACAGGTTAGGGACGATTCGACTAATTTTATATCTAAATTGCACACAACACAAGAATATACAAAAAAAAGATTTAAATAAACTAATATTAACATTTTTAAAGCAAAATGTGAGTGGTTTACAAACATAAAAAAACTGAACATGACAACTTTGTTGTGTTATCAGCGCCAATAGCGTTCGCACCAACAACTACAAAAGTACAATGTCCTGGTCGCCGCATAGACTGCGCGTGCGCGTAGCAACGTTAAGCATTAAATCGCTATGTCACTCATTAGAACGGCCAAGGACCAACGTTGGCGTTCTCTAAAATTTTCGATATTTTTTCAATTGTTTACCCTTAACTTCGAAATTAAAAAATGGACACTGTTGTAGACTTTGTCCTGTTATTCACAACCAATCGGACTGTAGTTTTAATAGCTATGATCTGGCTCATTTTTATGAAATGGATAATTCACAGAAAACGAATAATTCCTGTCAAAAGAAAAGGGACTCAATCTCATTAAGGTAGGTATATTATTTATTTAGTAGAATATCGTAATTCATATTAGGTAATTTTTCTTTTAGTATTCCATCATATAGTACGAAAAACATTGGAAATTAAAATAAAAATGGCATCAAAAAAGGTAAAGAAATAATTCGAGGTTAGAATTTTTTTGCCTCTTTAATGATGTTTATTGAGTGCGACTGTCTTATGAGTGTAAGACAATGTCGTACAAGAAAGTCACATTCAATAAACATCATTTAAACGAATGCATCTTTTATTCACGATTCACTTCTACATTCATAATCTATTTATTCTTTTTCTCTTTCAGAATTATAACATTTATACTTTTATATAAATATCTACTCTACATACTTTAGATCTCAAAATCATAAGTATTCCTCATTTTCGATAGAAATTGTAAAATTTAATAAAAAAAATTAAAATGTACAGATTTTTAATTTTTTTTCCTATCCACGGTTTTTTTTTCTTTCAATTAATTATTGTCACAATATCCTTTTAGTGTGTAATAGATAGGTAGAGATTTTAATATTAGCGTTTCTCAATCTATTTTATTTCGCAATTCTTGAAATAGTTATTTATGCAACAAGTGTGTAAAGTAGTACTTTATTGGTCGAGTGCGATGTGTTATTTTCTTTATTAAATGCCATTTTTCCTTTGCTTCTTATTCAAATATAAAAAACGGTTGAGCAATAAATTAGTGCTCCTTGGATATAGTTTTTAATTCTAAACATGTTTGTATGCAACCAGCACCAGCTTGTTTGTCTTAAGTGTCTATAAAGGAGATAATATGTATTAATAATTTTTTGTTAAATATTAAAAATTCTTTAAATTACAAAGTTTACAAAAAATAACATTCTCATAAATATTACAAAAAGTAATACGTACTATTAAAATAACAATAATAATCACAGTTAGTATATACAATTTAATTACATTATTAAAGTATTATAGTTAGGAATCACTACTAGATATTTATTGGTACTGTATTTTAGGTCCGTGAAGTAGGCACGTCATTAAGAATACAAATAAAATCATTGGTACCATTCATTAGTACTCTGTTTGTATTGTTTTGTAACATAGGTTTCTTTTTATCTCCCCCTAGCATTAAAAAGTTATGAATTTTTTAAAGTGGCGAGCCCACTTCACACCTATCTCGCCATTTTGGAGTACAAATAAAAACAAAGGTACCATTCGTTAGTACTCTGTTTGCATTGTTTTGTGATGCAGTTATTTTTTTATCTCCTCCAACCCTGCGGAAGTTATGAATTTTTTAAAATGGCGAGCCCACTTCACACCTATCTCGCCATTTTGGAGTACAAATAAGAACAAAGATACCATTAGTTAGTACTCTGTTTGCATTGTTTTGTGATGTAGTTATTTTTTTATCTCCTCCAACCCTTCGGAAGTTATGAATTTTTTTAAATGGCGAGCCCACTTCACACCTATTTCGCTATTTTGAAGTACGAATAAGAACAAAGATACCATTAGTTAGTACTCTGTTTGCATTGTTTTGTGATGTAGTTATTTTTTTATCTCCTCCAACCCTTCGGAAGTTATGAATTTTTTAAAATGGCGAGCCCACTTCACACCTATCTCGCCATTTTGGAGTACAAATAAGAACAAAGATACCATTAGTTAGTACTCTGTTTGCATTGTTTTGTGATGTAGTTATTTTTTTATCTCCTCCAACCCTTCGGAAGTTATGAATTTTTTAAAATGGCGAGCCCACTTCACACCTGTCTCGCCATTTTTTGTTTTGTAACATAGATTTCTTTTTATCTCCCCCTAGCATTAAAAAGTTATGAATTTTTTAAAGTGGCGAGCCCACTTCACACCTATCTCGCCATTTTGGAGTACAAATAAGAACAAAGATACCATTCGTTAGTACTCTGTTTGCATTGTTTTGTGATGTAGTTATTTTTTTATCTCCTCCAACCCTTCGGAAGTTATGAATTTTTTAAAATGGCGAGCAAACTTCACACCTGTCTCGCCATTTTGGAGTACAAATAAGAACAAAGATACCATTAGTTAGTACTGTTTGCATTGTTTTGTGATGTACTTATTTTTTTATCTCCTCCAACCCTTCGGAAGTTATGAATTTTTTAAAATGGCGAGCCCACTTCACACCTGTCTCGCCATTTTGGAGTACAAATAAGAACAAAGATACAATTAGTTAGTACTCTGTTTGCATTGTTTTGTGATGTACTTATTTTTTTATCTCCTCCAACCCTTCGGAAGTTATGAATTTTTTAAAATGGCGAGCCCACTTCACACCTGTCTCGCCATTTTGGAGTACAAATAAGAACAAAGATACTATTAGTTAGTACTCTGTTTGCATTGTTTTGTGATGTAGTTATTTTTTTATCTCCTCCAACCCTTCGGTAGTTATGAATTTTTTTAAATGGCGAGCCCACTTCACATCTGTCTCGCCATTTTGGAGTACAAATAAGAACAAAGATACCATTAGTTAGTACTCTGTTTGCATTGTTTTGTGATGTAGTTATTTTTTTATCTCCTCCAACCCTTCGGAAGTTATGAATTTTTTAAAATGGCGAGCCCACTTCACACCTGTCTCGCCATTTTTTGTTTTGTAACATAGATTTCTTTTTATCTCCCCCTAGCATTAAAAAGTTATGAATTTTTTAAAGTGGCGAGCCCACTTCACACCTATCTCGCCATTTTGGAGTACAAATAAGAACAAAGATACTATTAGTTAGTACTCTGTTTGCATTGTTTTGTGATGTACTTATTTTTTTATCTCCTCCAACCCTTCGGAAGTTATGAATTTTTTAAAATGGCGAGCAAACTTCACACCTGTCTCGCCATTTTGGAGTACAAATAAGAACAAAGATACCATTAGTTAGTACTGTTTGCATTGTTTTGTGATGTACTTATTTTTTTATCTCCTCCAACCCTTCGGAAGTTATGAATTTTTTAAAATGACGAGCCCACTTCACACCTGTCTCGCCATTTTGGAGTACAAATAAGAACAAAGATACTATTAGTTAGTACTCTGTTTGCATTGTTTTGTGATGTACTTATTTTTTTATCTCCTCCAACCCTTCGGAAGTTATGAATTTTTTAAAATGGCGAGCCCACTTCACACCTGTCTCGCCATTTTGGAGTACAAATAAGAACAAAGATACTATTAGTTAGTACTCTGTTTGCATTGTTTTGTGATGTACTTATTTTTTTATCTCCTCCAACCCTTCGGAAGTTATGAATTTTTTAAAATGGCGAGCCCACTTCACACCTGTCTCGCCATTTTGGAGTACAAATAAGAACAAAGATACTATTAGTTAGTACTCTGTTTGCATTGTTTTGTGATGTACTTATTTTTTTATCTCCTCCAACCCTTCGGTAGTTATGAATTTTTTAAAATGGCGCGCCCACTTCACACCTATCTCGCCATTTTGGAGTACAAATAAGAACAAAGATACCATTAGTTAGTACTGTGTTTGCATTGTTTTGTGATGTAGTTATTTTTCTATCTCCTCCAACCCTTCGGAAGTTATGAATTTTTTAAAATGGCGAGCCCACTTCACACCTGTCTCGCCATTTTTTGTTTTGTAACATAGATTTCTTTTTATCTCCCCCTAGCATTAAAAAGTTATGAATTTTTTAAAGTGGCGAGCCCACTTCACACCTATCTTGCCATTTTGGAGTACAAATAAGAACAAAGATACCATTCGTTAGTACTCTGTTTGCATTGTTTTGTGATGTAGTTATTTTTTTATCTCCTCCAACCCTTCGGAAGTTATGAATTTTTTAAAATGGCGAGCCCACTTCACACCTTTCTCGCCATTTTGGAGTACAAATAAGAACAAAGATACCATTAGTTAGTACTCTGTTTGCATTGTTTTGTGATGTACTTATTTTTTTATCTCCTCCAACCCTTCGGAAGTTATGAATTTTTTAAAATGGCGAGCCCACTTCACACCTGTCTCGCCATTTTGGAGTACAAATAAGAACAAAGATACAATTAGTTAGTACTCTGTTTGCATTGTTTTGTGATGTACTTATTTTTTTATCTCCTCCAACCCTTCGGAAGTTATGAATTTTTTAAAATGGCGAGCCCACTTCACACCTGTCTCGCCATTTTGGAGTACAAATAAGAACAAAGATACTATTAGTTAGTACTCTGTTTGCATTGTTTTGTGATGTACTTATTTTTTTATCTCCTCCAACCCTTCGGAAGTTATGAATTTTTTAAAATGGCGAGCAAACTTCACACCTGTCTCGCCATTTTGGAGTACAAATAAGAACAAAGATACCATTAGTTAGTACTGTTTGCATTGTTTTGTGATGTACTTATTTTTTTATCTCCTCCAACCCTTCGGAAGTTATGAATTTTTTAAAATGGCGAGCCCACTTCACACCTGTCTCGCCATTTTGGAGTACAAATAAGAACAAAGATACTATTAGTTAGTACTCTGTTTGCATTGTTTTGTGATGTACTTATTTTTTTATCTCCTCCAACCCTTCGGAAGTTATGAATTTTTTAAAATGGCGAGCCCACTTCACACCTGTCTCGCCATTTTGGAGTACAAATAAGAACAAAGATACTATTAGTTAGTACTCTGTTTGCATTGTTTTGTGATGTACTTATTTTTTTATCTCCTCCAACCCTTCGGAAGTTATGAATTTTTTAAAATGGCGAGCCCACTTCACACCTGTCTCGCCATTTTGGAGTACAAATAAGAACAAAGATACTATTAGTTAGTACTCTGTTTGCATTGTTTTGTGATGTACTTATTTTTTTATCTCCTCCAACCCTTCGGTAGTTATGAATTTTTTAAAATGGCGCGCCCACTTCACACCTATCTCGCCATTTTGGAGTACAAATAAGAACAAAGATACCATTAGTTAGTACTGTGTTTGCATTGTTTTGTGATGTACTTATTTTTTTATCTCCTCGAACCCTTCGGAAGTTATGAATTTTTTAAAATGGCGAGCCCACTTCACACCTATTTCGCTATTTTGAAGTACGAATAAAAACAAAGTTACCCTGTATTAGTACTCTAGCTGTTTGCAATGTTTTGTGATGTAGTTATCTTTTTATCTCCCACAGCCCTTCAAAAGGTATGATTTTTTTTAAAATGACGAGATTATTTCACAACTATCTTACATATTCACAGCTTTAGAATGGTATTTCATACAAAATGATTAATTTCGAAGTGTATGTACGAGATAAGTTTTTCTACACTGTTAACCGCCAATTTGACTGACGGCAATTGTTGCGGTATCAATATAAAGATAAACATTTTGTTTGCTAAAGTTTGTTAACTATTATTATCTTTCTAATTTTGACGAATAAATTGTCAAATATTTGTTTATCTTTCTGTTCAAATGACATGACTACAGCTAATAATGGGAAGTTGAAAATATTTTCAACCAGAGATTGAAAAACCAGCCCTTAGTATAGGACATTCTGACGTACAGTAGTGAGTTGTATTTTATTTGGGTGAAGCCTAGATATTTTATGATAAACTGTAGGAGGTAGGTTAAGTTGCCCCCCCCCCCAAGCCGGAAATAATAATAACAAATTAATGTGACCAATTGCGCCTTTTATGCGCTTGTATGCACCACCTTTACTTTTTATGCGCTCTTCTAGTTTCTATTTTTTTTTGTTTTTTCATTGGGGCGGTCAACTTAATGGGTAGCCTCCCCAAATTGATAAATATGTGTTTTATTGTTATGTGTGGCTTGATAGACATATGCGCTACTATGCGCCAGTGCAAAATATTTATGCGCCAATCACGTTCAGGATTTATATATTGTTGAATCTCGGGAGGGCTACATTAATGCTGATTTTTTTTTTAATTTTTAAAAATTTGAAAAAAGCTATTATATTCGAATATGTATGCGCTCCTATGCGCTACCACAAATTTTCAATGCGCTTTTTCCATTGAAGAAATAGAATGATGGGGGGGGGGTCAAGATAATGATATATTAAAAATCGAAAATTATGAATTTTCTAAACGAAATTTTATTGTAAATATTATGCGCTACAGTTTACGGTGGAACAAATTTAAAAAACCCAGAGCCTACAATTCATATAGAAAGGGCCATAGGAAGAATCTTTTTTTTTAAATATTAAATACGATTCCATCATTTTGAATGTCTTATGCATCAATAATATTTAAAGTTTGTGGGGCATTGATAAATTTTCAATATCCGGTTATTATTGTATAGCTCCTGAAGAGGTGGATGATGAAGCTTCTTGACTGGATGGGTATATGAAAATGATAAAATTACTAGATTGCAGTAAAAAAAAAAAATATTTAAAATTCGGCCTCTACCGGTTTCGGCATCTCCTATACCTTCTTCAGGAGCTACAATTCTTCCTGAAGAAGACATATGGGGGGGGGGGGGGGTCGAAACTGTAGAGTTTGATTAACTAAAGTGGCTGAAATCCAGAAACTTTTCATTTCATCACCAATCTAGCCAAGAAACAACTTTTTTCCATCTACAACTTTTGTTTTAAATATTTTTCTGTATACTCAACTGTAAACAACTATCTCTCGTAGCTACTTAACAACGAGTCCGGTAGATACGTTTTTACGATCTAGGCCGGTAGTACATAGCAACGACCTTAACGACGTCCGGTAGGTATTTCAAAATTGACTATTCTATAAATTGTAAATTGTAAATTCGATATAAAATGCGTTTAATAAATTTTACCTTAACAACGCTTCACAACAAACTTGTTCAAAAAAAACACGACGCTTTTGATCAAATAATAATTATTCTAAATTATTTGCTTTCAAAATAGTTGTTGAGTATACAGAAAAATTTTATACGCCACACGACCGGTAGCTGCATTTACTGTCTCACTAGTTCACGTGTCTCGCCCTACCGGGCTCGCCCGTAAATGCTTAGCTATCAGCCTAATGACTCAAATAACTATTATTCGAATATAATTCGGAAATCAGCATGCTCATGCAAGAAAAAACTTCCATATTAAACGCCATGTAGCGAATCATGGTACACATACCTAGGTAAAAACAACAATATACAAGCTAGCAATATATTTTATATAATTATATACCGTTTATGTTTGTTATGGGAAATATTGTATTATTAAAGTAAAATATTATTTTATCGAGATGCACATGAACAACTTTTCTTCATATGTTTTATTTCATTTTTTGCTATCGGATTCTGCCCTTATAATATATAGTCAGTAATATAATATTAAAATAAACGTTAAAATTTGAAAATTTCAAGTGCCTATTTACTCTTCTGTCACTTTCATGTAATTCTTTTGTAAAGTGCGTAAAAAAAAATTTCAACTATGCCTAGTTACAATCGCTGCGTCTCGTTTGTCATCCTGGCACGCTTTCCATTTCACAAATCTGTCGGCAGAGGCGCTATAATAGTAATATGGTCTATTGCTGTTTTCACTTGTTTATCACATACCACAACATAACCTGGAAAGAATACGCTTTGATAATTGTTTGTGCAATAGTGTGTTTTTCTTTAACGATTTTACGTAGAGTTTTAATATAATAAAACTATGTTGTACAGGTAAAAAAACCATTTATTTTCTATAATGGTCTACCACTAAAGTTTTGTAGTAATAGTTATTTATGGTTCTATGTAGAAAAGTTGTTCTTTTCTAATCCGAAGGATATGTATACAGCCGAGACGCAGTTATACTGTACATTATATTAGAATCGTACTTTAAGGCCTTCCTCACAACATTACGTCCTAAATACGTTTCCGCAAAAACAACTCTGAGTTTCTAAGACCTCTGGCCTGGTTTACGTGAAGAGTAATATTAGTTCTTTTAAAATTTGCTTTTGTTGTTTCTGCAGTTGATGAGGAATAAGTAGTTCTTGAAATATATATTTAGTTTTTGTATAGTTATTTATGTAACAATAAGTAAATTATATCTCGAAGGATACTCGAAGGATTTGTGCACTCGCTTGCGGCTCACAAATTATCCTTCTTGTGAGATTTTTTTTATGTTTGCAATAAAAGTATGAAAGTGCCATAACGTTTCATTATTTCACAGATTTACGTTAAAAAAGTGCACTTTTTTCCACACTTCTTTGTGTTAAAAAAATACATACTTTATAAACTCGTTTTAATGAAAAAAAGAGTACTTTTTTTTAACAGACGTAAAAAATAATAATTTTAGTGGTAATTAATTGAAATTTAATGAAGTAAAGCTTCATAAAAAATAAGAAACGTTAAGGCTGCATGAAATAGCAAACTGTAACTGTATGTATATTTTTCGTATTTTTCTTGTTAGTGGAAGTGTGTTAATGGGTTAATAGTTAACTTCTCAAATACCCTAAATAAATAGACAATCAAAAGTGTTTAGGACAAAATTTTATGAAATGGGGTTTAAAGCTCACTTTACAAATATTTTGCAAATATCCGGAATATACATTTTTATATAGCTATAATACAGTTTTCTTTTTGTTTTTAGTGCTGTTTAAGATAAATAACTGATTTTATAAAAGTGGGTAATTGGAAACATATTTTTATTAATATAGATAACAAGATAACTACAAATGCCACGTACGTCAAAGGTATCATCTGATGTAATTTTAAATTTATTACATAAATATCAAAAGGAAATAGAACAAAACATAACAAAACCTTCGGGTAATATTTGGCAATTAATTAGTAATGAAGTAAGTGGAAAAATATCTGCTCGGGCTTTCTACACAATCGTAAAAATGAACAGATATAATTGTTGTGACATTTTGAATATAAAACTAAACCCGATAGAACGGACTAAAAATGAAACAGATTCTGATTACGATATTGGTGACAACGAATCAAACTCGGAATATTTCAATCTTATACTGGATGATTCTGATTGGAAGAAAATAGAGCCCGAGCAGAAAGTTTACTCGGATGGAAGAGAAAGAATGAGATTAAAGAAAGAGTGGACGAATGTAATTAATCATTATTTAAGTAAAATTATTCTCAGTGATTGTACTTGGAAGTTTATTAACCATTACATTTCTCCATCTGGCGCATATTTTCTAACAATTAAAGGATTATGTACAGAATGTAATGCGTCACTATTTATCTACAATATTGCTGGTCCGACGAATGATAAATTAAATATTATTGTTAAAGTATCTAATATGAACAATATTGTACATTCTGGTTTAAAAAAGAGAAAATTAACGGGCTGTGTGCGTGAGGAAATTGGAAAAAGTTTAAATGACGGAAAACTTGCAATAAATTGGAGAAGAGAAGAAGCAAATAAAACTATGGAAAATTATTCCACAGTTGAACCCAGTACGCTGTACTCATTAAATGTTCTACGAAAATGTAAACAGGAGTATTCTAATAAAAAATTTCACATGTTACAAGATAATGAAGATCCCATTCAAAATCTGCTTATATTAAAGTATACACAGCCATATTTGTCAACTTTACAGTCAATTGGTTTAGATAAATTCTTTTTACATTATTGGACCCCTGAACAACTAGAAATATACAACTCGTATGTTAAAACTGCAAAAAATAATTCTTTGATTGCTATTGACGCAACCGGGACATTAGTGAAGAAATTGAAAAGACCTTACAATTTATCATCTAGTCATATATTTTTATATTCAATGGTAATCCACACACATAACAAAAATGGTCAGTTACCAGTCTGTCAAATGTTGTCAGAAAGTCATGATTCAAATAACATATCATTTTGGCTAAACAAATGGATAAAATCAGGTGCTTCCATTCCACAAACTATTGTTTCTGATCACTCCTTGGTCCTTTGAATCCAGTTTCCTGGGCATTTACCAATATGACTTTAAAGTTGTATATTCAGCAATGCTTTAAAATAGCAAATGGTAAAGATATAAATACTCCTGCGACTTTTTTAAGAATTGATTATGCACATCTAATGAAATTAATTAGTAAGTGGGAAAGTATTCGGAAACCGAAATTATTACACGAATTTTACGTACGGGCTATGGTTTTGTTAATAAAAACAGATAATATTCAAACTGCTGAATCTCTAATTGAAAGTATGCTAATAGTAGCAAATAGTGAATATTCTGGTATGCTTAATGATTATCCAAGTCCTTGTGAGACGCATAAGCGAAAACTGAAATTATTAATATCTGGTCTAGACACTATAAATGTTGATTCAATTGCAAACTTAGAAGAACAAGTAGAAGAAAGGTTTAATAATTATTGTGATTCTTTTGCAATAGGTGATAACAATCCGTTAAATACCTGGTTTGAAAATATTAAAAATAAAGCTCTGAAACAATGTAATGTTATTACCGAAGACGAAAATTTTCACTATTGCCCGGACTTTACAAAAGATATCCAATATTTAATAAAAACACTATTATTATGGTCAAACATAATGAACCGATATTTCTTGACTCACAAAGTTACTGCTTCATCCGCCATAGTAGAGAGCTATTTTCAGGACCTCAAAAACAGAACATTTAAAAACTGTTCTTTACCCATAAAACTTGATAAATTTGTAATTACTCATATTGACACAATACAAGGCATGCTAAAAATGTCATCAAATTTAATACAGGAAACATATATATGAACAATGATAGTATTAATAGTTCTCAAAGTTATAGTGAGTATACATTTGTTTTATTTTTAATTCTAATGTTATACGATAAACATATTTTGATCATAGATGTCATACAAAACAAGGCAAGTGAACAAGAAAACCTAGCAATTGATTTAATTAATTCCGAAAATATAAATATGGACATAAACAAAGCTACTGATTTTACAAGCCTTGGTGAGTATTATTTTTTATTTGTTTTACAAAATGATACTATTTATATTGCTTTAGAAACGCGCCTAAATGTATTAGACAATT
This sequence comes from Harpalus rufipes, assembly GCA_951394225.1. Taxonomy (NCBI): domain Eukaryota; kingdom Metazoa; phylum Arthropoda; class Insecta; order Coleoptera; family Carabidae; genus Harpalus; species Harpalus rufipes. The sequence continues at coordinate 44,394,714 of OX596278.1, read as the reverse complement.
GGAAAGGAAAAGTTCTTGAATTACCAAGAAGAATAAGAAAAGGATCTAATTATGGCCGACCGTGCCCAGAAATTTTAGAGATAGTAGAAGGAAAAAAAGTGAAACTTAGTGTATTAGAAAATGGACTTTCCAGAAGAAGACCTATAATAGTAAATAAAGAAAAGGTCAAAGTAATAAAAACTTGTGCATTTGATACACTAGCACAAGCATTTGCATGTACATATTCGGATAGTATAGAATTTAAAAGTTTTGTAAATAACAAAAAAGATCATATTACAAAATTTATTTCTTCTTTTGTATCCTTCGGCAGTAAAACTGAAACGTACAAATTAAGGTCAATATTATTTTCAGAAAAAATAAATTATTTCAAATTTCAGACACTGGTAAATAAAACTCTTCTAATTGAATGTGAATGTAATGTGACTAACATTATTAAATATTTTTACGAAAATTTTTATAGTGCTACTGACACTCGTCAATGTTTGTCTAGTACTTGTAAAGAAAAACATCCAGTAATATTAATGGATGTTTTACCAATTAACATAAATTTATTAAAAAATAATTTTAATAATCTTCAAACATCTTTGGAAAATGGAATTTTGTATTCATCTAAATGTAAATGCGGCAACAATATAGTACATAAAATAAGTGTGTCCGAAAATATATTCATAGATACAAATGGTTGCGGAAATACTTCTTTAAAAGATATTCCGTTTAGCTTATCTATTTTTGATAAAAGTTTCATTTTGCGTGCTGTTATTAATTTTATTCATAATGTATCTACCTTAGGTGGTATTGGGCACTATACTTGTTATACACGCCGCATAGATTGTGTTTGGGAGCTGTATGATGATTTAAATACTAAAGTAGCCAATGTTAATGACATTGTGGAAGTAGAACCCTCATTTACTACTTTATACAGTTTAATGTTATTTTCAGTAACATATGTTTATATAATACATAATTAAATATTTAAGTTTACGATAATACGAATAAATAATTTGTTGCAGAAAATATTTGTTTTTCTAATGTGCTGAATGTTAAAAAGAGAGGAAATTTTATATATTTATAAGTGAATACATTTTACACATATTTTTTAATGGGGAATACCATATAAACATATTTTAATCTAAACTAACGTAATTTAACATACCGATCTTAATGTAACCAAGCCTACTCTTAAGCGTGGTTTACACTATCCAAGTTACCGTATAAGGTCTTGTACAAGTTCTTGTCAAAGGAAAATTTTCTGATTTACACTACGAGCCCTAATTCACATTTGTTAAATTCATTTATCGTGACTGAAATATTATTATTTCAAATATTAATTAAAGAATTCTTTATTTTTTATTTAAAATAAATATCTTTCTACATTATAACGTAACTATAAATTATAATTTTAGGTAAATATTAATTACTTAACAGTATAATAATAACTCAAATTTATTAGTAATTTATTATTTATTATTATTTCAATACTCTGACAAACTTATTTCAAGATTAGTCGGAATTTACATAGGAGCGATAATATAGATTCGAATGTCGCCAACGTTTCGGTTTATTTATTATTTTCGAATTTATATTATCCCTCCTGTCAAATTTCGACTAATCCTTTTCAAGTATATGTATATATTATCTAATTAAAATAAAATTTAAACGACTATAGGGGCCGTTTTCACCAAGCTCAGTTAATTAATTTATTCTTAGGTTTAAAATAACCACAGGAATAAATACTGCATAACTTCAAATATTTATTTCATCAAACTCAGTTACCTAACAACGGTATAAATGACATGGTTAAATTAATCCTCTCGACTGCGATGGGGATAAATATTTGGCAGATGAATTTATTGTGCGTTTGACATATTACAATGAATTGACAGTTCTTACATTTTCGTATAAATAATATAATTTACTTTGTTATAATTGAAACAGATGTGTACATTTCTATTAAAAATTGTGTCTAATTCCATAGTATCTACCTAAAAATAATTTTATTACAGATATACTGTGTTTAGTTAACTTAGTTCAAAATTTGGTTGGTGAAATGTGGAATTAATATATTCCTAAGTATAAATTTATTTCTTGGGTAGCTAACCTGGCATTTATTCTTACTTTGGTGAAAACGGCCCTAGGCCAACTAATATGATTTCGGGCTTGTACATAATTTCAAAATTCTTGCAAGTTTTCATCAAAGTTTCAAAAATACCGGTTATATTTTTCATCACAGGTTTCATACAAGTTTAGAAATGCGCTTGTTTTACAGTAACTACCGAACTGTGAAATGTTTGGTGCCCAGTGATTTATGCTATTTATTTACGAGAAATTTTTGATCACGTCTAAGTTGTTACTTTCATCACAATAATTGTGGTAGGTATATTTCACACATCAAGTATGTAAATTGTAATAATATATTGTATTTTTTGTTATTATGAGTGAACTACAAATTTGTAGTAACAAATCCATCACGACAAGGAATGTTTATAAGCTATTATGACATTTTATAAGAGTAATTGTCATAAAAAAAATTATAATCAAGTTACAATATATTTGTTTTTATTATTATTATTATTATTATTATTATTATTATTATTATCATTATTATTATTATTATTATTATTATTATTATTATTATTATTATTATTATTATTATTATTATTATTATTATTATTATTATTATTATTAATATTATTATTATTTTGTATTAGCAGAGTGGAAGAACAGTGATTACTGAACTCTTGCTATTTGATCTTGATCAATAAAGTTATTCTATTCTATATAAATGATTTTTTTTCTGTGTATTTCTGAAGGATACATATAATTTTAAGTATTTAATGAATAAAAGAAGTTGGAGTTGTTTTTACCTTCCGTCACCTATAGGTAAGGAAGGTATTGTCTTTGGTCAAAAAAATCGGTGGTGAGTTTTCATTGAATAAGCACGTTTTAGGGTCTTTACAATACGATTTTACTATTTTTACGATGATGTCTGTATGTGTGTGTGTGTGTATGTGTGTGTATGTGACCGCTTTTTCGTGCACGGTATCTCCAATACTAGAATTCCAAAAATTACAATTCTTGCGTATTCCTCTTCCTTACAACCATATGCAGACATGTTTAGATTTTGGTTATAATTGGTAAACCGGAAGTACCCTCATTTGAAGATTTTAACAGTTTTTCTTGAAAAACTCAGTTAAATGTTATTATAACTTAAAGAATATATTATTCTCTATACGATTTGATTGCATTTTATATTTCATATTCAACAGATATAGAGTTAAAGAATAATAAAGATAAAAAATTCGTATAAATTTCATAATTCAGCCAGCTATGCTAACATAACCATGGAAACTGCTAATATATTCAGGTAATTCAAATTGACAGATGTCAGTATCAATAAAAAGCAAGTAATTGAATGAAAAAATAAGGGAAGTAATTTTAGTGTTAGAAGTTTTTAGATATAATAGAGACGATTACATTGGTTTGAACATGTCATGGGGAGAGATGAATAAATTAATAGAAGGTGGAAGAAACATAGGAAGACCAAATATAAGATGAAAACACTGTATTGCAGAAGACTTGAGAGAAAAGGAACTGAATGAGGACGACACGCAAAACAAAAATTAGTGGAAGAAGAAAATAAAAAATAGCGACCCCCTAACGAATGGGAAAACTAAAGAAGAAGAAGATGTCAGTGTCAAGTGCAATTTGCATAGTTTGTTTATGCAATAACTTTACTGGAAATATAGGATCTTAAAAAAAATTATGTATAGGGCGCGTGCAGTGACATGACTTTGCTGCCTTTGGCAAGCAGATATGGGGACCCGTATGAAAATGACAGCAATTAATTATGTCCATAACTGACAAGTGTCATAATTTTTCATTCAAAATTTCATGATTTTCTTATTTCATGTGATTTGTTTGTTATCAGGAGTATGGAATTCCGTTGCCGAGAAAGGGAATCATAAAATACCAAAAATTTAGAATCTTTTGCAAGAAAATTTATGTATGGAATTTGTACATAATACACAGGATTGGCGGAAGGTATTGTGCTGGCCACATCAGATTTTTTGATTATGATGTTATATCAACAGATTATTCTATATAAATTTTTATCTCTAAATGTATAGAAGATACAACAAAAAAAAAAAAATTATATTGAGAATTTAATGTTCTTCCGGTTGCCCAATTGTTCCAAAACTTTTTCAACTCCTCCCATTATTATCCGATTGAGGTATATGTAGTTAAACAGGTTTAAAGTCTTTTGGTTTTGATGTCCTTCCAATATACACCCGCACACCCACACACACAACACACGCACGTCATTATAAAAATTGTATAATCAAATTTTAGCATTTTACCTCCCGTCGTTTTAGATACAAATATTTAAATAAATTCCCTGAAGCAAGCTTCTTGTAAATCAGTTTCTAATAAAATTACTTGATGAACAAAATGCAAAATTCTATACTTGGCATTCACTTGACATATTATGTCAAATATATATTTACTTTCTTATTCATATTTGACAGCTATTTACTATTGAGAAGAAAATAATAGTTATTTAATATAACAGTGCTAATGACAGCGATTAATGACTAGCGAACGCGTTAGTTGTTGCGATCATTAATCGCCAATTAACACAAGTGTTAGTTACAATATTTTTTCATTGACGGTATCTTCTGGAATTGAAAAATCTAATTTTATTCCATGACAAAAAAATTTAAGTTAGTAAAGTTTGACACATAAATTTTGACAATTGTATATGGTATCTATGGTTACGTAGTAAAATCGTTCAGATTGGCACACCCAGCAATGGGTAATATGCCGTGATGAAATATATTTTTTTTTTATTATTTATAAAATACCTTGATCGAACATCTTACAAAAAAAATGTATACCTAAGTTTTTATTTGTACCACCATTTGTGCTTCAAAATGGCGAAGTGTGAAGTGTGCTCGCCATTTTAAAAAATTCATAACTTCCGAAGAGTTGGAGGAGATAAAAAAATAACTACGTCACAAAACAATGCAAACAGAGTACTAACGAATGGTATCTTTGTTCTTATATGTACTTCAAAATGGCGAGATAGGTGTGAAGTGGGATCGCCAGTTTAAAAAATTCATAACTTTCTAAGGGTTGGAGGAGATAAAAAAATAACTACATCACAAAACAATGTAAACAGAGTACTAACTAATGGTATCTTTGTTCTTATTTGTACTCCAAAATGGCGAGACAGGTGTGAAGTGGGCTCGCCATTTTAAAAAATTCATAACGCCCGAAGGGTTGAAGGAGATAAAAAAATAACTACATCACAAAACAATCCAAACAGAGTACTAACGAATGGTACCTTTATTTTTATTTGTACTCCAAAATGGCGAGACAGGTGTGAAGTGGGCTTGCCATTTTAAAAAATTCATAACTTCCGAAGGGTTGGAGGAGATAAAAAATAACTACATCACAAAACAATGTAAACAGAGTACTAACGAATGGTATCTTTGTCCTTATATGTACTTCAAAATGGCGAGATAGGTGTGAAGTGGGCTCACCATTTTAAAAAAATCATAACGTCCGAAGGGTTGGAGGAGATAAAAAAAATAACTACATCACAAAACAATCCAAACAGAGTACTAACGAATGGTACCTTTGTTTTTATTTGTACTCCAAAATGGCGAGACAGGTGTGAAGTGGGCTCGCCATTTTAAAAAATTCATAACGTTTTAATGCTTGGGGGAGATAAAAAGAAACCTATGTTACAAAACAATACAAATAGAGTACTAACGAATGGTACCAATGATTTTATTTGTATTCTTAATGACGTGCCTACTTCACGGACCTCTGTATTTTCAGTCTTATAAAAGAAGTAACAGTAAATAAAAAAAACTCAAATTTTGTTCTTTATTGTATTTCGTTGATTTTTTTTTTGAGTCATTAGTTTTATTAAGAGATTTTTTCTTTGTAGTAGTTTATTTTACATTTTTTGACTTTGACTATAGTATCCGTTTCCTCTTATATTGCTTTAATTTTCGTTGATAGCTCTAGTCACGTTAATTCCCAATATATCATTATTTTTTCAAGTTTGCAATTCCTTCTATTAACCTATTACAAATAGATTTTTTTTCATTATTTTTTCTTGTGATTTTTATTGTGAAATAACTAGTTATTTTACTGTTTGCTTTCGTAATAACTCATAATATCACTCTATAACAAAAGCCCCCATATCTGCGATTCGCGTCTAGCCGATACACACAACTTTTATCACGAAAACAAATGATTGTAATTGTCATGCAATTAATAATCATTTTGATGTGAAATGCCTACAAAATGATTGTTACCATCTGAGTTTTGTCAAATAGAGTTCTGTGCGTTAAGTTACCGTCACATTATAGTATTTTTAACCAAATACTACAACAAGAATTTCTCTTATCGCACAAAAATTACTCTTGGAAAACTCAGTGTAAATTTTGTGCATTAGGTGAGGTTAATGTTGTTATATTTAGTCAATTTAACCAAACACAGCAACAATAACTTCACCTAATGCACAAAAACTGAGGGTGTTTTTTTATTGCGGAAAGGCGCTAAATCCAACTTTTTTTGGCATGAAATGTAATCATATATCTCCTTAAGTTTGTGAATGTGTTGAAATCACTTTCACATTCGTTGCACTTATATCTCGTGATAATGTAATAATTTTAACAAATTACTCTAATAAAAGAATGTATTTTTTACAAATAACAAGCACAAGTGTCAAAGTGTGAATCAGTATGAAATGAATAAAATGTATACCTACACTATCACAATATATGAGCTCTATAAAGCTGGCTCAGCATTTTCATCTCACAACAATAAACATAGTACTAATATTTAAAGCTCATTTATTGCTAATTTATTACTAATGTTTAAAATTTATTGCTTTTGCCGATTCGGAGAAAATTGATGTGAGCTAGCTTAAAGACAAGCTAGCTCACAACCAAAAATTAAAAAAATAAACATATCACAAAACAGAATACGATCTGTTATAATTTATTGCTCTATTTAAAAATTTATTGCTTGCAAATAATCAACGTTTTCGTTAAACAAACTGCATACCACACGTTTTAGCCTACTAAATGAATATCTGACTTTAAAAAATGCTTTTCTACGGAAATTATATTTTATCGCAGGTCATTATTAGTTTTCAATAATATTTACGCGTGTGAGCTGTAGCAATAAATTAATTAAGGGGCGCATTTAGCTAAAACTCCAATTTTACAGGATTATCTCGCAACAAAAACTATCTGTCGCTATAGGTCACTTCAATAACTGTTGTTCTACGGAAATTATACTTTCTCGGAGGTCACAAATTAATCAACAATATACACGTGTGTGAGGTGAAGCAATAAATTATTTTAGCCGCCAATTTAGCATAAACTCTACTTTTTTAGGAATATCTCGCAACAAAAATTATCTGTCGCTATAGGGCGCTTCAAAAACTATTTTTCTACGGAAATTATACTTTCTCGCTGGTAAAAAATTAGTTATCAACAATATACACTTGTGTGAGCTGAAGAAATAAATTATTTTAGCCGCCAATTTAGTATAAACTATGCTTTTTCAGGAATATCTCGCAACGAAAACTATCTGTCGTTATAGGGCACTTCAAAAACTGTTTATCTACGGTAATTATACTTTCACCCAGGACACAAATTCGTTATCAACAATATACACTTGTGTGACCTGAAGTAATAAATTAATTTAGCCGCGAATTTAGTTTAAACTCGACTTTTTTAGGAATATCTCGCAACAAAAACTATCTGTCGCTATTGGGCACTTAAAAAACTATTTTTCTACGGAAATTATACTTTCTCGCAGGTCACAAAATAGTTATCAACAATATACACGTGTGTGAGCTGAAGCAATAAATTATTTTAGCCACCAATTTAGCATAAACTCTACATTTTTCAGGAATATCTCGCAACAAAAACTATCTGTCGCTATAGGGCACTTCAAAAACTGTTTTTCTACGGAAATTATACTTTCTCGCAGGTCACAAAATAGTTATCAACAATATACACGTGTGTGAGCTGAAGCAATAAATTATTTTAGCCACCAATTTAGCATAAACTCTACATTTTTCAGGAATATCTCGCAACAAAAACTATCTGTTGCTACAGGGCACTTCAAAAACTATTTTACTACGGAAATTATACTTTCTCGTAGGTACAAATTAGTTATTAACAATATACACGTGTGTGAGCTGAAGCAATAAATTATTTTAGCCACCAATTTAGCATAAACTCTACTTTTTCAGGAATATCTCGCAACAAAAACTATCTGTAGCTATAGGGCACTTCAAAAACTGTTTATCTACGGTAATTATACTTTCTCGCAGGTCACAAATTAGTTATCAACAATATATACGTGTGTGAGCTGGAGCAATAAATTATTTTAGCCGCGAATTTAGCTTAAACTCGACTTTTTTAGGAATATCTCGCAACAAAAACTATCTGTCGCTATAGGGCACTTCAAAAACTGCTTTTCTACAGTAATTATACTTTCTCGCAGGTCACAAAATAGTTATGAACAATATACACGTGTGTGAGCCGAAGCAATAAATTATTTTAGCCACCAATTTTGCATAAACTCTACATTTTTCAGGAATATCTCGCAATAAAAACTATCTGTCGCTACAGGGCACTTCAAAAACTATTTTACTACGGAAATTATACTTTCTCGTAGGTAAAAATTAGTTATCAACAATATACACGTGTGTGAACTGAAGCAATAAATTATTTTAGCCACCAATTTAGCATAAACTCTACTTTTTCAGGAATATCTCGCAACAAAAATTATCTGTAGCTATAGGGCACTTCAAAAACTGTTTATCTACGATAATTATACTTTCTCGCAAGTTACAAATTAGTTACCAACAATATACATGTGTGTGAGCTGGAGCATTAAATTATTTTAGCCGCGAATTTAGCTTAAACTCGACTTTTTTAGGAATATCTCGCAACAAAAACTATCTGTCGCTATAGGGCACTTCAAAAACTGCTTTTCTACAGTAATTATACTTTCTCGCAGGTCACAAATTAGTTATCAACAATATATACGTGTGTGAGCTGAAGCAATAAATTATTTTAACCACCAATTTATCATAAACTCTACTTTTTCAGGAATATCTTGCAACAAAAACTATCTGTCGCTATAGGGCACTTCAAAAACTGATTTTCTACGGTAATTATATTTTCTCGCAGGTCACAAATTAGTTATGAACAATATGCACGTGTGTGAGCTGGATCGATAAATTATTTTATCCGCGAATTTAACTCGATTTTACAGGATTATCTCGCAACAAAAACTATCTGTCGTTATAGGGCACTTCAAAAACTGCTTTTCTACGGTAATTATACTTTTACCCAGGTCACTAATTCGTTATCAACAATAAACACTTGTGTGAGCTGAAGCAATAAATTAATTTAGCCACCAATTTAGCATAAACTCTACTTTTTCAGGAATATCTCGCAACAAAAACTATCTGTCGCTATAGGGCACTTCAAAAACTGTATCTCTACGGTAATTATACTTTCTCGCAGGTCACAAAATATTTATCAACAATATACACGTGTGTGAGCTGGAGCAATAAATTATTCTAGCCGCCAATTTAGCTTAAACTCGATTTTTTTAGGAATATCTCGCAACAAAAACTATCTGTCGCTATAGGGCACTTCAAAAACTGTTTTTCTACGGAAATTATACTTTCTCGCAGGTCACAAATTAATTATCAACAATATACACGTGTGTGAGCTGGAGCAATAAATTATTTTAGCCGCGCCTTTAGCATAAACTCTACTTTGTTACATCTCACAACAATAAACAAAAATCTAATAGTTAAAGCTCATTTATTGCTAATTTATTACTCATGTTTAAAATTTATTGCTCTTGCCGATTCGGAGAAAATTGATGTGAACCATAAAGACAAGCTAGCTCACAACCAAAAATTAAAAAAAAACCTGTCACAAGACAGAATACGATCTGTTATAATTTATTGCTCTATTTAAAAATTTATTGCTTGCAAATAATCATGGTTTTCGTTAAAAAAAACTGCATACCACACGTTTTAGCCTACTAAATGAATATCTGACTTCAAAAACTGCTTTTCTACGGAAATTATAATTTATCGCAGGTCATTATTAGTCTTCACGCGTGTGAGCTGCAGCAATAAATTATTTAAGGGGCGCATTTAGCTAAAACTCCAATTTTACAGAATTATCTCGCAACAAAAACTATCTGTCGCTATAGGGCACATCAAAAACTGTTGTTCTACGGAAATTATACTTTCTCGCAGGTCAAAAATTAGTTATCAACAATATACACGTGTGTGAGCTGAAGCAATAAATTATTTTAGCCGCCAATTTAGCATAAACTCTACTTTTTTAGGAATATCTCGCAACAGAAACTATTTGTCGCTATAGGGCACTTCAAGAACTGTTTTTCTAAGGTAATTATACTTTCTCGCAGGTCACAAATTAGTTATCAACAATATACACGTGTGTGAGCTGAAGCAATAAATTATTTTAGCCGCCAATTTAGCATAAACTATACTTTTTTAGGAATATCTCGCAAAAAAAACTATCTGTCGCTACAGGGCAATTCAAAAACTGTTGTTCTATGGAACTTATACTTTCTCGCAGGTCACAAATTTGTTATCAACAATATACACGTGTGTGAGCTGACGCAATAAATTATTTTAGCCGCCAGTTTAGCTTAAACTCGACTTTTTTAAGAATATGTCGAACAAAAACTATTTGTCGCTATAGGGCACGTCAAAAACTGTTTTTCTACGAAAATTATAATTTTTCGCAGGTCACAAATTTGTTATCAACAATATACACGTGTGTGAGCTGAAGCAATAAATTATTTTAGCCGCCAATTTAGCATAAACTCTACTTTTTTAGGAATATCTCGCAACAGAAACTATTTGTCGGTATAGGGCACTTCAAAAACTGATTTTATACGGTAATTATACTTTCTCGCAGGTCACAAATTAGTTATCAACAATATACACGTGTGTGAGCTGGAGCAATAAATTATTTTAGACGCCAATTTAGTTTAAACTCAACTTTTTTAGGAATATCTCGCAACAAAAATTACCTGTCGTTATAGGGCAGTTCAAAAATGTTTTTCTACAGAAATTTTACTTTCTCGCAGGTCACACATTAGTTATCAACAATATACACGTGTTTGAGCTGGAGTTATAAATTATTTTAGCCTCGAATTTAGCTTAAAGTCAACTTTTACAGAAATATCTCGCAACAAAAATTACCTGTCGCTATAGGGCAGTTCAAAAATGTTTTTCTACAGAAATTACACTTTCTCGCAGGTCACAAATTAGTTATCAACAATACACCCGTGTGTGAGCTGGAGCAAAAATTATATTAGCCGCCAATTTAGCATAAACTCGACTTTTTTAAGAATATCTGTCGCTATAGGGCAATTCAAAAATGTTTTTCTACGAAAATTATACTTTCTCGCTGGTCCCAAATTAGTTATCAACAATATACACATGTGTGAGCTGCAACAATAAATTATTTTAGCCGCCAATTTAGATTAAACTCTACTTTTTTAGGAATATCTCGAAACAAATACTACCTGTCGAGTTTAAGCTAAATTCGCGGCTACAATAATTTATTGCTCGAGCTCACACACGTTAATATTGTTGATAACTAATTTGTGACCTGCGACAAAGTATAATTTCTGTAGAAAAACATTTTTGAAGAGCTGTAGAGCGACAAATATTTCTTGTTGCGAGTTATACCAGAAAAGTAGAGTTTAAGATAAATGCGCGGCTAAAATAATTTATTACTCCAGCTCACACACATGTATATTGTTGATAACTAATGTGTGACCTGCGAGAAAGTATAATTTCCGTAGAAGAACATTTTTGAAGTGCCCTATAGCGACAGATAGTTTTTGCTGCGAGATATTCCTAAAAAAGTAGGGTTTATGCTAAATTGGCGGCTAAAATAATTTATTGCTCCAGCTCGCACACATGTATATTGTTAATAACTAATTTGTGACCTGCGAGAAAGTATAATTACCGTAGAACAACAGTTTTTTAAGTGCCTTATAACGACAGATAGTTTTTGTTGCGAGATATTCCTAAAAAAGTAGAGTTTATGTTAAAGGCGCGGCTAAAATAATTTATTGATTCACCTCACACACGTGTATATTGTTGATAATTAATTTATGACCTGCGAGAAAGTATAATTACCGTAGAAAAGCAGTTTTTGAAGTGCCCTATAGCGACAAATAGTTTTTGTTGCAAGATATTCCTAAAAAAGTCGAGTTTAAGCTAAACTGGCGGCTAAAATAATTTATTGCTTCAGCTCACACAAGTGTATATTGTTGATAACAAATTTGTGACCTGCGAGAAAGTATAATTTCCGTAGAACAACAGTTTTTGAAGTGCCCTATAGCGACAGATAATTTTTGTTGCGGGATAATCCTGTAAAATTGGAGTTTTAGCTAAATGCGTCCCTTAAATAATTTATTGTTACAGCTCACACGCGTAAATATTATTGAAGACTAATAATGACTTGCGATAAAGTATAATTTTCGTAGAAAAGCAGTTTTTGAAGTCAGATATTCATTTAATAGGCTAAAACGTGTGGTATGCAGTTTGTTTAACGATAACCATGATTATTTGCAAGCAATAAATTTTTAAATAGAGCAATAAATTATACCAGATCGAATTCTGGCTTGTGACAGGTTTTTTTTTTTAATTTTTGGTTGTGAGCTAGCTTGTCTTTAAGGTTCACATCAATTTTCTCCGAATCGGCAAGAGCAATAAATTTTAAATAAGAGTAATAAATTAGCAATAAATAAGCTTAAAATATTAGTACTATGTTTATTGTTGTGAGATGTAACAAAGTAGAGTTTATGCTAAAGGCGCGGCTAAAATAATTTATTGCTTCAGCTCACACACGTGTATATTGTTGATAACTAATTTGTGACCTGCGAGAAAGTATAATTTCCGTAGAACAACAGTTTTTGAAGTGCCCTATAGCGACAGATAGTTTTTGTTGCGAGATATTCCTAAAAAAGTAGAGTTTATGCTAAATTGGCGGCTAAAATAATTTATTGCTTCACCTCACACACGTGTATATTGTTGATAACAAATTTGTGACCTACGAGAAAGTATAATTTCTGTAGAACAACAATTTTTGAAGTGCCCTATAGCGACAGATAGTTTTTGTTGCGAGATATTCCTGAAAAAGTAGAGTTTATGCTAAATTGGGCTAAAATAATTTATTGCTTCAGCTCACACACGTGTATATTGTTGATAACTAATTCGTGAGTTGCGAGAAAGTATAATTTCAGTAGAGCAACAGATTTTGAAGTGCCCTATATCCACAGATAATTTTTTTTGCGCGATAATCCTGTAAAATTGGAGTTTTAGCTAAATGCGCCCCTTAAATAATTTATTGCTGCAGCTCACACGTGTAAATATTATTGAAAATTAATAATGACCGGCGATAAAGTATAATTTCTGTAGAAAAGCAGTTTTTGAAGTCAGATATTCATTTAGTAAGCTAAAACGTGTGGTATGCAGTTTGTTTAACGAAAATCTTGATTATTTGCAAGCAATAAATTTTTAAATAGAGCAATAAATTATAGCAGATCGTATTCTGTCTTGTAACAGGTTTTTTTTTTAATTTTTGGTTGTGAGCTAGGTTGTCTTTAAGCTAGTTCACATTAATTTTCTCCGAATCGGCAAGAGCAATAAATTTTAAACATGAGTAATAAATTAGCAATAAATGAGCTTTAAATATTAGAACTATGTTTATTGTTGTGAGTTGTAAAAAAGTAGAGTTTAAGCTAAACTGGCGGATAAAATAATTTATTGCTCCTGCTCACACACGTGTATATTGTTGATAACTAATTTGTGACCTGCGAGAAAGTATAATTACCGTAGAAAAGCAGTTTTTGATGTGCTCTATAGCGACAGATAGTTTTTGTTGCGAGATATTCCTAAAAAAGTAGAGTTTATGCTAAATTGGCGGCTAAAATAATTTATTGCTTCTGCTCACACACGTGTATATTGTTGATAACATATTTTTGACCTGCGAGAAAGTATAATTTCCGTAGATAAGCAGTTTTTGAAGTGCCCTACAGCGACAGATAGTTTTTGTTGCGAGATATTCCTAAAAAAGTCGAGTTTATGCTAAATTGGCGGCTAAAATAATTTATTGCTTCAGCTCACACACGTGTATATTGTTGATAACTAATTCGTGACTTGCGAGAAAGTATAATTTCAGTAGAACAACAGTTTTTGAAGTGCCCTATAGCGACAGATAATTTTTGTTGCGGGATAATCCTGTAAAATTGGAGTTTTAGCTAAATGCGTCCCTTAAATAATTTATTGTTACAGCTCACACGAGTAAATATTATTGAAGACTAATAATGACCTGCGATAAAGTATAATTTTCGTAGAAAAGCAGTTTTTGAAGTCAGATATTCATTTAATAGGCTAAAACGTGTGGTATGCAGTTTGTTTAACGAAAACCATGATTATTTGCAAGCAATAAATTTTTAAATATAGCAATAAATTATAACAGATCGAATTCTGTCTTGCGACAGTTTTTTTTTTTTAATTTTTGGTTGTGAGCTAGCTTGTCTTTAAGGTTCACATCAATTTTCTCCGAATCGGCAAGAGCAATAAATTTTAAACAAAAGTAATAAATTAGCAATAAATGAGCTTTAAATATTAGTACTATGTTTATTGTTGTGAGATGTAACAAAATAGAGTTTATGCTAAAGGCGCGGCTAAAATAATTTATTGCTCCAGCTCACACACGTGTATATTGTTGATTATTAATTAGTGACCTGCGATAAAGAATAATTACCGTAGAAAAGCAGTTTTTGAAGTGCCCTATAGCGACAAATAGTTTTTGTTGCGAGATATTTCTAAACAAGTCGAGTTTAAGCTAAACTGGCGGCTAAAATAATTTATTGCTTCTGCTCACACACGTGTATATTGTTGATAACAAATTTTTGACCTACGAGAAAGTATAATTTCTGTAAGAACAACAATTTTTGAAGTGCCCTATAGCGACAGATAGTTTTTGTTGCGAGATATTCCTGAAAAAGTAGAGTTTATGCTAAATTGGTGGCTAAAATAATTTATTGCTTCAGCTCACACACGTGTATATTGTTCATAACTAATTTGTGACCTGCGAGAAAGTATAATTTCCGTAGAAAAACAGTTTTTGAAGTGCCCTATAGCGACAGATAGTTTTTGTTGCGAGATATTCCTGTAAAATTGGAGTTTTAGCTAAATGCGCCCCTTAAATAATTTATTGCTGCAGCTCACACGCGTAAATATTATTGAAAATTAATAATGACCGGCGATAAAGTATAATTTCCGTAGAAAAGCAGTTTTTGAAGTCAGATATTCATTTAGTAGGCTAAAATGTGTGGTATGCAGTTTGTTTAACGAAAATCTTGATTATTTGCAAGCAATAAATTTTGAAATAGAGCAATAAATTATAACAGATCGTATTCTGTCTTGTAACAGGTTTTTTTTTTAATTTTTGGTTGTGAGCTAGCTTGTCTTTAAGCTAGTTCACATTAATTTTCTCCGAATCGGCAAGAGCAATACATTTTAAACATGGGTAATAAATTAGCAATAAATGAGCTTTAAATATTAGAACTATGTTTATTGTTGTGAGATGTAAAAAAGTAGAGTTTATGCTAAAGGCGCAGCTAAAATAATTTATTGCTTCAGCTCACACGCGTAAATATTATTGAAAATTAATAATGACCGGCGATAAAGTATAATTTCCGTAGAAAAGCAGTTTTTGAAGTCAGATATT
The DNA here is from genome assembly GCA_951394225.1 of Harpalus rufipes. Taxonomy (NCBI): domain Eukaryota; kingdom Metazoa; phylum Arthropoda; class Insecta; order Coleoptera; family Carabidae; genus Harpalus; species Harpalus rufipes. The sequence goes on along the minus strand of OX596278.1, from coordinate 44,378,863 downwards.
CATTTAGTAGGCTAAAACGTGTGGTATGCAGTTTGTTTAACGAAAATCTTGATTATTTGCAAGCAATAAATTTTTAAATAGAGCAATAAATTATAACAGATCGTATTCTGTCTTGTAACAGGTTTTTTTTTAATTTTTGGTTGTGAGCTAGCTTGTCTTTAAGTTACTTCACATTAATTTTCTCCGATTCGGCAAGAGCAATAAATTTTAAACATGAGTAATAAATTAGCAATAAATGAGCTTTAAATATTAGAACTATGTTTATTGTTGTGAGATGTAAAAAAGTAGAGTTTATGCTAAAGGCGCGGCTAAAATAATTTATTGCTTCAGCTCACACACGTGTATATTGTTGATAACTAATATTTGACCTGCGAGAAAGTATAATTTCCGTAGAAAAGCAGTTTTTGAAGTGCCCTATAGCGACAGATAGTTTTTGTTGCGAGATATTCCTAAAAAAGTCGAGTTTAAGCTAAATTGGCGGATAAAATAATTTATTGCTTCAGCTCACACACGTGTATATTGTTGATAACAAATTTGTGACCTGCGAGAAAGTATAGTTTCCGTAGAACAACAGTTTTTGAAGTGCCCTATAGCGACAGATAGTTTTTGTTGCGAGATAATCCTGTAAAATTTTAGTTTTAGCTAAATGTGTCCCTTAAATAATATATTGCTGCAGCTCACACGCGTAAATATTATTGAAGACTAATAATGACCTGCGATAAAGTATAATTTCCGTAGAAAAGCAGTTTTTGAAGTCAGATATTCATTTAGTAGGCTAAAACGTATGGTATGCAGTTTGTTTAACGAAAACCTTGATTATTTGCAAGCAATAAATTTTTAAATAAAGCAATAAATTATAACAGATCGTATTATGTCTTGTGACATGTTTTTTTTTTAATTTTTGGTTGTGAGCTAGCTTGTCTTTAAGCTAGCTCACATCAATTTTCTCCGAATCGGTAAAAGCAATAAATTTTAAACATGAGTAATAAATTAGCAATAAATGAGCTTTAAATATTAGTACTATGTTTATTGTTGTGAGATGAAAATGTTGAGCCAGCTTTATAGAGCTACGTTATGCGCAATGTAACATTGTCCCGACTGTTATGTTTGGGGGTGGTTCGGTTATGGTGCGGGGTGGTATCACTTCAGAGGCTCGCACGCAGTTGGTGGTCATACCAAGAGGGAGCATCACGGCAGCATCTTATATAGAAAACATTTTAGAACCATATGTAATGCCTTTTGCGCCTGTTGGGGAAAACGACTTCATCTTTATGCATGATAATGCAAAACCCCATTCTGCCCGAATAGTGCAACAATATCTTGCCGAAGTGGATATCACCACAATGCAATGGCCAGCCAGAAGTCCGGATCTTAATCTCATAGAACACCTTTGGGACACGATGGGTAAACGACTTAGAGCACTTCCTCGGCGTCCAATCAACCAAGAAGAGCTCGGGCAAAAATTGCAGGAAATTTGGGAAGATATTAACCAGAATGACATTAGAGCATTAATTAGCAGTATGGGTCGTCGCTGCCAAGCAGTTATCTGAGCAAGAGGAGGGAACATTAAATATTAAGTGTTTTAATCGCATGTTAAAATTTGTTAAAAGTGTTTCTCTTCATTTTTCTTACAATTTTATTAAGTTTTTATTGTTTCATTGTCTTAATTCTTACCATAAAAGTAAAATTGTAAAAATCAATGATTAAAATTTGAAGAAAATAAAAATATTCCAATATTAACTGAGTTTATAAAAGTGAAGTAAATTTCTTTCGTCAGTGTATTATATAATATTTTTTATTCGGACTATTGTAAGTATTAAAATAATTTATAATGATTTGGCTGATCCGGAAGTTGCAGATATTATGTATCTACTTTTGATATTTCTGTACTTCTTACATTTCAAATTTGCCACTCCGGAAGTTGCAAATATTATGTACCCACTTTTGATATTTCTGTACTTCTTACATTTCAAATTTTACACTCCACAGAAAGTTCAAACTTTATTTAATATTAATTATTAAACAAATTATTGAAATTTCTTAATTTACCACATAGAAATGTCATTGTTCATCGAAGATGATGTTAGCAGTAACGAATTTAAATATTAAATTGTATTAAAAAAAAATATTTTACTTGAAAAAATAATATATCAGTAATATAAGAGATGCCATTAGACCAGATCTATATTTTTTGAGCCCTTACGAACTCTATTTCTTGATTTTGGGAATATACGGAGTAAGTCAAATAATAATAATAAAATAAATTTTCAAAACTTAATATTTGAAACATGAAACTATTTTATAATATTTCCCACACCATATGTATCCAAAACAAGGTAACATCTCGTTGTTCATACTGAAATTTGAAAGATATCGGTTCAATAGAGCATATACTCAAAATTTGATTTGAAATAGGATAATAAATGCAAACTTTAAAAATAATGACTTTTAGCAATTTTTTTCTTAAATTTTTAATATTTTTATAAGTTTTATGAATTTTCTGTGTCGGTGTTTATTATCCCTTGTAACAAAATTTTGGGTACTTAACTTTATTTGATTTGTGCAAATATTCAGAACATTTTTATGATATGATGAACTGAATTATTTGATCCATAACTCGTCTATCCACCCATAAAAAAATTGTTAAGTACTACATAAGAACTGGTGTTTATTACCCTTGCAACAAAATGATGGGTACCTACATAATTCTATTTTACCTGAACTTTTCTAACATCGTAGTCTGAACAATGTGACTTCATCTATATATTTACTTTAGAAACAAAAATATAACATCTTTGTAAATAATAAGTTTCAAAAATTTAGGGCAAATATTTAGAACATTTTTATGATATGATGATATGAATTATTTGATCCATACTCTGTCTACCCACTTAGGGTCGGATGAAGCCATCGCCCGTCCTAGGCTGAGAAAAATTAACGCCTATACTATAATTTGTGGGTAAACAAAGAAACGTATGTCTGATCATTATTCAGTTCAAAAGTCAAATTCTCAAAATGAATCTTGAAATGTAATTTTAAGGAGAAGTGAAAATAAAAAAGGAAACGGTGCCATCGCCGTTTTCTAATTTATTTCCATTTCTAAAATAAGATTCAAGAAGAAAAACTTTGATTTCTTTAAATAATATTTTTGTCAATATCTCGTCTCTAATTGCCTTTTAAATAAATACTTTTAAATTAAGACATACGTTTCTTTGTTCATAGCCTACTCCGAGTTAGGACTTTTCTGAATACACTGTACTTAAAATTAAACATGTCTTAATAATTTGTATGTTTTATAAAAACACTAAACATAATATTGATTACATGATTTTTCTACATTTAGCGTTTGAAAATTCTGATTTTATAGTTATAGATAATAAAGAGAGATCAGAGTTTTGTCATTCGTTAAAGAATTTCATAATTTTTTCTCGCTTTGTTGTAAAAACAATATCCATATTTGGAAAACTAGAAATTAAATTTTTGCTTTTTGATTATTCTATGGCTATGCTAGACAATACGATTTGAAATATGCCCATTGTGATATTGTTTTGTTTTCTTTATTTTACTTACCCTATATAAAACGATTAAGGAAAAAAATATTTACTTCATTTGAATAAAGGTAACATATACATAAGCGTAAAATGAATTAAAATAAAAAGAAAACTAGATTGTGTTCGGCGCCTATTTCGATTACGGCGCCCTAGCCTTTTAGTCTTGTCAGCCTATTGGATAATATGGTCCTGTATCCACCCATAAAAAAATCAAGTAAGTACCAGTGGCGTGCAGTGACTTTTATTAAAGGGAAAGCTGTTATTATTGTATAGAAAACAAAATCATTTATTACATATGTATTAAATAGTAAAGGTACATGCGAGAAAACAAAATACCTAATTAAAATATACTATTAATTTTACAGTTTTAGGCGATGTAGTTAACAGTGTTGAAATCAAATACGATTTTTTTTTTTAGAAAAATCGTCAATAACTTTCTTAAAAATTATTAGATTCCTTTAGCGACGATACAATTTTTTTCTACAGAAATAACTGCTAAAAATAAAAGTCTTTATTTTGTGAATTTCTGCTATACGTTTTTATACATTTCATTTTAAAAAACGAACGTTCCGCATATTCACTTATAGCAGGTATTGTAAAAATAAGACATTTCAGATGATATGTTTTTTCTAACACATAATTTATGTGCTTTTCAAAAATATGATAGTTATGTTAGTTAAATTTTTGCCCGTGAAATCAGGCAAGGAATAAATTAATTCACGTCAACTTCATAAAATCAAATTATGATACATAAAATTGTTTTAATGAATTTAAAAAGTTTTCCGGATAATTTTTAATAGTCCTAAAACTTCGTAACATTTAAAAGCGATATAAATTATAATTTATGAATATTGCTTTCTTTCCTCATTGTTATTGAATCTTATTCCTTTTCTCATATAATAAGACCTACCCTACGACACCTTCTAAACTCCATAAATAATTGTAAGACGGTAACGAAAGCTAGATTTGCTAGCGAAACAGCCTGCAACTATTCAGGCAACTAATAACACATCTTTATTTTGCCGATTGCAGTAATATAAAAAAATTAGAATTTTTCTAATGTACCATATGGATGCAATGTATAATATGAACCTACTTTATATCTATATAATTTTTTACTATTTGCATTACAAATAATTTAAATTTTAAACATACAATTTTAAGAAAGTTTTAAGGTAAGTGTCTCTTTCTATGCTTTCATGGACGCACGCCAATGCTAATTATATATGAATAGTATAGCTTTTCTCGAACTAGACCACTTTTAACCTTCGCCCACCGGAGACAGAAAATTCTACAACATATTATTCCAAGATATATATTTTTTTATTAAACACGAAAAGAAATCCATTACAATAAAACATTGTCATGTCGCACAATGTAAAAAATTAAAAGCAAACGGTTGGTACACATGTAGTGTTTTATTAAAATAAAATATGATCATGTAAAAATTATCTAATGCGTCCGTTTAGTGTTAAAAGAAAATTATTTTGAATTAAACATGGGACACAACACAGTTTATATGCGATAACTTTAATCGCTCTTGAGATGATGTATAGATGGGTTGACACATGTCCTTGTCCAGCCACCATTTTTCTAAATGTTTCATACCCATATAAGAATTTATTATAGGAAAATATTGTGAAGGATTGAAGGATATAGAAGAAATAAAAAAATATAAGATTGTATTTGTTATGGATATGTGAGTAATCTTATATTGTATTATATTCTGGAAAATAGTTGATTCCATATTACCCTGACCAGTTTTGTTATGGTATGGTAACTTTAAAAACAAATTTTGCTAACCGGTTTGTGAACCCTAAATTAGTTTTCTAACGAAAACCACTATAAATACGATGTTCTTGATATCGGCTTACCATCTTACCGTATTGTCCGAATACCTCTAGCTTGCCATACCTATTGTATGAAATATTAATTTGTTGCTACTACCAAGTGGTTTTTTTTTTCAAAAAATGACCATTTGTTCCCCCTTCGCTATTTAACTCGTAGAGGAGTAAGTGTTCTCCAACATATTCTATCCGCTGTCCGCTGCTACAGTTTCTTCCTATTTGATATTGGCGTTCTTCGGGTAGGTAGGTAGGTATTAAGATTATACATCATGTGTTGATCTCCAATTTGTTTGTCCTAGCCATATAAATCTTGCCTTTGATTTATAATTTGCACAGGTCATACATGCGCAATATAGCCGTATTCTTTCGCTGCATTGGATCAGATCCATGTTACATGGATCAGTAAATTGCATGTTCTTTCAAAATATGATCAGTATCCAAGTCAATCAGGACAAGAGGTTATATTTAAGGTTCTAAAAAAAATTGAAACAAGAATAAACAATGGTAAATATAGAAAATTTCATTTTTCTGATTGATTTTGACAGATATTTGTGTTCTGTAGAATAAATTATTCATCTGCGTCCACGTGACCTGATTTGATCTAATCCATACGATTAGTTGGATCTGATCCAACCCAGCGAAAGAATACGGCTAATGTGTTCGACAAAACGAAGTCTGCGTTCATGAATATACTTGCAAAGTAAACATAGTATAGATGAAATGTTTTTGCGCTACCTTTTTTATCGTTTTTCAAGTTTCTAAAGCGTATAGTACTATTGACACGACGGACGACGGGGATGTAAAGCCGAATACCTATTGGGTCAGACTTGACGTGTCTTCGTGTCTATCTCATTTATAAAAGTAATAGAAGTCAAAGTAGGAAAGCCAACGCGGGCTCATCTCATGTTTACGTTTCAATTTCGGAAAACTTCGTGCTAATGGGGTATTCCGGTGTTATGGAATTTATGCAAAATAGTAACTTTTTTTCTATAGTACACATCTTCATATGGTAGGAAAATACAATGAAACATGTTTAGGCAAAAGTTTTCATTCATAATTTTGTTAGAAAATTGAAGTTCTTTACATAGCTAGAAATGTCATTGAAAACTGTGACGTCATTTCGATATTATTTTGCGTGGTTTTTGCTCATTTATAATTGAATATATGCCGTTAGTAATACAGATGGCGCCGTAGGAAGATAAAAAGGCTTGCGCCGTGGAAGTCCGGCTGTGGACAAATCTTTGTTGAAGTATTTAAGGAATTCATTGATAATATTGCGCCAAGCTTTTGAAATATGGCCGATGATATTATATCTCCGCAATTAATGTCAAACACAACTTTTTCATGATTTTAGTTTTCGTTTTAGTTACAATATGAATAGTACTCAATGTTTCTCAATTCTCGTACTTTAATTACTCTTAATTATAGTTGGGGTCACGTAGCAAAGGATTTGTCGTTAATTTCTTGCGCACCACAATATTTAGGGCAGAGCAGTGCCTTACTGTTCTTTTCTGTCCATATACTATACATTGTTACAATAAAATATGATGAAATGCTCACTATCTCTGAGCTATTGAACAATAAGGAAATTTAAGTAATCGGAATGTATATATTTGTTTTTTGCTACGTTTGTATCCTACATTCGGTACATTCCATTTTCAACAATTTTAGTAATATTGGATAAGCTCCTGTCATAGTTTAATATTGTTTGTTCTGGCTTCTTTCAGTATTACAGTGGAGTCACACTAATCTAAACTAATTAATGCAGAGGGGTGTTCGGATTAACGAAAAATTTAATTAAAAAATACAGCTGAAAAAATGAATATGTTTATTTAAATATATGTACAGAGGGTATATTGAAAAGTGGGTCATATACGTTTATTATGGGAAATCAGTTTTTCTTTGCGCAAACCAAATTATTTTACGGAAATATACTTCAAATAAAAATTTAAATTTAGCTCTTCATGTAAGGGAAAAATTAATTATAAAGTTACTGTTTTTTATGAATATTTTGTCTATAGACTATAATAATAATAATAATTATTATTATTATTATGACAAAAATAAACCATTGCGTTGTTCTTAACTGTAAATTAAAACAAAAAAAGTTTACCCATTTCTGTTTTGTGTTAGTTTACTATTGTAATCTAAATTTATTTCTAATTGACAGTTACAAACAACGCATTTGTTATTTTTTAGTCAATCCATGACTACTTTGACTAAAAGCACATAAAAACGGTAATTTTATAATTAATTTTTTCATTTACATGGAAAGCTAGAATACTCGTTTTACATAATTTGGATACAGAATTTAATTTTTTACATAATTAACATTTTAGTCTTACCTATATAAAATTAGTTATGTGTAAAAGCGTCGTTAAATTACCAAATAAATTTACCGCAAATAACCAAATTTTATTTACCGTAAATTACTAGAAAATTACAGCGAAATTATTAAGAATTTACCAAAAACGCAATTACTTCTCCATGATTGTGCGGTGTGGTGTTTATTAGAATGTATGGGGAATAATGCATGGTATTTTCTTAATTAACGGTACCTAAATAGGCGTCTATATCTATAAGGTTACTATTGTAAACAGGAAAACAGGCAACAGCCAATAGACTTCCACTCTCCTTTATTATATTCTGCGTATGTTGTATGCTAATACTTAAAATTATAATGGAATGATACAAGACTTTTTTTTATCATTCTTCTGATTATTCTAAGCCCGAATCTAATATCATTGAGAATAGGAACACTTCAGATTGATAAATTTACTTTATTTTTTTTGGTATGCAAACTTATACTAATATTAGACATGCGAGTTTTGATGAGTTTTTATTTTCCGTTTAAATTTTTGACATAATATTTACATATCTTAATATTTATTATGATTTTAATTGTAATTTTATAGAAAAAAAATACTTATTTGTAAATTTCTGCACGCACGGTAATCTCTTAGTAATTTCTTCGTACTTTTTTGGTAATTTACGGTAATTCAAAATGTATTACGATAATATAAAATTTTGAATTACCCGGCAATTTAAACGGTAATTTTGAATCGGTAAATTACCGCAATAATTAATCAAATAAATCATTTAGGGTAATTTTACAACTGTGTAACATGTAAAATAATAATTATTTATTAACAGCATTGCGCTACAATAATAAAAAATATTACAAGAAAATATGCATATTAAAAATGGTATCGTGATAAATTACATATGAATATTTAGAATAATTCTTTTTCCTTAAATTTAAATTCTCGTGCTGTTTTTGCCTCTTTGGCAATAGAAGGTAATTTATTATACAATATTAAACCTTTATGAAATATAGACATACTAGTTCTTAGTTTGTTTGTTTTACACACATATAACATATTAGCACTGCGCGTATCATAATTATGTACATCATTCACAAAAGTAATATTTTTAGTCAGATATTTTGTTAACATATTATTTAACATTTTGTATATAAATATTAAAACATTATATTCCACAAAGTTTTTAATACATAGCCATCCTAAGGAATCTAACATAGTTTCAATATTAGTATATTTACTACATTTCAGGATGATTCTCATAGCTCTATTTTGAAGCTTTTATAATTTGTCTATTTCTGTTTTATTGCACATAAACAAAATCGTGGAACAGTAAATAAAATGCGGCAAGATAATAGTATTGTAAATCGTAATTTTACTCCAAGCAGATGTCTTTTGAAATTCTTGATAAATAATTTATTTTTTTGGAATTTTTTTTGCAAGAATATTCAACATGCTTGTCAAACTTTAGTTTATTATCTATTATGATCTTCTTCTTGGCTTAATTAACTCTAAAAAGGGTCTTCGCCTCCTCTACTTTCCGCTTCCATTTTGGACGGTTGGTCGCTTCTCTCCTCCAGTTGGTTAGGTTAAGTTTCTGAAGATCTCTGAAAACATTGTCGATGTACCTAATTCTCGGTCTTCCTCTGGGTCTGCTTGTTTTCGGTTTGCTGTTGAGATTTCTGATGAGGGGGTCATCTTCATTCCGTCTGGCCACATGCCCTATCCATCTTATTCTGGCACTTTTGATGACCCCTATTATGTCTGGCTCATTAAACTCGTCATAGATTTCCTTATTCATTCTTGTTCTCCATATATCATTGTCCTTAATTGGGCCTATGATCTTTCTTAATACTTTTCTTTCGAATATTGCCAGTTTGTCGTTCATTACTGATGTTAAGTTCCATACTTCGCAGCCATATGTGAGGATTGGTCTTATAATTGTCTTATATAGCCGTAGTTTTGTAAACTTGGATATAACTCTGGACTTCATTATGCTATACAAACTATAATATGCCCTGTTAGCACTTATTATTCTTCTTTCAATTTCAATGGTTATATCATTTGATTTATTTATAGTAGTTCCCAGGTATTTAATTTCATCGACTTCTTCTATTCCTAATACTTCTGATATAGTTCTATCTGCAGAATTCTTTTTCCTACTTTGGCACATATATTTAGTTTTTTTCTTTATTCATCTCAAGCCCTATTACTTCTGCTTGATTTTCAATCGCTTCGAAAGTATCTATGATAGTCTTTGCATCGGTCGCTATCACCGCTATATCATCCGCATATCCAAGAATTTGGTATTTGTTTCTATATAGATAGGCTTCACAGTTCTCCACACTACTTTTAATTATTCCATCTAGTACTATGTTGAAGAGGGAGGGTGACAGGGCGTCCCCTTGTCTTAATCCAACATTTGTGGTGAAAGCTTCAGATTGGTTATTTCCAATTTGAACTTTATATCTACTGTTCTCTATTGTCATTTTTGTTAGCCTTATTAGCTTTTCAGGAATACCTGTGTTTCTCATAGCGTTCCATATAGAAGCATGAGACACGGAATCATATGCTATTTTGAAGTCAATGTACACCTCATGAAGGTCTACGTTGAACTCCCATGCTTTCTCTGTTATTTGCCTAAGACAAAAGAGTTGATTGGTCGTGGATTTTCCTTCTATGAAGCCTGCTTGATAATTTCCTAGTTCTTCATTAACGTAAGGAGTTATACGTTGTAGTATTATGCTTGCCATTATTTTGTACGAAACGTTTAACAAGCTGATGCCGTGGTAATTTTTACATCTAGTTCTATCCCGTTTTTTGAATATTGGACATATAAGTCCAATTTTCCAGTCATCTGGCATTTGTTCTTCTTTCCATATACTTTTTATAAGTTGGTAGACATTTTCATGCAGTTCCTGTCCACCTGCCTTGATCATTTCCGCCGAAATAGAGTCTTCACCTGGGGATTTGCAATTCTTTAATCTGATAATGCTTTGCATTACTTCTTCTTCAGTAGGCTCGTCCACTTCAGCATCTACTGTATCATATATAATTTCTTCGTTTTGGATTACTGTTTTATTGAGCATTTCGTGGAAATACATTTCCCATCTCTTTAACACTTGTTTACTGTCGCAAAGCAATTGTTCATTTTCATCTCTGCACATCTGTGGGCAAGGTCTACTTGCTTCTCTTATATTATTTACTTCTTTAAAGAATTTTCTACTTTCATTTGCTTTCATCCTGGCTTCTATTCCTTCTAGTCTTTGATTAATATATTCACGTTTTTTCCGTTTGAGTAGGTTCCTACTTTGATTTCGACATCTTTTATATACTTTTACATTCTTTCTTGTACCTTGTTGTATCCTCTTTATACGCGCTTCCCTTCGTATTTTTATCACTTCCTGGCACTCTCCGTCGAACCATGGATTTTTTCGATTCTCAACTCTATCTAGTGCGTCCTCTGCAGCCTCTAAAATGGACGTTTTAATTTTATTCCATTTACTCTCTATGGATGGTGGCCTATCTCCTGTGTCTTGTAGTTTATTGGTGATAAAGCTTCCGTATTGTTCAGCTACTTCAGGTATTTTCAGTTTCTCAGAGTTCCAGCGTTTTGATGCTTGAGATTTGTTTGATTTTGATACGACTACTTTTTGTCTTAGACTGCCAGCTACTAAGAAATGGTCAGAGTCGCAATCTGCCCCTCTGTAGCTTCTTACATTCATGATATTAGACCTGAATCTTCGTCTTCTATTATGATCCCTAAGTATTTTATTTCTGTTACCATTTCTAGTTTATATGAATTCATCATAATCTTAATATTACTTTCAACAATTTTCTGAGATGGAAATATGTACATTGCTTTGGTTTTATTAATGTTTAATTTAAGTTTATTGTTATTTAACCAACTTGTGACATGTTCCAATTCTTCATTAATGTGCATAATAACATTATTAATTTCTTTTCCTTCTATATAAATGAGAGTGTCGTCAGCAAATAAATGTATTTTACAATATATTAAAACATTTGGTAGATCATTTATGTATAACAGGAAAAGCAGTGGTCCTAAAACACTTCCTTGTGGCACTCCTACATCAATACTTACTTTATCAGAATAAATATTATTAAGTTTGAAACTTTGTGTTCTTTCCAGTAAGTAGTTTCGAATCCAGTCTAAAGCTTTATCTTTAATGCCACATTTATTTAATTTTTCAATTAAAATATCCCGATCTATAGTTTTAAAAGCTCTCTTTAAATCAAGGAAAACAGCACATTATTTTTCCATCATCTATTGGAAATTTCCATTCATTTAACAGGAAATTGAGTGCAGTTTCACAAGAGTGATCTGCTCTAAAACCAGACTATTCAGGGACTATAATATTATTGTCATTCAAATATTTTAAGATTTGCTTATACACTACTATTTCAAGAATTTTTTCAATAGTGCGTAGCATATTAACTGGCCTAAATTCTTCGACATTAACAGTTCCCTTTAGTTTTTGTATAGGAATAACAACAGAACGTTTTAATTTGTCTGGTACAATACCTGAGTTTAAGGACATATTTATATAATTTAATATTGGGTAACCAATTATGTGAAAAAAAATCTTTAAAAATTTTTGAATGTATTTCATCACTGCTACCTGAATTATTGAGAGAGAAAACTATGTTTTTTAATTCGTATATCAATAGATGAGAAAGAACTAAAGTTTGTAGAACACGAAATCTCTAACTTTTTTTAAATTAATATTATAGTCCACTGGAATAGATTGAACAATAGCCTTAACACTACTAACAAAATATCTACTAAATACATTAACCATTTCAGATATATTAGCGTAATTAATGTTATTGCATATAACCGATTTTATATTGCTGTCTTTGTTATTTATAGATGTTAAACCTTTTAATGTTTTCCACATTTCCTTAGAATTTCCTTTACACTTATCTATTTTGTTCCAATAATACCTTTGTTTCTCTTCTTTAATTATTTTACTTACAATATTTCTTTTATTTTTATATACATTCCAATCTACATTACTATTAGTAAAAGTAAAACGTTTGTATGCCAAATCTCTTTCCATTATTGAATTTTTTACTGTAATATTAAACCAACCTTTGTTATATTTGTAACTTTTAGTTATATTTTGTGTACTATTTGAATAGCTCATTTTTAAATTATTGCACAAATTATCAAAATATTGAGTAATATCTGTTACCTCATATTTCCAGTTGCATTTTATAAGACTTTCGGCGAATAAATTAGTATCTATGTTTTTATGTATTTTTGTTACTTTTTATTTACATTCTCAATGCCTGGTAATGTAATATAAAGCAGACTATGATCTGTTATTTTCGGAGTTTCTTTAACATTACTACACTAAAATCATTAGATATTACATAATCCACTAAAGTTCGAGATGTATTTGTAATATGTGTTGGTTTGTTAACCAATTGTTTATATCCATTCGAATCTATCACACTTTTAATTTTATTAGTGTAAAAATTTTGTTTATCTATCCAGTCTATGTTAATATCACCCACTAGGAGAATTGTTTTATTACTAGTTTCTTTTTCTGTAAACCAATTGTCTAAAAATGAAATGAAGGCCGCTGAACTAATACTTGGAGAACGGTACACTGCTGTTAGTAAATAATTTACACTATTGTAGTTAAAGGTAATTGAAAGTAACCACCAACAATTTTGTTCACTAAAATTTTCACTCACTGTGAAATTTAATTCTGACCGTACAAATAGTATCACTCCTCCCGTATGTCTTGATATAGAATCACACCGCACCAAATTATATCCTCTTACAGGAAGTTCAGAGTCTTCGATTTCTGGCGTTATTCTTGCTTCTGTTATAGGCAAACTATTATTGATCTCTCTGTATATAGTACAATGTCTATTTCGTTTTTATTAGCTAAATAACTTTGTGCATTTAAACAAATAATATTATGAGAACCTTTTATATCCTTTAATTGCTATATATATTTTATTTTGTTTTGTTGGCTCTTAATGATTCTTTTATACACCTCACAGTTGTTGTCTAAAGCAATGTGGTCAGTGTTCAAATTTAATTTTAAATCTTCATTTGCTTTTATACAATTTGCACACTTTTCCTTCTGAGAAGTACATTCATTATATTTGTGATTTTCACCACATTTACTGCACGTAATTTTATTTGTACAATTAATTGCTTTGTGGCCATATCCCATACATTTATAGCACCTAATAATATTAAATTCTTCATACACTTTACAACTATCCCACCCAATTTTTATTCTTGACTCCTTCATTATATTCGTATATGTTTTGGGATCTACTCAACTACTATAATGAATAACTTTTTACGCTCCCATTTATTTTTAATGACCAGTAATGAATCTTTTGTAATCATTAAATTTTGTTTCTTTAAACATTCAATTATTTAATTATTTTCAAAGCTTTCAGTGACTCCAACAATTTTTATTAAAGGGTTTTTAAAATTAGGTACCCTAACTTCATATTTTGTCCCAATTTTTTTGAAACTTCATACTCTAATTTATTTATATCCTTTTCTTTTTCACATGATACTATTATACCGGCGTTTCTACTATTCTTGATTGAATTTACTCCTACTGATAAATCTGACGGTTTCTCGTATTTCTTTCCTTGTTTGTTCGCATTTCTGTTCCACCTTCGGTTTGATAACTACCACAGGGTTGCTTTTTACCAGAGTTTGTGCATATGTTGTCTCTTGTAATAAAACATTATCTACCATTTTATTGGTTAAAGTTATTAACATTTCCTTCATCAATGCAATTTCTAAATTACATTTATTAATGGCTACCGCAACTGCATTTTTAACTTCCATTTTTATTAAGTTTAAATTCTCTTCACAATTATCGCAAAACCATTTGAATCCCTTATACGTACTTATTATTGTAAAATCTTTTTCTTTAATTCGTGCACATTTTAGGTGATACCAATGTTTGCACGATCCTTCGCACCCTATGATTTTATCACTACCATATTCCACTTTACATTTGAAACATGATTTAGGTTCATCGTCCAATTGTTCCGCGCTCATCGTGAATTGTTTGATATTCCCTGGTTTCTTTAAGTAAAGACTGCTCGAGGTCACTTCACTAGACAAGTGTAATCGCGCGTCGCACACATGTTAATTAAAAGTTAGATTTAAAAAACTATATCTTTTATGAGAAAAAAAGTAAATTCACCATATCCTACTTTCACACTGATTTTTGTACTTTGCACAAGTGTAAAAATTAATCCGAAACTATGAAGAAGTTTATCACTTAAGATCTAACTAAATATTCACAGTATTTACCACTTTAAACACTTTAACAAGTAAGAGAGGTCAAAGATCCGACACACTCTACTCAACTCTTTTACTTACACATCCGATATTTTAATGTTCAAATTTCGCACTTTCAGAACGAGGTGACTCGTGACTCTTGTCGCCATCTGTTGAAAATTGATTGAGTTAATAATCGCCGTCGCAAACACGACAGCCGTTGTCATTGTGTAAAAAGAATGTTTGTATTGTCTTTCATTTATGTCTTTAGTGCTAACAATTTGAAAGAGCTCAGTATGGTGAGTTTTATACTGTTTTATACATTTTGCATGTATTAAAAACTATAGACGATGTTGTACAACATAAACTAAATTGATCATTCCGTTTCATGATGTTAAATATTAGACCACATGGTGATCATATTGGAAGTGTAGTGTTATATAATCGAAATTATACTGGTATAGACGTTTTCCAAACAAAATAAAGGTTTAAACTAAAAGTGAAGACAAAATTTTTGGTTGTACATCAAACGTGGTTGTTGCAAAATTACTTTTAGAGCGTTATAATATGAACAAAAGGGTTAAATTTTACCATTGTGATCGTATATTATTCATATTACTATATTATTTCATATTAGAAGATATTGTGAGAATTAAAAATTGCATGATCATGTGGTTTTTTAAAGAACATTTTCCGGGCATAATTTTTAAGTAAGAATTTTTAATATTTTTTTATAATACAGCATATCGAGCGGGCAAGATCAAGATACCCGTACTTAGTTCCCGACCAATTATAAACCTGCCTTTCAATAGTAAATGGTACTTTATAAGAGGTTTTAACAAATATATCTGTTTTAAATTTTCAAACTTCTAAATAAATAAATAGTTTAAATAATTGCGGAATAGGTATTTTCAACAATTTAATGTAGTTTTATTTTATACTATTGGAACGCAATAATCTGAAAAGCTTGATGATTTTCATTTGGGAGCTATTTCAATTGCAATAATTTTGAGGGCCTTGAGAAGAAAAGTTTTCCTTCCTGTAAATTTCCTATGTGAGAATAAAAAAGAATTTTATAAGGTTTTACAAATCCTTGCATTCACAATTGTATTTTATCGAATTAATTATAGTAAATGATGATTTTATTAAATGTACAAATTCCTTTGAGAATATATGAAACAAACAATATATCTGATAAATAATAATAATAATATTACATAAGAAATATTTCGATTAATATATATTTTATCAAAACGTTTTGTTTTCCATTTTATATGTTACAGATATTTCTAAATTTTAAATTCGACATACGCGTGTCGACGTGAAGAATGCCCAATCTGGGATATTTGGGAGCAGTTCATTACAAATTGTACCCATGCGGCCTATAAGGTAGGATTTTAAACAGGTCTTAAAAATAAAAATACATAGATAAAACTTGCGTACAATTACTTTTTCTATAACTGTTATATCAAGTTTTTTTCTCTAAAATAATCCTTAATCCATTGACAGAGCTAAAACACTGCTAGTCAACTCCTCTCACTCTTAATCAGTTGTTCATGCTACCGTCCATGGCTTCTAAAAACAGATTACACCCAAAGAATAAATAAATAATTAATAATTAATGATGATTTTATTAATTGTACTCATTCCTTTGAGAATATATGAAACAAACAATATATCTGATAAATAATAATAATAATATTACATAAGAAATATTTCGATTAATATATATTTTATCAAAACTTTTTGTTTTCTATTTTATATGTTACAGATATTTCTAAATTTTAAATTCGACATACGCGTGTGGACGTGAAGAATGCCCAATCTGGGACATTTGGGAGCAGTTCATTACAAATTGTAACCATGAGGCCTATAAGGTAGGATTTTAAACAGGTCTTAAAAATAAAAATACATAGATAAAACTTGCGTACAATTACTTTTTCTATAACTGTTATATCAAGTTTTTTTCTCTAAAATAATCCTTAATCCATTGACAGAGCTAAAACACTGCTAGTCAACTCCTCTCACTCTTAATCACTTGTTCATGCTACCATCCATGGCTTGTAAAACAGATTACACCCAAAGCATAAATAAATAATTAATAATTAATGATGATTTTATTTACTTGTACTCATTCCTTTGAGAATATATGAAACAAACAATATGTCTGATAAATAACAATAATATTACACAAGAAATATGTATTATTATTAATTTATATACGTATTGTTAAAAAAAACATTTTTTATATATTTTTTAGATCTTACCAAATTTCGAAGTCGACATTCGCGTGAAGAAATGCATCATCAGGAAATTTAGGAGGAGTTAGCAGCTCATTATAAATTGTAACCATAATATAAGGTAAGATTTTACAATTTAAAAAACAGATACTAAAATAAAATACATGGTTTCTTAAAAAAGATTTACTACCAACAAAATATAAACAATTAATCATGTAAAAGATTTCAAAAATACTCTTTAAGAAGTTATACCGGGTGTTTACTATTTTGATGGACCATAGGAAATACAATGGTAAAATATCCATACAGCTTTGCCCTACTATAAAAAATGTTCAGTAATAAAAACTACATTTATTAAATTCAAAATTATTAAATACGTGTTTGGTTTTTGAAACAGGGGCAAAATAAAAGTAACAAAAATGTTAAACAATTTTAACAGATTACATATGACAAATTTTTAAAAATGATTAATTTTATTATATGATTTATCAGTAATCATGATACATTTACCACCTCTGAAACAATATAAGTAATTTACTATTAATTTAATGAAATTAACAATTAAAACTTTATGACATACGTCATGTGTCAAATTCAATTAATTTAACTGTTTAACATTTTTGTTTTATTTTTCATGGCAGTCTGAAAATAGCTAAAAATTACAACTTTTCGTAAACGAAACGCACGTAATCAGTAATTTTGGGTTTATTAGATGCAGTTTTTAATTCTGAATATATATAATATATATTTGATCTGAAATTTATAGGTCAAAAAATTCAGCCTCTGAATATGTTACCATTGCCTATTCTAAAATTAGACATCCGGTATATTAACAAAGTTTAACTTTGTGACATATTTAATATAACAAATAACAAATACATATCTTTAGAATAAAAACGCTTTTACGGAATACAGAACAATATAATGTAAAAGCGCGCTCCATAAAGCGCTTTTGTTATAAAAGTCCCATTCTTTGTTATTTAAAGAAATACGGGCCATTTAAATTAGAAAATTGATGATTTCAGCAAAACAATATTTATACCAGTGTGTCTCCAAATATAAGGACCTTACTTTCCTATTTTTAATAAGAACATTTATTTTATATTTGTATATTTGCTATTCACTAGAGAAATTAATTTTGATTTCAATGATATAATATTATCACGTAACAATTTTTTGAAAAAAAATGCACCTAAAATTTTATATCCTATCAAACACTTTAACATATTACATTACATTTCATTATATTTTACATTACGTATTTGAAAACACCTACAAACATCCAATTCCCTAGTGGGAATCGAACCCACGACCCCAGGATCCGAGCGGCGGTCACTTTGAGCGCTGTATCAACATGCTCCGCCACCATTACCATACTTACATTTATAATGATTGACAGCAATGTTTTATCGCGTTTTTCTTTTTAAAAAAAAACTAAATATAGGTAGTTGTCAGTCTCAAACTGTCATCTGTCAATTTCAGACATTCTTTTTATGTTGAAAGGGTATTGTCCACATTTTATTTTAACTGTATAATTTAATGTTTCTTATTATTAATTAACTTATTTGTTCTGATTTTCTTTTACTGCTACCCAAGTCTAACTCGCCAAGTTAATTATTTAATATTTCCAAACACTTTATTTAGTTTTGATAGAACTTACACAGTTGGTGGGAGAGTTGTATTCTACATTCGTAATAGCATTAATTTGAAAGTTTTAGACAGCATTTATTCCAAGAAATAATATCGAACATGTATGGATATTATGCACTATACAAAATGTAAAAGTATATTTAGGCATCATATATAATCCTCAAGATGAACTCGCAATACTAGAAATTATATTCACTGAGTTCATTTTACAGTGTGATAAGGTATCTAATTTGCACAGGAGATATTACTATTAATTTATTATCCGATGACTATAACACAATATTATTCTGATCTTTTGTTTGCTTAAAATATGCATCAAATAATAATTATTAAATATACAAGACATCTTCGAGATCACTGTTGTATGTTATGTTCTGTCTGATAAAAGTATTTGCGACAGTTTAGGCAATGTTCATGGTCAAGATTTGAGGGATTATGATTGTGTATATTGTGTTTAGCTGTTACACTCTGTATTATTATTAGTTTCGAAATATGAAAATCCGCGTTTTAAATATTTATTTACATGAACAATTCAGTTTTTCAAACTCAATGTTAGCACATATTTCCATATTCAAAATATTTTTTTTTTCAATATTACATTAATTATGTGGGTGACAACGAAAAGAGAGTTTTTAAAAAAGATTTGAAATGGAATTTATTGTACTTTTACAGAGATGTAAAGTTATAACGGCAAAAATACAAATAAAGACAAGAATTACATCAAATGACAAGTTTAGATTTATGCTGATATGCATAAGGTTTCTTCTTCCTGCAGAATAGACAGGACCGGACTCATAACTCCTCCCGCCTTAAGTAAGGACTGTGGGGGATTTGGCCACACTGTGCGACAATGAAGTCATCTGGATATCTTCTTCCTGTGGGCCCTTGTTTCGATAATTTCTCCTTAGGAACATAAAATACAGAGAACAACATATATGATTATTAGTAGAATGCAACAATATATTACAATATTGTGGATGTTTATATTGGTTGGGATAGTCACGTTATTTATTTCGTTTAATTTTTCTTTTTGTTTATTAATAATGGGTAAAATGTTTTTTAATTCGTCTAAATTTATATTTTCTATTTTTAAAGGGTTAAAATTTATAAAATTGTTTTTATCTCCATTTCCTGGAAGAGGTAATTTAGGAAGTTCAATGTTTTTAAAATTTGGTTTATAATTTTGATAAGTTTTTATGGTAGTGTCTTTGATTTTTATTTCACAATCATTTTTTAGTTCGATTAAGTAAGTTCCATTTAGGAGTATATTGTCTGTGGTTTTCGTACACTTTTGTATGGCGACGACACCGGTGGGGGCTACGACGATCCATTGATTTTCTTCAATCTTCTGGCTCTTCATATCTGGTACTTCGGTGGACACTAGTTCACAATTTGGGTTTGGGTTGTATTTGAGAAGTTGTATTTCGCAGGGTGCGTTCTCATTTATGTTAGATTTGTGGACCTCTTGGCATATGAATTCTTCAGGTATGATTTCCTTGCAGGTGGTGTCAAAGAGGGCATAAGAGTGCTCATTTTTAATTAGTAATTTGGAATGATTGTTTGAAAGGAATTTTGATTTCTGATTGGTAGGGAATATAAATGGTAGTAATGGAAACTTTCAGTCTCCACAACAGGTATCTCAAGCAGAAATACAATTTGATTGCATTTAGTATAACTTTTTATTTCTATTACTTTTTCGAATAGTATGATATTTTATAAAGTTGGTTCAAATGGGAAACTATTTTCATTTAAATGTTTATTAATAAATATTATCTCTGTTAATAAGTCTGTTGGTTCTAATATTGAGTTACGAAGTGTGTTAAGTTTTGCAAAAGTGATGGCTATTTCGATTTTTTCTAAAAGATCATAAATAATTTGCAAACATGAAGTGTATTGAGAGATAACAGTTTGTTAAAATAAGCAATTGTTTGCTTCTACATTTTTAATGTAGGTTGAATTAATATCTTTTTCTAATTGTTCGATTTTTGAATTTAATGAAAATTGATTTTTAGAAAGAATTTCTGTGCTATTGTTAAATTTTTGAATGGAAGTTTGTAAGATGCTGACATCTTTAATTTTGAATTGGTTGTTCGATATTTCTTTAATAGCTTTATCATATTTTTCGGCATCCGATTGATCGAGATTGCCCGTGATTGATTTTATTATTGTGCCAAATCCATTAATGAGTCCTCGTTTTTGTTTCTTCGAGTATAAAGGATTTAGTTGTTTTATTTGCAACAATACTTTTTCTTCTAGGACACTAATTATTTGGTAAGAATGTTGATTGTCTTTAGAGTCCTTTAGTTCGTCCTTTATTTTAATAAATAAATTTTTCAAGCTAGTATATTCTGTGATTTTATCTGTAATGTCATAAATTTGGACAAATGTCCAGTAGTCGATTTTAAGTTGTGAATTTCCTAGTTTTAGTGGAAGTAGGCCAGGGTTCTTGTTTAGATCGTGAATTTTGGATGTTTCTAGGCTTGAAGTGACGATGAGGAACAAGGATCTGTAAAAACAGGCTGTCTTAATTCTTTGATATGAATTATTTCTGTTTTAGGTTTTTTCTGTGAACTTGTAATTTCTACTTTGTTACGATCGAGTAATTTTGTAATTTTAAAAGGACCTATAAATTTAGATATTTTTTGTTTCTATTGAGTGCATTAATTTTGTGAACGTGTTTTAATTTTTCGTTGTGGTTTTCAACATAGTCGTTGTAGAAAGAATTTGGAATAAATATTTCTTGGGGATTTCTAGACTTTGTATGTCCAAATATTAATTCGAATGGTGTATAGTTGGTTGCGCTGTGGATAGAGTTGTTATAGCAAAATTGTAAGTTATATTTACTAAAGCTTTTGGCATTTCTACGCCATTTCCGAAATTTACATAATTTAGTATTCCAGTGCCGTGATTTTGATTTACTGGTAATTTAACAACAATGTTTACTCTTGGTGGTACTATTATAGAATAATTTAGAAATTTTGGATTTTGAGATATTTTATTATTTTTTTCAGATTCATAAATAATTGGAATTTTTGCATATGGAGTTGTTAATTGTTTTGTCGTCACGTTTATGTTTGCCTGTAGTTGTTCTGATAAGTCTACGCCTATGAGTCCATCATACTTTTCGCTGAATTGGAAGAGATAAAATTTATGTTTATCGTTGACATAAAAAAATTTGAAAACAGGAATTTCTGCAACTTCATTATGGAATGATATGTTATGAGCAGTTTGGATGTTAAAATTTTCGTTATAAATAAAATTTGAATAATATTTGTAAGCCAAATCTGGGTCAATTAAACTTTTTGTGCTGACGGTGTCTATTAGGAAATTAGCGTTTATTTCGGGAATGTGAATATAGGGTTGATTTGATTTTAAAACATTTAGTTGTATTAGGTTGGGTTCTTGGAATTGGAAGCCTGAGAAAAAATTATCTCATCGTTTCCATAAACTTGGTCTGACTCGGTGTTATCAGTATTGTAACCTGAATATTCATAGTCTACACGAGATTCGGTAGAGTATGGGTCGTTGTTCTCGTATGCGTTTGCATCATATTCAAGGTTTTCATAGGAGTCTTATTCGCAACATTTTTGAGATGTGTATTCAGTTGGATTTTCAAATATATTGTCTATTTTTAGATTAAAAAGTTGTGTAGCAGTAAAATTTTGTTGGGGTCTTATACGAGTGTTTCGTGAATGTCCGAATGAGGTGTCCATAGGTTCGGGCTGGTATTTTGATTGTTGGTGTTGAGGCGGATTTTGTCTCGGAAGGTATTGTGGAAAAATTGCTGGTCTTTGGAGTGGGATGAATTGGTTGTGGCGCGACTGAGGTTGCGGTATTCACTGTGCAAATTGAGGCGGTCTAAAATTTGGATTGTTATTTGTTCTGTAAAATGGATTTAGCCTCGTTTGCATTATTTGGGGTGGTTGTAATAATTGTCGTTGTTGGAAAGGGGTGTTGTTTGGCGTGTTACGGATATTGTTGTAGCTGTATTGTTGAGGGATTTGATTTATATTCGGATTTCTTGTAGGAACAATTCTTTGTGTAGGTTTAAAGTTAGAATGCATATTGAGTGTATTTTGTCTTTGCTTTGTGTACAGAAAGTTTTCTTCCTCTATTACTAAACTCATGGCTTTCTCGAGTTTGTCGGGGTCTCTGAGTCCAACATTATTTTGAATGAACGAAGGTAAAGATCTTATGAATGTTATTAATGCAAGGTCGTCATAATTTGACTGCCTTATTTTTCTCTCGTCTTCTTTATATGTGGAGCAATTTAATTTAGATGTGATTAAACTTCATGCATCTTGGCATCTCATACAAAAATTATAAGGGGTTTTATTTTTCTGAGGTCTTAATGCTATAAGGTCTTGTACTAAGCAATCTAAATTTCTTTGGTCTCTAAAATTTTCTTTGATACTTGTTTTTATTTCCTCCCAAGTTTTTAATTCAATGCGAGAACCGATAAGGATCATCGCTCGGCCTGTTTTCCAACAATTGCTCTGACTAGAAAATTGTTTAGAATGACATCGGTACTGCCAAATGTATCGACTAAATTTTGACATGCTTCTAGAAAAATGTTCATGGTATGGGGGTTACCATCGTAATTTGGAATAACATCTAAATGTAGTCTTAGTAATTGTAAGCTTTCCTTTTGCTGTGCTGCTTGCGGCGCTTGTTGTGCGGGTGATGTCATTTCTACGTCGTCGTTATCGAGATTAAAATTGCTTAAATTATCGACTAGAGCTTCTATGTCGTTTAAAGACGTATGCTTATATAACTAATTTTTAATTAATTTTGAAAGTTTCTGTTTGAAATATTATTGTGAATATGAATGTTTTTTAAGGGATGGGAATAATAATAACAATAATAATAATAATAATAATAGTAATAATAGTAATAATAATAATAATAATAGTAATAATAATAATAGTAATAATAATAGTAATAATAATAATAATAATAATAATAATAATAGTAATAATAATAATAATAGTAATAATAATAATAGTAATAATAATAATAATAGTAATAATAATAGTAATAATAATAATAGTAACAATAATAATAGTAATAATAATAATAATAGTAATAATAATAATAGTAATAATAATAGTAATAATAATAACAATAATAATAGTAATAATAATAGTAATAATAATAATAATAGTAATAATAATAATAATAGTAATAATAATAGTTATAATAATAGTAATTATAATAATAATAATAATAGTAATAATAATAGTAATAATAATAATAATAATAGTAATAATAAAAGTAATAATAATAATAGTAATAATAATAATAATAATAGTAATAATAGTAATAATAATAGTAATAATAATAATAGTAATAATCATAATAATAATAATAGTAATAATAATAGTAATAATAATAATAATAGTAATTATGTGGGTGACAACGAAAAAAGAGTTTTTAAAAAGATTTCAAATGAAATTTATTGTACTTTTACAGAGATGTAAAGTTATAATGGCAAAAATACAAATAAAGACAAGAATTACATTAAATGATATGCTTATATACTAGATTTATGCTGATATGCATAAGGTGTCTTCTTCCTGCGGAATAGACAGGACCGGACTCTTAACTCATTGTATGAAAAGGAAAATGAAAGGTATATGGCGATGACTACTACCACTTAACGAATTACGGCCGACAAAAAATGTGAAAAATTGCAATCGTTTATTGCTTATTAATTATAAATATATTTAAATAAATATTCTACACCATTGTATATTTGTATAGTTTTGTCTGTAAAATCGACTTGCAATATTGCTATGTTTGTAACTATTTTAGTCATATTATTTGGGTGATTACCCGATAA
This sequence comes from Harpalus rufipes, assembly GCA_951394225.1. NCBI lineage: Eukaryota > Metazoa > Arthropoda > Insecta > Coleoptera > Carabidae > Harpalus > Harpalus rufipes. Next base: position 44,354,115 of record OX596278.1, on the reverse strand, counting down.
AGTTATTAATATCCATATTTTGAGGAAAGAATTCAAAAGCTTGATATTTATTTTCATTTGCGAGAAAAAGTTTTATACAAAAAAGATGTAAATGTATAAACTTGGTAATATCATTCTTTTTCTAATGTAAAATATTTGCTCCTGTCCAAATCGAAAAATAAATGAAGAAGTATTTATATCATTTTTGCCATTTTCAAAGTTATATGTATAAAAACTGAAATAAGTGATTAGGTAAATGGTTGCTTTTACTCGTAGAATTTGAAGATTATATCGTCATATTTGCATTTCCATTCATTTTTGGATAATGGATGTAGACCAAAAAAAAAAATCCATTTAAATTTTGATTTTAGTATATCGAAAACGAAACGAATTTTTGTCGTTGCTATTTTAAAATTTGAAATCAACACGACAATAAAATTTATAAAAATAAATTATAATAGACGTAGTAACTCAAAAGAGGATACAAACTTTATGCCAATATTATATTCATAAATTAAAGTTATATATTTTATATCCGAGATGTTAATTGGGTGTTAATAAATACTCGAAATAGCATTTATTCTTACAAAATCAACATTTCAATACACACTTATACCTTCATCATTGTGAGTAAGACCTTGCAGATTTTTACATATAAACATAAATATATTTGGTTAACTATTCAGTTTTTCAAACCGTACAAAAATTTGCTCTCAAATCGACAATCGAGATTTTAATGTTTAAATTTCGCGCTTTTACAACACGTGCGCCATCTGCTGACAATTTATTGTATTAATAATCAGCATCGTTGATGTTGACGTTACATTTGTTTGTTTATATTTTACATGGAAGTTTTGTGTATTGTGTTTGATTTACGGTTTTAGTGATAAAAAATTGTAGAAAGTTCAAATTGGTGAGTTTTGAACATTTATTTTGTGTGCATTAAAAACTATAGACGACGTAATGCCTACAACAGAAACGAATGTGATCATTTCTGTTTCTTGATATTAAATACAAGGCTTCGTGGTCTTTGTTAAGAATTATATTTAAGTGTTAATAAAATCGCAAATAATGTTGAAAATATATTGTTTTAAACATTTTCCCAGCGTTGTACGAATAAAGACTTAAGGGGGGGTTTCGAAAAAGCGACATGAAGTAATATCGGCCAGGCCATGAACTATTTTATTTTTCTTATAAAATTAACCAACAGAGGGCAATGGGATGGTTCTGGTCTGTACTTTGGTTCGTGCCTGAGATGAATGTAAACAGAAAGATAGAGACTCTTCAGGTAAACCTGGGGTTTTATAACTGGTAAATAAAAGCTTTTATAACAAGAGACACAGCAACAGCAAACCATTCATTTCTCTTGTATTTCACTTTTAATGTATGATTCCATAATATGCGTATGAAACTTTTATATGTAATTTGATTTCAAGCTTTTTTTATTCATATATAAATAAGAGTATTTTTTTCTTTTAAAAAATTATGATAATTATATAGAAAATAAATATCATTATTATTATATTTTAATTTTAATTTATAACAGCTAGAATTTTTTATTTATGTAAATTGAAATATAGACATTATCTCTGAAGAAAGACTGACCAACCAAGGATTATAATTAATATTTTAGTATTTTTTCTATAATCTAGCGGCACTATTTTATAATGTGGTATTTCTGTAGGCAATGCATCTGTCGTGTTTTGTTATTGTAGTATTTCGGTAACAAAAGAAGATAAACCTAAAAATTAGCGGAATTTTTGATAATTACATTTGATATAATCCACAAGCATCGGTTTCTCCTGCACTATAGGTGGGTTATGATGGGATTAATTACAGTTACAATAATCCTATTAGGGCTGTCGCACAATAATTTATATTTATACCTTTTCATATTTCATAACTTTGCGATATTTTTGTATATTTGTTCAAAAATTAAATGTTTTTGTATTGAAATTTATAATAATGATATATATATATATATATATATATATATATATATATATATATATATATATATAAACAAAAAATGTAAAATTTATCCTTTTACAATGCTGAGAATTTTATTTTAATTTTATTAGGTTGGTAACAAGGATGTATATAGTGATTCTACGATATCAAACGATATATATATTTTTATTTTTTTTATTTTATTTTCCACTCAACAGGATTACAAGAAATCCCAATTACAGAGGGAGAATAAGATACAAACAATATATTAAAAGAATAATTAGAGAAAATTACCGAAATGAATAACAAAGAAAAAACAAATAGCAAAAATGTAATATCTTTAACTTAAAATTAAATATCAAATAAAAATGCAAAAATAGAATGAAAAGAAAAGTATCATATGCATTAAATATTAACTGAATATAATCGTGCTACTTTTCTTTTACATGATTGTAAGTTGTCATGAAAGAGATCAATTTCCGAACATATTAAATTAAATAATTTACACATGTGAATACTAGGCGACATATTTTGATAATTCCTAGTACACATAGGGATATAAAAAGTAATATTTTGTCTAGAACACAAGCGTGGAACGTTAAAATATAGATTTTCCAATGTACTAGAATCATCAATAATGCCATTAACTAATTTATATAGATGTGATATTGATAAAATAGTTCTTCTAGTTTCCAAAGTTTCCAGTTTAAATTCTTTCAACATATTTGAATAGGCAATATCGAAGGAGTAAATACCAAATTTTCTGTACCAGCAATACCTCAAAAATTTCTTTTGTATTTTATCAATTTCACATACATATTTATCATATACTGAATTCCAAACTTGAACACAATATTCTAGTTTTGAACGTACGTAATAATAATACAGCATCAAAATAGTCTTTAAGTTTACAAAATATTGAGCACTCCTTATAATGAAACCAAGATTTCTATAAGATATTTTAGTTATATACTTTATATGTAGATCAAACTTCAGCCTAGGATCGAAAAGCACACCTAAGTCTTTATATTGAGATACTCACCTAAGTCTTTATATTGAGATACTCTGAGCAAAGTATGTCTATCCATTGTATAACCAAAAGCTATATTATTTCTTTTAGTTGAGTAAGTCATAGTTGTGCACTTCTGAAAGTTAAATTTTAATCTACATTCATTAGACCATACCAATAAGCTATCTAAGTCATTTTATACATTTTGGCAGTCTGAGACTGAATTAATTGCTTTGAATAATTTCAAATCATCTGCGTAAAGAAGTATTTTGGAATAACGTACACAGTTGGTTATATCATTGATAAATAATACAAAAAGTAGAGGACCAAGATTAGAGCCTTGTGGTACTCCTGAGGTGGGTGTAAATAATTTTGATTTATATCCACTCAAATGTACATACTGTTGCCTGTTACAAAGGTACGATTCTAAAAATTCACATAAATCATCAGATATACTGAAGTTGGTCCTTAATTTTTGCAGCAAAATTTGGTGATCTACTTTATCAAAAGCTTTCGAAAAGTCTGTGTAAATAGTGTCTACTTGGAGTGATTGCAACAGATTATCAGCGACATAATCAGTGAAATTCACTAAATTTGTAGCAGTTGACCTTCCATTTACAAAACCATGTTGGTAAATGGTTATTTTATTAGAAACAGCAGAGTACATTTGTTTATAAATTATCTTTTCAAAATTTTTAGAAAATGTAGGTAATATAGCAATTGGTCTGTAATTTGAGATATCATTAACATTACCCGATTTAAATATTGGACAAATTTGTGCTATTTTTAATAATGTCGGGTACAATTTTTTCCTAATAGCCAAATTAAATAAATAATGTAATGGCTGTATTAAAAAATTCTTACAACCTTTCAGAATGTAAGCTGGAAAATTATCTGGCCCTGGGCAGCATGTTGGTCTAAGGGCGTCAATTGACTCAGAAATTTCTTGTTCAGTTATACAAGTAATGTTAATAATGCTATCCTGTGAAGTAAAAGTAGTATTTGAAGACAAGGTATGTGTGGGTTTTTCATAGACTTGGGCAAAGTAGTTCGCAAAAGCTTCAACATTTTCGGAAGTATAGTTATATTCATTGCCTCCAAGATACAAATTATTCGGAATTCTACTATTTTTCTTTTTTATATTAAGAAAATTCCAAATTTTTGACGGTTCATTCTGAATATCTCTCTCTACATTATGTACATAGTTGTTATATGCTGTTTTAATATCTTTTTTGATTGATATATATATATATATATATATATATATATATATATATATATATATATATATATATATATATATATATATACAGGGTGTTAATAAAAAAACTTTACACACTTTAGCAGGTGATAGTAGAGATGAAAACAAGAAAAAAATTCTAATACACTTAGGTCCAATACTCATTGGTTTTTAGAAAATTTATGTATGGAATTTGTACATAATACACAGGATTGACGGAAGGTATTGTGCTGCCCACATCAGATTTAACAACTAAGGACTCTAGGTGTTTACGATCAAGTGCGTGAGTCTCTTCGACGACGGCTGCAACTTTGTTTACAATTGATTGTAAACACCTAGAGTCCTTAGTTGTTAAATCTGATGTGGCCAGCACAATACCTTCCGTCAATCCTGTGTATTATGTACAAATTCCATACATAAATTTTCTAAAAACCAATGAGTATTGGACCTAAGTGTATTAGAATTTTTTTCTTGTTTTCATCTCTACTATCACCTGCTAAAGTGTGTAAAGTTTTTTTATTAACACCCTGTATATATATATATATGTCATAATTAGGAAATTACTAAATTTTATAGCTAATTTATATTTTTTATTTCAATGACACAAATTTAAAAAATATTTTCGTTGACAGCGAATTGGACAGTTTTGTCAAGGAGAATTATTAGCTGTCTCAACGCATGGACAGAAAAATAATATTCTAGGAATAACTATCTTTTCAACGATTTTGGTTGGTGAAACGAAACTTTGACTAATCGATGAATCAAATTTATTCGTCAGATAACTATTTGTGAATTTATTCGGCAATGGTCAGTGTCAATATCAGTGTCAAGTGCAATTTATATAATATATTCGTGCAGTAAAAAATCTTTTGTAACAAACTTTTAATGTGATTTTTATATAAAATACCTACATATGAATATAAAAGAAAAAATGACGGCAGGTAAAGTGTTGGACACACCAAGGTGGGATCTGATGTGACCAGCACATAACCTCTCGCCATATATTTTACCTGGCTGTATGCATAAAGCAAAGAATATTTTTGGAAATACAAATAATATATTTATATAAGTCTATGACGATACTTATCACCTCCATAATAGTCACAGATCAAGAATTAAGAGATTCTCCAAGTACATTTTTCTTTCATTACTCATTATTTCGATGAGATACAATTTTTCTGTATTTTACGCTGCAGAGAGGAGACCATCTTCACTTTCATCTTGTGTTCAACATTTAAATATCTTCTTCCTTCGAGCTGTATTTTCGCTTATATACGCTTATATCTATTCTTTACATTTAGATTTTTTATATATAAATTCATTCTATGAAGATATTTTGTCCTACTCTTCTAATTTTTCGAGATGTTTCCAATTTATTGTCAGGAGTAACAGTATTTCTGAGGGGTGTGTGTAATATACCTATAATATTAAATATTTAACCCTTAAATTCCGGATGGGGGGACATTGTGGACCTCACCATAGTTTTCTTTGTTTCATTTGTGTAATATGTAAAGTTGGCTGTCCTGCTTTTATATATATGTTAGTTAACCTTTTAAGATTATATAGGTACACTTTTTTTTTTTTGATAGTAATATTTTTTATGCGAATATTTTTTATTATTATTACAATATTTAAAGCTCTATTATATAATTTTTTTATTGTAGTTTCTATTACTTCGACAATATATTAACATATATATTATTAATTAGTCCATTAATCATGTGGGGTCCATTCTGAACCCCCATTCGGAAACAACGTTGATTTTATGGCACCGGAATTTAAGGGTTAACTAATAATTCAATAAGAAATAATATAATGTATGTACTTCCCTGTAAAATTTATTACAACAGATTATTTTATATTATATTTCTTTTATCTCTAAATCTATAGAATATATAATAAAATATTTTAGTGTATCAGATAGAGAATTTAATTTTTTTTTTATATTACCAAAAAAATTTTAAAAAATAATATTTAGAAGATTTTTTTTTCAAGAATCTTCTACTTCCGTTTGTCCAATTGCTACCAAAACCTTTTCAGATCTTCCCATGAATGTCCGATTAGAAAATACGTAGTTAAACAAATATAAAGTCTTATACTTTTTGAGTAATCGTCCTTCCAACATCCTACATACATACACACACACATTCACACACACACACACACACACACACACACACACACACACACACACACACACACACACAGACATCATCGTAAAAATGTTAAAATCGGATTGTAGGGACCTTAAAACGTGCTTATTCAATAAAATCTGGATATGCGATTTTTAGCATGAAAGCAATACCTCTCCTATTGAGAGGTAAAAAAAAAATCTGTTGTGGCCAGCACAATACCTCTCGCCACTTACGTTTTTGGTTACATATGTATAGGGTGCGAGCACTCATATAACATTGTTGGCCTTGACAAGCAGATATGGCAGCCCGTTTCAGAATGATAATTAATAATTACGAGTATGTACGTAGATGTTAAATGTTAGAATGTTTCTTTAAAAATTTCAAGATTTTCTAAATTCACGTAGTTAATTTGTTACCAGGCGTGCGGAATTGTCGAGGAAAATAAACTGTATGGAATTGGAAAATCACTAAATTTAGAATGAGAAATTATGATATTTGACATCTAAGTATATAATTACTAGCTATCATTTTGACACGGGCCACCATATCTGCTTGTCAAGACCAACAAAGTCACATGACTGCTCGCGCCCTATTGTAATTAACATTTCTTGTATACCAACACTCTACACCAACAATTCTACTTATATCTATTCCTTACATTTAGAATGTTTAATTTTAAATTCATTCTATGAAGAAATTTTGTCCTACTCTTCTATTTTTTCGAAATGTTTCCAATTCATTGTCGGGATTAACAGTATTTCAGAAGGGTATGTGTAATATACCAATAATATTAAATATTTAACTATTAATACATTAAGAAATAATATAATGTATGTACTTCCCAGAAAAAGTCTTCAGTAATGTCTACGGATTTCTGACACTGACATTTATCTGTCAGTTACAAACAATTTAAATTTTCAACTATTTTCTATGGCATTCTTTTGGCTGTAAAATTTATTGCAACAGATTATTTTATATATTATATTTCTTTTATCTCTAAATCTATAAAATATGTAATAAAATATTTAAATATATCAGATAGCGAATTTAATTTTCTTTAATATTAGCAACAAAAATTTCAAAAAATAATATTTAGAAGATTTTTTTTCAAGAATCTTCTACTTCCGGTTGTCCAATTGTTACCAAAACCTTTTCAGATCTTCCCATAAATATCCGATTGGTAAATACGTAGTTAACAAATATAAAGTCTTATAGTTTTTTAGTAATCGTTCTTCCAACATCCTACATACATACATACACACACACACACACACACACACACACACACACACACACATACATCCACACACACACACACAGACATCATCGTAAAAATGTTAAAATCGGATTGTAGGGACCTTAAAACGTGGTTATTCAATAAAATCTGGATATGCGATTTTTAGCATGAATGCAATACCTCTCTTAGCGAGAGGTAAAAATTCACTTTCATTTCTATATCATCTTCCAGGTTGTTGGGGAAACGAAGTGTTGTTTGTCGCTAAGCTATCATCCTTGGGAACGTTACCCTGATTTTTTTAATATTAACAGTTATTAACAATGTACAGATTTCAAAATATGGTTTTAGATATATAACGATTAAGTTATTTAAAAAATACCCCATTTATACAATGCAGCGGTAAAAAGGACGATTATTATTTTTCCCCTGTGGTGCTCTGTCTACTTTTAGAGCCCGTTAGGTGACGTCTGGTAAGCGCCCTCTACGATACAATATACGATATCTGCATATAAAAGGCAGATTGGCACACCCAAAAATGGGTAAAAAGTCGTGATAATATTTATTTTTACTTTAAAATACTATATAAAATCGGTTATAAAGTACAATGTGTTTTGCCAGAAATTGTAATGGGTAACAGATTTAAAAATCAAAAATGTAAAGATCCCGATTACATTACTGAAGCAAAACGATTAAGAGAGCGAAATAAAACATAAATTATTTTTATTGCCCAAGAATAATTACTTTTGGACAAATTATTTTCCTTTCACATATTCACAATGATGATGCCTATGAAAATTATGTTTCAATTGCCAACTGAGTGAAAAATTTAATTCTTCTAAATTAAGAAATAGGTCAAAATTTTATTTGGGTTTATGAATTTACATACATTGGAAATATAAATAGGGGATGCCAGGTAGAAAGGCAAAACCTTGAAGGTCAATTTTCAAATATTTAAACTACTTTACCGACACTACTACGCTGTTGCCATCTATGAAACGAACGTTGAACTATTTCTTAAGAATCCGCCATTAAAACCGCCGGTTTTGGTTTTATTTTTGGTACACCTTTTTAGCTAATATACAAAAATATCTATTATGAAAATCGCATATTACTCTATATTTTTGTGTTTGCTATTACATGAATGTGTTTTTCATTCATAATATCAACTCTTAAGTCATATTTCAAATATTTTCTCCTATGTGCGTTGCATTTCTTCAACCAAAATTCATTCAAGAAGTAAGGACAACAATATAATTGAATAATTCTTAGTTATATTGCTTATTCTTCAAACAGAAAACTAAAAAATCGGTCCCAAAAAAATATTTTTTTGCTTATGCAATTTGCACGACTCAAACGCCCCCTTAAAGTAAGAGTGTAGAGAAAATTTCTGAAAATTGGTCACATGTGGTTTTTGCAAAATACTTTTACGGCTCTATTCTGTAACAGCGTGGTTAATTTTAAGAAAATGGTTAAAACCTTTATCCAATAAGGCAATAAAATAGAATTTGCAATGAGCATTCCATTTTCTTCTTTTATAAGCAGCATACTTGATTTTAACTCAACAACTTGCTATAAATTAATTACTGAATTGCATATTATGCCCATTAGATCGTTAAAATTTGAAGAAAACGGTTATATTTAACCGTTTTCAACTTCGGAAAATCGTTTTACATATTTTAATTAAGATTTGCAAGTTTTCAACGAATTGTAGATATTTTTAATAATAATTTCCGTCGATCAAATGGTGAACGGGCTACAGTTAGATCCTTTGTTCTTCGAACAAGCACAAACATATTTACATAAGTTAAGTTTTAACAAAAATATCTGTTGTCATATTTGAATTTAATTGTTCAAACAATAATTTTTGAAAGACATCTTGTACTATTTATCATACGTATTTCTAAATTATCGATGATTTTCGTGATACAATTGAATGATATAAAATTGGAATATTTATAATTTGGAAAAATCGATGATTTCTATAAGTTAATTTCAATAATTTTGAGGGACTTCAAGAACATTTTTTCCGTAAGTCCATCTGTATTTTTTTACAAACATTTAGTTTATAGTACATGGGCGTTAGTTTGCAAGGTAACATGAATAAAATGATAACTGAGTGATAATCATTATTTTAAACAATTACCATTTAATAAGTAATGAGTGATGCTGTATACGTCTATTTGGAAATAACTTTCTTGTAGCAGCACGATTATTTTGTAATGTCTCGCCATAAACCATATGCATGTCTGCATAATCTTGATTGGTGAAGGTAAATGGCATTTTGAGAATATCAAAAAAAAACCTCCAACATTTTTCCAGAGATTTTTACTATTTTACAAAATTTTGAACTATAACACCCTGTATATGAATATATAGACGGTCCCATTTGAAATATTAAACTTAATGTTTAATGACTTGAGAATAGCGTCCATCAATTTTTAATGCTACACAGTTACTTACACAACACTCTGTATATAGAGCGTACAAGTTTAACACGTACCTATAATTTTTAGACGCGGATCAACAAAATTTGTTGTCAAAACTTGTACACTTATGATTAAATATTAACTGTACAAATTTATTATCCGGTCAGATAATTCGTTATCCGGATTTCTGATTGGATCAAATATTCGTTATCCGGCTTTTTTGAAAAATCATTGTTGCATCACTACAAATTGCATCTTAAGAGGTAACCCTGAACTTTATTTACATTTTCTATTAAAAGTTACTTTCACAATAAAATCTACAAATTTAGTTTATCCATAATCTGTTTATAATTTAAGATTTTTTTAATAATACTGTACAAGCTTCAAGCGGTTTAGTCTCCTACAATTCAAAATTTTATTACCCGTAATAAATATCTTGGGTAGTCTACATATAAACCCGTACTCATACCTACAAATATCAAACTTAATTTCTATGTTCTTACAACCTTACTTTAAAACCAAAATACAGTACTCTGAAATATCGACTTTAATTCAAGTATCAATGGGTAGATGGCTCTGTATCGCTAAGCACTTTTTTTCATGTAACTCTTTTAGCCATTAGGTTGCTATTATTGATATTACTTATTTTAAACAATTACATTCCAAAATAATTCACTACATATTGTCTTTATTCCTAATATAGTGTGGACATATCTAAGTATATGAGACTATTTCTGATAATTAACCTAGAGAAGATCGATGAGTTTTATTATCTGGTTGAACTGGAATAATGATTTTTGTGGACTTCAAGGACGTCATCTCAGTAAGCGCTTTTATATTTTTTTACTAATATATAATTTGTATGATGAAGGTTCTTTTGAACTGAAAACTAACGTGATTCCAATGATAACTGATTATAAATCATTTTAAATAATTACATTACTAAGTACTATATTAGTTTATTACACATTGATTTGTATTCCAAATATAGTTGAGACTAAAAATTACTTTAAAATATATTGGAATACTTTTGAGAACTAATATGGAAATATAATTTTTAATACCTGGCTTAAGGGTCTCGTCTCTTAAGCAAAATGTTGCGTGGTTAGAGGTGTCGTAGTTTTTATTTTCTGGCTTACATATTAATTTTGAAAAAATGAAATTATGCAACATGATTTCTTGAAGAATGGATCAATGCTTACCTGTTGTTAGGAATTTGAAAAAATGTTTATAATCAATATTACAAAACAATAAAATACACATTTTACACAATATTCAACATAATATATCTAATTAAATAATAGATATTTATTAGAAAATATAAGAACGTAGAAGCATAGTATCACTTTCCTTCTATATGCCCGTTTTTGAATTCTTGTTTTATCTTTAAAACTACCAATTTTACGGAAGCTGAAATGAGTTACCCTAGTCAAGGCGCTGTGGAGTACGGGTAGAGAGTAATAGAAGAGGGGATAGTTTTCCAACCCTGGACAATGCCAGTGCGGGATGCGGGGTATATTTTGTATTCGTAGTAAATTATTACTAATTGACTGTATATATCTATAACCTGATGTTCGATATTGGCGCCGTGGCAAAAAAACGACTACGATTATCTGCACCCAGAAAAAAAAACAAAGAACAAAATTGAATAAACTATTAAAGAAAAAGGTAGTACGTTTTTATTTTTTAAATTAAAATATCTTTTTTTACACTTATGCTGGATTCACGCCGCAATTTATATTTACAGTTTATTTTAATTTATTTTCAAAATACCTTTTCTAAATGCAACCATAACCCTATACATAAATTAAAAACGATCATGTACATATTATCATAATCAAATGTCTGTGCATGAATTTTTTTATTGGAGTTAATCGATTAAAATAGATATTATATATGCAACAATTTAGATCTTTTTTTAGTTAATCGATGCTAAAAACTGATGACGAAAGTAAAATTTATTACACAATACTGCTGCAAAATCAAAGCCAAGTATGCTAGACTGAGAAGAGATTGACTGCTTCTAATTCCGGCCAAGTATGTAAAATGCGCCGCTCTATCTGTTGTAAAACGATTTTAGAGTCAATGTTGTACAAAACATTTTTTGGAAATGCAGCAACAAAATTTGAAATAGAAAATGAATCTACTGCAAGGAAAAAAATTGAAGAAATGAACAACTAGCAAGTAAAACCCAAAGGATTATTCATTGATCAGGAATATTCTTTCTTAGGGGCAAGTTCTGATAGTTTTATTGGGGAATCGGGATTAATTGAAAATAAATGTCCTTCATCTGCAAAAAAATTCTCACATGTTGAGGGAGTTATTTCGAATTTTTTTTTGCATAATACGTAATGGTAATTTACATATATCTAAAAGCAAATCATTCTTACTACCAAGACCAGGGTCATTTACGAATTACCGGGCGAAAATATTGCATGTTTGTAATATGGACTCCACAAGGTATTTGAATTTAAAAAAAAATCTGATGTGACCAGCACATTACCTTCCGTCAATTCTGTGTATTATGTACAAATTCCATACATAAATTTTCTTGCAAAAGGTTTTATATTGCTAATAAAATTTCATAAACAAACTACTTGACATTGACATATTCTACTTATTTAGCTTTTCCCAAACGTTACGGGTCTCTATTCTTGATTTTCTTCTTCCACTCATTTCTATTTTGTTTGTCATCCTCATTTCGTTCCTTTTCTCTCAAGTCTTCCGCAATATAGTCCTTCAATCTTCTCTTTGGTCTTCCTCTGTTTATTCAACCTTATACTACCAAGCTGCTCATTCTTCTTACTATATATTTTTCATCTCACCTCATGACATGTCCAAACCAATGTCATCGTCTCTCTTGTGTCTTTCTAGAAATTTCTATTACTCGAGCAATTTCCTATCATTCCGTGTCTTTCTCAACATCCTCATTTCTCTGCCATATTCATTTTCTTCTCATTGACACTGACATCTGTCAATTAAAATTTTCTTAAATGTAGCAGCTGTTTATAGCATAGCTAGCTGATTTATGTAAGTTATATTGTTTAACTCTATATCCATTGAATATAAAGTTTAAAATGCAATCAAATCGTGTAGATGTAGATCGTATAATATTCTTTAATGTATATAATAGCCTTAAATGTCAAAAAATGATATTTAAGAGCAATTTTTCAAGAGAAACTGTTAGAATCTTCAAATGAGGGTACTTCCGGTTGACCAATTATAACCAAAATCTAATCATATCTACATATGAATGTAAATAAACGGAATACGAAAGAATTACAGCTTTTAGAATTGTAGTGCTGGAGTTATCGTCTATGAAATAATCGTCACACACACACAAACACACACACACACACACACACACACACACACACACACAGACAGACATCATCGAAAAATGGTAAAATCGTATTCTAGGGACCCTAAAACGTGCTTATACATTAAAAACTCATTATCTTTTTTTTGACCAAAGACAATACCTTCATTACCTAAATTAAACAAAGCAACATTTAATAAAGGTCTATATGGATTGCGTTCTTTCTGAGCTCATTGATCCCCTTTATATTGAGGCATAAGTTTGATATATTTTTCGGCTTTGCTCAATTATTTACTTCTTTTTGCCGCCTAGGTACATAAAGTTGTTTACTCTTTCAATTTCATCGTTTCCTATTTTGAAATGTGTCTTTTTTTCCAGATTGCTTTATTATTTTTGTTTCAGCTCCTCGAAATATTCTCTTCGTGTATTTTTTACACTGTGTATACTTACTGAATATTATTTTGCCGTTTTTGCCTTCCGTCACCTTTAGGTAAGGAAGGTATTGTCTTATGTCAAAAAATTCAATGATGAGTTTTTAGTGAATAAATACGTTTTAGGGTCCATATAATACGATTTTACCATTTTTACGATGCAGTCTGTATGCATGTATGTATGTATGTATGTATGTATGTATGTATGTATGTATGTATGTATATATGTATATATGTATATATGTATATATGTAGATATGTAGATATGTATATATGTAGATATGTAGATATGTATATATGTAGATATGTATATATGTAGATATGTATATATGTATATATGTAGATATATATATATATATATATATATATATATATATATATATATATCTACAAAGGTGCCTTCCGTCACCTTTAGGTAAGGAAGGTATTGTCTTATGTCAAAAAATTCAATGATGAGTTTTTAGTGAATAAATACGTTTTAGGGTCCATGCAATACGATTTTACCATTTTTACGATGCAGTCTGTATGCATGTATATATGTATATATGTATATATGTATATATGAATATATATGTATATATGTATATATGAATATATATGTATATATGAATATATATGTATATATGTATATATGAATATATATGTATATATGTATATATGAATATATATGTATATATGTATATATGAATATATATATGTATATATGAATATATATGTATATATGTATATATGTATATATGAATATATATGTATATATGCATATATATGAATATATATGTATATATGTATATATGAATATATATATGTATATATGTATATATGAATATATATATGTATATATGTATATATGAATATATATGTATATATGTATATATGAATATATATGTATATATGTATATATGAATATATATGTATATATGAATATATATGTATATATGTATATATGAATATATATGTATATATGAATATATATGTATATATGTATATATGTATATATGAATATATATGTATATATGTATATATGTATATATGTATATATGTATATATGTATATATGTATATATGTATATATGTATATATGTATATATGTATATATGTATATATGTATATATATGTATATATGTATATATGTATATATGAATATATATGTATATATGTATATATGAATATATATGTATATATGTATATATTTATATATGAATATATATGTATATATTTATATATGAATATATATGTATATATTTATATATGAATATATATGTATATATTTATATATGAATATATATGTATATATTTATATATGAATATATATGTATATATTTATATATGAATATATATGTATATATTTATATATGAATATATATGTATATATTTATATATGAATATATATGTATATATTTATATATGAATATATATGTATATATTTATATATGAATATATATGTATATATTTATATATGAATATATATGTATATATTTATATATGAATATATATGTATATATTTATATATGAATATATATGTATATATTTATATATGAATATATATGTATATATTTATATATGAATATATATGTATATATTTATATATGAATATATATGTATATATTTATATATGAATATATATGTATATATTTATATATGAATATATATGTATATATTTATATATGAATATATATGTATATATTTATATATGAATATATATGTATATATTTATATATGAATATATATGTATATATTTATATATGAATATATATGTATATATTTATATATGAATATATATGTATATATTTATATATGAATATATATGTATATATTTATATATGAATATATATGTATATATTTATATATGAATATATATGTATATATTTATATATGAATATATATGTATATATTTATATATGAATATATATGTATATATTTATATATGAATATATATGTATATATTTATATATGAATATATATGTATATATTTATATATGAATATATATGTATATATTTATATATGAATATATATGTATATATTTATATATGAATATATATGTATATATTTATATATGAATATATATGTATATATTTATATATGAATATATATGTATATATTTATATATGAATATATATGTATATATTTATATATGAATATATATGTATATATTTATATATGAATATATATGTATATATTTATATATGAATATATATGTATATATTTATATATGAATATATATGTATATATTTATATATGAATATATATGTATATATTTATATATGAATATATATGTATATATTTATATATGAATATATATGTATATATTTATATATGAATATATATGTATATATTTATATATGAATATATATGTATATATTTATATATGAATATATATGTATATATTTATATATGAATATATATGTATATATTTATATATGAATATATATGTATATATTTATATATGAATATATATGTATATATTTATATATGAATATATATGTATATATTTATATATGAATATATATGTATATATTTATATATGAATATATATGTATATATGTATATATGTATATATGTATATATGTATATATGTATATATGTATATATGTATATATGTATATACAGTGTGTTAATTAAAAACCTGGCCATAGGCGTTTAACATGGGAAATCAGTTTTTCCTTGCGCAAAAGTTCCCAAATTATTTTAGGCAAAAATACTTCAAATAAATGTTGTAGAGAATTAAATTCTGCATCCAGATTAGTTATAAGATTTTATTTTCGACGTTTCATAACCGAGAAAATCAATTTCAAAGTTTTTCGAAAATTGCTGATTTATAGCGATAGCCATGAAACTCAAACAAAATTACGAACAATTGTATGACATTGACACAATGAATTAGAATTTAACTTTTTTAGAATACATAGCTGTCAACATATACAAAATAAAATAAAAATGAAAACAAGAATAATGTATTTATTTAAAAAGAAAAACAGAAAACTAGAATGAATATAATTTTATATTAAATGTTCAAATAACCCTCCATTTTGCGCTAAGCAATACCCAAGTCTATTATAAAAGCCATGTCGAACATTATGCAGCTGTCTGGCATTTATTTTTCTACATTCATTGGAAATTACAGCTTTAAGTTTTTTTAATAAAAGATTCTATTGTGGTTTTACTTGGAATTTGTCGATGTGACCACATTACACTTATTAAATCACGTATTTTTCTATAGCTTTGTCCACAGTAACACCATTTTATAATCTGAAGCTTTTCTTCATGAGAAAACTGTTCCATACTTCCAAAAAAATATGTTACTGAACGAAAATCACAAAACACAAACTTTCTTTGACAGTTAAGATGTCATACAATTGTTTGTAATTTTGTTTGACTTCCATGGCTATCGCTATAAATCAGCAATTTTCGATAAACTTTGAAATTGATTTTCTCGGTTATGAAACATCGAAAATAAAATCTTATTACTAATCTGGATGCAGAATTTAATTCTCTACAACATTTATTTGAAGTATTTTTGTCTAAAATAATTTGGGAACTTTTGCGCAAGGAAAAACTGATTTCCCATGTTAAACGCCTATGGCCAGGTTTTTAATTAACACACTGTATGTATATATGTATATATGTATATATGTATATATGTATATATGTATATATGTATATATGTATATATGTATATATGTATATATGTATATATGTATATATGTATATATGTATATATGTATATATGTATATATGTATATATGTATATATGTATATATGTATATATGTATATATGTATATATGTATATATGTATATATGTATATATGTATATATGTATATATGTATATATGTATATATGTATATATGTATATATGTATATATGTATATATGTATATATGTATATATGTATATATGTATATATGTATATATGTATATATGTATATATGTATATATGTATATATGTATATATGTATATATGTATATATGTATATATGTATATATGTATATATGTATATATGTATATATGTATATATGTATATATGTATATATGTATATATGTATATATGTATATATGTATATATGTATATATGTATATATGTATATATGTATATATGTATATATGTATATATGTATATATGTATATATGTATATATGTATATATGTATATATGTATATATGTATATATGTATATATGTATATATGTATATATGTATATATGTATATATGTATATATGTATATATGTATATATGTATATATGTATATATGTATATATGTATATATGTATATATGTATATATGTATATATGTATATATGTATATATGTATATATGTATATATGTATATATGTATATATGTATATATGTATATATGTATATATGTATATATGTATATATGTATATATGTATATATGTATATATGTATATATGTATATATGTATATATGTATATATGTATATATGTATATATGTATATATGTATATATGTATATATGTATATATGTATATATGTATATATGTATATATGTATATATGTATATATGTATATATGTATATATGTATATATGTATATATGTATATATGTATATATGTATATATGTATATATGTATATATGTATATATGTATATATGTATATATGTATATATGTATATATGTATATATGTATATATGTATATATGTATATATGTATATATGTATATATGTATATATGTATATATGTATATATGTATATATGTATATATGTATATATGTATATATGTATATATGTATATATGTATATATGTATATATGTATATATGTATATATGTATATATGTATATATGTATATATGTATATATGTATATATGTATATATGTATATATGTATATATGTATATATGTATATATGTATATATGTACATATGTATATATGTATATATGTACATATGTATATATGTATATATGTACATATGTACATATGTACATATGTACATATGTACATATGTACATATGTACATATGTACATATGTACATATGTACATATGTACATATGTACATATGTACATATGTATATATGTATATATGTATATATGTATATATGTATATATGTATATATGTATATATGTATATATGTATATATGTATATATGTATATATGTATATATGTATATATGTATATATGTATATATGTATATATGTATATATGTATATATGTATATATGTATATATGTATATATATGTATATATGTATATATGTATGTGTGTGTTTGTGTGTGACGAAAGTTTCGGATCACATACCACGTTTCCAAATATTATATTTTTTTCGTATTCCTCAAGTTTACATCCAGGAGAAGAGGTGATTAGATTTTCGTTATAATTGGTCAACTGGATGTACCCTCATTTGAAGATTTTAACAATTTTTCTTGAAAAAAACGCAGTTAGATATCATTTATTGACATTTAACGTTATTATAACTTAAAGAATATATTATTCTCTAACGATGAACTGAATGAGGACGACACGCAAAACAGAAATGAGTGGAAGAAGAAAATAAAAAATAGTGACCCGTAACGAATGGGAAAAGCTTAAGAAGAAGAATATGTCAGTGTCAAGTGTAATTTGCATAGTTTGTTTATGAAATAATTTTACTGGAAATTTAGAATCTTTCGCCAGAAAATTTATGTATGGAATTTATACATAAAACACAGGATTAGCGAAAGGTATTGTGCTGGCCACATCAGTTTTTTTCTTTATGTAAGAAAATTGGTATTCCTTTAATTTTTTGAGAAATACGAGTATATGTATTTCTTATTTTCCCTTCTGTAATATGTTTTTTGTATATATAGAAATTTTCATTGTCAAAGATTTTTTTTTCTGAATATGATAGCAAACCATTTCTCTCCGTCTATTGCGTTTCTTCTGTGTCTCCCATCTCAATATAAATGTTCAATTATAAGTGGGCCGGACTAAATATCTCCGCACCGCGCCACACTTCATATACAGAATATCAGACAGATTCAGAGTATAGAAACGCGGAGTCGAGACCCTTAACTGGAATAATAATTTTTATTGCAAATACGCCATCCCAGTAACTGCTGTCATTTTTTCTTTTTATAAATATTTAATTTGTATGATGAAGGAATACTGTTCTGAAAGTTAACCTGTATACAATAATAATTAATAATCATTATTTTAAACAATTACATACCTAAGTACTTAACATGATTACAATGATAACTGATTATCATTATTTTATACAATTACAAAGTTAAGTACTTACACATTGATCTTTATTCCAGCTACAGTCGAGAATTGGGAATTAATTACTAATTATATTACTTTTTCCCAAAATGTAATATTTAATTAATTTTTTTGTTAAAAAAGTACGAATAATTATATTCAATTACTTTTGAAAATTTGAAAAAATAAAAAAAGTAATAGGTTTTTCAAATATTAATTACTATTTTGAACCAAGAAGTGAAGGAATCCCCGGGCGACGCGCGTAGACTTGTTTATCTGCTTTTTGAATACAGGTGAGAGATGCTACTTGTCATTCGCATTGGGACGTACTTTGAATTTTTATTTAAGTTGTTATGTCTTATTTTTTCTGAATCTTAATACATAGTAACAATATACATTTCAAGGAATTTGCAATGTCCTCATGTAGGGTTTCATATAAAGCACTATAAATAATTTTAAAAACCATATAGGCATATATACAAACATATAGGTAACTTCCAAATCTCTTTAAAGCATTTGCATTCTACTGTTTTACCTATGAGTGAGGCAGGTTTTCCTATCCTAAACAGAGAATGGTGCAGCGAAGAAGGAAGAATTATTTAACCTTGGGATTGCATATAGTTTCAACCTAAAAAGGTAGCTGCGGCTATGTCAAAACTTTACAGTGTACGCTACCTAAGTCGGAAATACTTTATAAATTTGTTTTATTATTCTTATTATTTTTATTGTTGTTCTATTTCATATTAAACAGTAGTGTTATTTTTTTTTTGTTTTGTTTTAATTAATGTAAGAGGAATGATTTTTTAAGTAATTAAAATATCAATTACAATTAAAAGTAATTAGTAATTTAATATCTTTTTCTCTAGCAGTAATTATTTTTAAAAGTAATTTGCCTATACAATGATAACTGATTATCTTTATTTTAAACAATTATATTACTAAGTACTATATTAGTTTGTTATATATTGTTCTTTACTACAGATATTATGCAGACTAAAAGCAAATTTAAAATATATTGGAATAATGTTGAGAACACAGAGAAAAATTCATTAAAACATTTTACTGCAATATTGTTTTAAGAATATTTTATAAACAAATAGAACAATTGTAAATTAAATATGAGCAATTTATTTATACATGTCAAAGTGTAGCTTTACTAATCTTAAAAAAATTGTCGTTAGAAATTTCTTTCATTTTATTTATAAACAGTTTGACATTTTAAAATTTTTTTAGAAGAAGATTATGACTTTTCTTCATTACAATTTATAAAAAAAAATATTGAATATGTTAACAATATTCCTTAAAAATATATATAATTATTCCATGAAAGAAAACTATTATTTTAGAAAAGTCACTTTTTCTAATGGAAAGTAATACAAATAATATGATTTTTTAAAATTTGATATTAAAATCAATATTACAATAATATTCAATAATTTTAACATATTGTTATATTAAATTTAGAATTTTAATAAGATTCATAAATATATTTTGTAAAGAATCATAATATTTTTTATAAATAATTTCAGTAAATTTTTATCAAATATATTAAAAGTTTTATATGATATCTAAACATTGTACTTAGAATTTATAATAAAACTGTTGAAAACTATAAAGTTAAGTGCGAAATATTTCAACAGTTGTTTGAATATTTCCTACAATTTGTACTGAATAAAAATACTGCGCAGTATGTACGAGTAAACGCGTGGGTTTGTGTCTGTGTCGGTATGTAAAGTCCCGGGCTACGAAAATCGAAAATATTGCATATGTGCATGTTATCATTTCTTGTGTTGTGTTTTTGGAGGTTAAATTACTGTTTGTTGCTATGGATGATTTTGTAAAAGATATGTTAATATCTTGGGACCTTGAAAGTTTAGTGGAAACATTTCGTGGTAAGTACTGAAATCAAATATTGCTTTACTGATATATTCAAAAAATATACGTATGTTCTGTTTGACAGTATTATGCAAACTTAAAAAAAAACTATATAAGTATTTCTAGTATATAAGATATTAAACGTAGAAGTCATTAATAATGAAGTTGTAAAATGAATTTTAGCCCAAGACATTGATGAATTTGTATTCAAGAAATTAACAGAAAAAGATGTAGCAGAATTAATTCCTACAATAGGAACAAGGCGTAAATTTTTAAGTAAACTATCCGATTACTTGAAACTTGAGAAAACTCTAAATATTAGTGACATTACGTTTGAAATTCCCAACTCCTTAGAAGAAGCAAGTACAAGTACTGCAAGTTTTACATCTGAAGCTCATGCTGCCAGCAGCAGCAGCAGCAGTGAGTGTATAAGTATAATCGACAACGATGCTGCAGGTAATAAAATACACAAACGAACAATGATAATGTTTCATGAAAGCGAAGTATCAAAATAAGGGTTAGTTTTCAATAAATTAGTCTTAAACACGATACATGCAACGTGTTTTTTTTTATTTCAATTTCAACTGTGATAATACAATTTTTACATTGATTACGTATTTCTATTCATTTAGTTTAAAAATGTTCTTATACTGACACTTCGTTTTCACAGCTAGTAATGTCATTTGTTCCTAAACAAAAAGTGAATAATATATAAATATTTCCTTTTCATGTAACCACATGTAAAATATAAATTTATGTACTCTTTAGATTACGTTCTAAGCCATCAATACCCACAGAAAGCTGTAATTGGATTGCCATACAATATTAGTGTCGCTTCCTTTGGACTGAAATCAGTAAGATTTTTTTTCCATAAAATATTAATTGCATGTGATTAAATTAATTTTAAATGTAGGATGTAAGAAAATTAATAGAAGAAACCGACGAAAGAAAAATAATCGCTGCAAGCTATCAAAAGGATAAACAATTTTTGCGTTCTAAATTATGCGATCTTATAATTAAAAATGAATTAAAAGACGATAAAAGCAAAAAGTAAATATTTTACATATAAATAAATATATTAGTCACTTTAAAAATCCATTTTTTAGAATAACTACTGCGCGTTTTATACAATTGGCTCAACAAATAAATGATGTTTTTCCCCATGAACATCCTGAGATATATTACGTTCCTTATGTCAACGTATCTAAAGGCAAACCTAAAGCTGCAAGAGGAAAATTGTGGAGTTCATATATATATTTAAGAAGTAATTTTAAAAAATTGGGATTTATTGGTTCTAAAAGGACAAATAATTTTCCAGAAATTTATAATAGTAAGTAACTGTGAATATTTCATAAACTGTAAATAATGTTATGTTTTTTATTCCTTCAGAATCAACCGAATCAACAGACGAAACAAATGAAAAAATTGAAGAATTTTTGTTATATTTAAAAAATTCTACACTAGAACTTACTGGAACGGTAACAGAATATTGGAAAGCAACGACTGCTGCTCGGAGAATATTTAATGGTTCTATTGATGAATATATAAAGACATATCCAATATTAAAACTTCCTCTAGGTTATACCTTGGTAAGTTTTTTTGTAAAATTGTTTCTAGAATCAAAGTTTTAATATACCATTTATTTCAGCTGGAAATTGATTTTAGTAATTTATTTACATACGAGAAAGATAATGTTTTTTATGTGAAGTGGGCACAGATTTCTAAATTTATTTTTGATAAAGCAAAAAATAAAAAAGACAGCTTGATTCAAGAAGTAATAACTGAGTACTCCTCTACAGAACATACTGAAGGTATATAGTAGTACATATTTCACATACATATGCATGTAATTTTAAACTCTATAATATTTTATGTACAGATAAAATATCATTCATACTCTTGCAATGAAATCTCGACTAAAACTGTGCTATCAATTATATTCAAAAGAAAAATTAGAAATTTCATTTGGACGTGCTTATGATGTTCCTAAAGATATATTGGATAATTATTTTGCAAACTGCACAAATAAACTAAAATGTGTTAAATGGGTTAATTTTAAAGGAACTGCATATAAAATTAAAATGACTTTAATTTTATTTTTTAAATTTTTACCAGAATTTGGTGTTATTGAGAATATTATACTAGACTCAGATGATTCTATTTATTTTATATGTTGTGTAATGAACACAATAAAATTTGATAAACACTTACATGCGTTTGAAGTGCAAATGCCATCCAAAACTAATTCGAAACTTATTCCTTTTAATTCATTACATGATCATAAGCCTGTCCTTAGCACTATTATTGCAGATGGTAGAAAATTTGTTTGCCTACGATACTCTGTGTGAAATAACTCTATAGTATCATTACGTACTGAAAATTTATTACTTAATAATAAGGCTTAGTTATGTTGTATACGGGTAATAGGGCTATAACATAGAAAAACGGTTTTTTAGTTGCCAAAAGTTTCTATATTAACTTATAGAAAAAATAATTGGTGCATATTATAGAGACAAAAATTAGAAATATTTGATACCGAACACGTTAGATTTCTGTTTCATATAAAGCCACAAAATAAATTAAAAATAATTTGCGAAATTAAGAAAAAATCTTATTATCCATGAAACATTGTAATTTTTTACTGTTTTGTTACTGTCAGTTTCATAGTTAATGAAACTTGAAACTTCAAGTGAGATTGTAGCTTTATATGAAACAGAATTGTAACGTGTTTGGTATGAAAAAAATCCTAATTTTTGTCTGTGTAATATGCACCAATTTCTATAAATTAATATAGAAACTTTTGGCAGCTAAAAAACCGTTTTTCTATGTTATAGCCTTATGACCCCTTTTAAAAAGAACACCATGTATGTAACCTAAAAGTTTTTTTTTTAAGTTAAAATATAAGGTGTACTATAATAATTGTTATACTTCTTTTTTATTTTTGTATACATATACTCGTATAAATAAAAATGTTTTAAAAACATAAGTAATATATTACTACAATCCTTTCACCATATACTACAATATTTTATAATATTTAAAAAAAAAAATCCAAAATTTTGAATAAATAAAACATTTTCTGCCACAATTACTTTGAAAAAATTAAAATTTCTGTAGCGTTTAGTATAAAATTGTAAAACAATTTATTCTAAATAAATATTAATTTTTAATACAATATTGTTTAAAACGTTATAGATTTTTTTGTTTTTTACTACAATTTATTTCAAAAGTTCACTAAATTTGTAGAGCAAATTCTTACTAAATTTTAAAAAATATGTTATATAAATATTTATAAAACTGCATAAAATGTTTCAAAATATTTACAATTTTTGTAAAAACTATATCAAAATATTGTATTAGGAAACCGCGTAACATTTTATAAATATTTAAAATATATTTTTCTAATATATGAATTAAAAATGTAATTACAAAACTTCATAAAAATTTCAAACAATTTGTAATCGTCCCTATTTGTACTACAGATTGTAGTAAATATATTTACAATTGTAGATATTTGTTCTATATTTTTTTCTCTGTGAACTAATCTGGAGTATTTTATTTTATGAACTTCAAGCACGTCATCTCAGTAAGTGCTAATATATATATTTAATTTGTATGATGAAGTTTCCTGTTCTGAAAGCTAACGTGATTACAATGATAACTGATAATCAATATATCAAACAATTATATTTCTAAGTACTATACTATATTAGTTTATTACACATTGTTCTTTAATCCAGATATTGCGGGGACTAAAAGTTAATTTAAAATATATTGGAATAATCCTGAGAACTAATCTGGGAAGATCAATGACTTTTAATACCTGGTTTAACTGGAATATTTTTTTTACAACAATATACGTACTTTTTACAAATATTTAATTTGTATGATGAAGGAAAGTTGTTCTGAAAGCTAACATGATTACAATGATTACCGATTATCAATATTTCAAACAATTATATTACTAAGTAGTATATTAGTTTATTGCACATTGTTCTTTATTCAAGATATAGTGGCGTTTAAAGGTAATTTATAAGTATGTGAGTATTTTTTCAATCAATTTGAGTAACTTTAAGAACATCTTTTTTGTAAGTTCTCCAATATATATATTGCACTAATTTAATTTATATGAAGCGTGCGGATATAGGTCTGAAGGTTAACATGGTTACAATGATAACTGAGTTTCATTTTTTTAAACTATTACTTTTCAAAATAATACCTATATTGGATTATTGCAGATTACTTTTTATTTCAGATGTAGTGGCGAAGAAAAGTTAATTTAAATAAATAGGAATTTAAATCTCTATTTATAAAAGATCCAACGTCTGCATAGAAATTGATAATGCAGTCACAATGAATGATTTGAAGAAAAACATAATGTGCTTTTAGTATTGCCGAATAATTATTTCTAATGATAAATGAAACAGATTCCCCATTGAATGGAAACATGTAAATAAACAAAATCTGATTTTATATTTCTAATGAAAAGTAAAAAATATATGATAGAATATTGTTATTAATTCGTCATATTTTTAGATTAATCGGAATGGAAATACAAACTCTGTAGCAAATAATTGAAAATACTGATGACATAGATACATATTGTTATTAGATCGTTACTGTTTCATATTAGTTCCAAAGGCAATACAAATTCTTTAGGAAATACTATGAAATACTGATGCGAAATGATATTGTAATGACAATCTTAATATATTTGCAAAAAAAATATAGAAGTGTTTTATTATTTGGTAAGTTATTCTTTTCTTTCTTAAAAATTACTGCAGTTTAATTTGACGTTTTAATTGTTAATATTAAAAATGTGTTAACAAACTGCAAGAAAAAAAATAACTTTACTGGAAAACATGTATTAGTTATTGATTCATGTTTGTGTATAAAGTGATACATTTTTCTTTTTTTTGTAATTACGCCTTTCATGGCAATTTCTCTTTCTATAATATATGCTTCTGCGATTTTTCCAGTTTTCCATCTTTTCCAAAATTGTTCTATATAAATATTGAAACCGATTGAATTTTGAATAAAATTTATGTTGTCCTCTCAAAGACAAATATTTAATTTTTTTTAAAAAAGCAATATATATATATATATATATATATATATATATATATATATATATATATATATAAATATATACCGTGTGTCCCAAACAAACCTTGACATAGGCGTTTAACATGAAAAACAGTTTTTTGCAAATAAAAAGTGTCCGGCAGAAAATTAAGTAATGCCATTGAACATGATAATAGTACATTACCTACTGTACGTAATTTAATACTAATTACTGTATTTTCAGTGCATAAATTAAAGAAAATTATAACAAAACAAAAAACCAAACAATGAATACATTGTTGACACGAAAAGAAAAATATTTTTTTATAGATAAAGCTTATTTCTAAATTATTGTAATTGGAAATAGAAGATAGATATTGAAATGGATAATAATATTTTCTAAATAAAAATAATTGGTTTTAACAATGACAAAAATTGATTACAACAATCAACATATGGATTTAATAAAAATGCATAATTCTTTCTTTTGATCTTAATAAAACATGATAATAACACAATGAATATGTGTATGTTTTATATTTTTACTGTATTTATAAAGGAAAAGTATGTGGTATAGTTTAAAATCTTGCTTTTGACGGTTACTACTTCCATTGAAATTACTATTATATCGTGATAGAAACTTATTTGTAATTATTTAACTAATTCATCCATATTATCTCACAATATCTTTAATATAATTTGTAATTAATATATAAAAATAAAAAAATAATGAAAAGTTTAGCTTGATGGAGATTTGAAGCCCAACCTACAAAAAACTTTTTATTTCACAGGCAGATATGCTTAACCATTCAGCTACAATGACATTTAAAAATATTTTTATATTACGTAAGAAAATATTGAAACAAATATTTATTGACATCTATTTATAATTTTCTTTAATTTATTTAATCATAATAAAGTAATTAGTATTAAATAATGTACAGGAGGTAATGTTTTATTATTACTAAGCCTTTATTGTACCACCCAATTTATAATACATTTCATATGAACTACTATAATTACTAATATATTAATTTACATTACAAGTTAAATGCTATCAAAATTGTATTCTTTTCCAAATTATGTGGTATATTGCCCTCACTGGACATAGGCTTCCCCCAGGATGAGCCATATTTCCCTGTCTCTTGCTTTTCTTATCCTCAGTGTCCCTGCTGCTGATCTGATTTCATCGTTCCAGCGTTCCTTTTGGCGTCCTCTATTTCTTGTGCCTTCTATCGGTGTCCATTCTGTAGTGGTTTTGACAGCTGTCCTGTTTTCTTAACATGTGTCCTGTCCAGCTCCATTTTAAAGATTTTATGGTTTTTGTAACATCTGCTATTTTAGTACGGTTATAGATTTCCTCCAGTGTTTTCTTATCTTTCCAAGAAATGTTTAATATACTTCGCATCATTTTATTTTGACATATGTTAATTCTTCTTATAGTTGATGTCGTTATTGTCCAAGTTTGCTAGGTATTCTTCGTTTATTTTAATACCATATTTATTGTTGTCCCAGTACAGTGATCTTATTCTTTCTTCTAAAACAGAATTGTATATATCGGGAGATAGGGGATCCCCTTGTCTTACACCTTTCTTAATTTTAAATGGTTCTCCCACTTTTTCCAATTTTATTGTAGCTGTATTATCTTGGTACAGTTCTTTAATTAACTCTATATAAGGCTCGTCTACATTTGCTTCTTCTAGTGCTTTCCAAATAGAATCATGTTCTAGGGAATCAAACGCTTTTTGGAAGTCTACAAAACATAGATATATTTTAAAGTTATATTCATTTGATTTTTCTTTTATTTGATTTATTGTTTGAAGATGATTTAGAGTTGACATATTTTTGCGGAAGCCTGCTTGTTCTTTGGACTGGTAAGATTCTAGTGTATTTTTAATTCTTCCTTGGAGCAGTTTATTAAAAAAATTCAACATGTTTGAGACTAAACTTATAGGCGTTAATTCTTCTATTCCTATTTTTAATAACTCGTTTATAATATTGTCTTCTCCTGGACACTTACTATTTTTCAGTTCTTTTACAACTTTTACTATCTCCTCTGGCATGAATGGCGGTATACATTGTATGTTATCGTTTTTGATTTTCTTTGTTACTATTCTTGTTTGTTTAGTGGTATTATATACTTCTTTATAAAATTTCGTTGCAACATCTAAAATATCTTCTTTTTTAAATTTCATATTACCATTTTCTTCAAGTTTGATTATCCACTGAGTTCCTAGAGTCATATTTTTGTTGTTTTTCTTTATAGATGCACTTTCTGTCATTATTTTCATTATCATTTCTTCTTCATTCTTCTTCATATCGTTTCTTATTTTCTTTCTGACCAATTTTCTTACTTCTGTTAATTCTGTCTTTTCTGATATTGTCTTATTGTTTTTTCTTTCTAATTGTGATCTCCTCTTAATTAGTATAATTGTATCTTCCTTAAATTTACCTCCTCGTTTTTCTTTTTTTCCCTTTATTTCGTTTGCTGTTTTAATAATTATATTTTCTAAGGAATTATATGTATATCTTAGACTTCCATTATTTGATATTGCGGTAATTTTTGGTCTATGTTGTTTTTTAAAGTTGTTCTATATGTATATATCCTGATTTTCTATGATTGTTGAGTTTTTTATTTGATTGTTTTTATATATTCTACGCTTATTTGTAATCTTATCTAAGTTTATTGTTGCTCTTATATGGTCAGAGAAGAAGTTAAAATTATTTAGTACTTCCACGTTTTTCATATATTTAAATTTCTTGTCAGAATAAAATCTATCTCGTTCTTATATCCTGCTGGAGACTTCCAGGTCCATTTCCGGTCTGGTTATTTAGTGTACAACGAGTTTGCAATTTTTAGTTGGTGCTGGTTGGCAAAGTTGATTAGTATTGAGCCTCTTTCGTTCCTTTCTCCGTAGTTTGAGTTGCCTATTACATGTTCTCCTGGTTGTCGTTTCCCTATTTTTGAATTCAGGTCTCCCATTAATATAAAAATATTTGAGTTGTTTGTGTCGTTTTATTTTTTAGCACATTATCTAGGTTATTATAAAAAAGTTCTAGTTGTTCAATTGGTGATTCAGATGTCGGCGCGTGAACTTGAATTATTTTCATTCTTCTCTTTTCGTTGAGTTTTAATTTTAGGGTAGCTATCCTTTCACATACTGGTACAAATTCTTTCACTTTGTCCTTCCATGTTTTATTAACAAGGAAGCCTATCCCGTATTGACTTTTTATGGCTGAACTATTACAAAATAAAGTATGAGTTATTTTTCTTTCTATAATAGATTCATAGTTTCTTCTTACCTCAGCAAGTCCTAAAATATCCCACTTTATTTTATTTAAGGCATATTCTAGTTCTTTCATTCTATCCTCTTTTTTTAATGTTTCCGTGTTTAAGGTGCATATTTGTATAATTTCGGGGGTTTTGGTTGTTTTCTCACGCGGTGACCAGCCGTATTTATTTATTTATTTATTTATTTATTTATTGTAATTATTCAACAGGAACTAGTTCCCAATTACAGAATAATAACATAAAACAAGTAACTAATATACAGAGAGTATTTAGCAATAATACAAAAATATACCCAAATATAAATACCATTAAACAAAAATAAACATTAATAATATAGTGTAGCGAGATACGAATATAACTATAAATTCAAATAGAGGCAAAATTAAATGTAAATAATCCAATACACAGGACAAAAATTTGAGAGAAAAAAAATAAATGAATAAAGCAATCGAAATTACAAATTGCTAGGCAATAATTCAGCAAGTTTTCTCTTAAAGATTAAAAAACTTTCAGAAAAATCTAAACTGTCGCCATAGATATTAAAACTATTGCAAATACTGTGGATTGGCGAATTGAGATGATAATTAGTTCTCGAAAAGTTTAAAAGAAAGGTAGCTGAAGTTCGAGTATTGCAAGGTCGCAGAAAGAAATTTAATTGAGACAGCAAATTCGGATCACTGATATTGTTGTTGATTAATTTGTATAAAAAATATAATTGTTGTTTGATGCGACGTGTCTCAAGCGATTCCAATCTGAACAGAGACAACAAACATTTATATTCGAGGTCGGGCCAGGCTCGGAATAAGCGATGATACCAGTGCTTGCAAAACTTTTTCTGCACATTTTCTAAATTTAAAATTATATGCTTAAGAAATGGATTCCAGACAACACAACAATACTCAAGTCTACTACGAACCAATGAAATATATAGGTTATATAAGCATTGTTTATTATTAAAATCATACGTTGTACGCAAAATGAAGCCAATGATTCTGTAAGCAGAAGATACAATTTGAGTAACGTGTGGAGAAAATGTCATTTTCATATCAAATGTAACACCTAGGTCTTTCTTGGTTTTGACTCTTGACAGGGAATTGCCGCCAAGAGAATAGTTAAAGTCGATTAAGTGCAACTTTCTGGAGAATGTCATTATTTCACACTTGTTTATATTGAAATATAATTTGTTTACTAAACTCCATTCGAAAATTTTATCAAGGTCATTTTGTAATTTAAGACAATCGTTGGTATTACTAACTACATGAAATAATTTAAAGTCGTCAGCATACAAGAGATAGTTAGAGCTACTAATAACATCAACAATGTCATTGACAAATAATAGGAAAAGCAAGGGTCCAAGAATTGAACCCTGCGGCACTCCTGATGCAGCATAATAATACTGCGAAGAAAATCCATCAACAAAAACATATTGCTTTCGGAGATTTAAATATGACGAAATTAAATTTAAAAAAATTGAACCGAAACCAAGACGAAAGAGTTTTGAAATTAATAAATTATGAGAAACAGTATCGAACGCTTTAGCGAAGTCGGTGTATATACAATCTATTTGATTAGTTGTTGCAAAGGCATTGGATACATACTGCGTACACGTTGTTAGGTTGGAAACTGTGGACCGCCCCGGAACAAAACCATGTTGATAAACACTAATAAGATGGGCTGTCTGATATTGAATATTTTTAAATAAAATGTACTCAAAAATTTTTGCAAAAATACTCAGGCAAGAAATAGGTCTATAATTAGAGAATTGAGTTTTATCGCCAGATTTAAAAATAGGGCATATTTTAGCAATTTTCCATTGATCAGGAAATGATTGGAACTTGATACATAAATTAAATAGATCACAAAGTACTTGTGATAATAATTCGGCACAACCCTTAACTATAAATATTGGTACATTGTCTGGACCGACTGACCTTGAATTACTTTGCGCTTTGATAGCATCAATCACATCGGTAGGGGTAATATTATTTAACGAAATAAAAGTATTATTTAAAGAAGTGAAATCATAACCAATACTAGTATCATCATCTGAAGTAAATACGCTTTTGAAAAAAGTAGCAAAGCCTTCAGCAATTTCAAAGCCGCCTGTACATGTTACATCATTAGAAAACATAGTTGTAGGTATACCATTGTTACATTTTTTACTATTCACAAAGTTCCAGAAATTAGAGGGATTTTTATTAGACAGAATATTATTTTCCATTTCATGAATATAGTACTTGTATAGTTTATGTGTGAGTGCTTTACATTTACTGCGGGTTGATTTAAAATTATAATAATGAATTGACAATTTTGACTTACAATAGAGTTTTCTATAAGATTCTTTAGTTTTGATTAATGAAATAAGTTCACCATTGAACCATGTTGGATATTTACTCTTATGCCTTTTAATTTTTGGAATAGTGGAATCAAACACATTGAAAAGTACATTATAGAAATTATTAACAGCAGAATCAACATCTGTATACTCAGGAAAACAATTCCAGTCTGTGTGACTCAACATGTCATACAAAAGTTCGTAATTACCATTTTTAAATTGGTAATATGTATCTGATTTAGAACAAGATTTTGATTGGGTTTTGAGCATTATAGATAAATCAAAAATTAATGCAGGATGATGAAGATCCTCTGGTAAAACTGGTTCAATACTACGTGCAATATTACAATCAAAGTTAGATATTACAACATCGAGCAAACGCCCATTATTATTATGTATGTGATTGTACTGTTTCATGTTTAATAATTTTAAAGTATTATTAAAATTAAATACATTAGTATCAAAAAGTGAGTTGTCATTGTAAACATCGCTTAGTTTAGTTAAATTGAAATCCCCAATAATTACTGTATTACACTCATGAATATGTGGAAGAGCAACAAGAGTATCATAAAGACATTCATAAGTTTCTGAATTGGCATCCGGAGGAATATAAACACAAATTAAGAACACAGGTGGACTATGAATATGACTAGACAGTTTGACACCTAACAATTCAATATGTGGCAAAATACAAGGGATGTAAAAACTTGCTGGAGTCAGTGTGGACTTAGCTGCGATGAGTACTCCTCCCCCTCTCGTCTTCATCGTTCTCGTCAGGTCTCTGTCGCTGCGGAATATCAGGTAGCGCCGATCCATTAGTTCAGCATCCAACAAATTGTTCTTGAGCCAAGTTTCACCAAATATTAACACGTCATAGTTCACAGTCAACACATTTCGATAAAGTTGAGATAGCTTTGTGTTTAAGCCACGCACGTTTTGATAGTAAACACTTATTGGATTGGCTAGTTCACTGTTATTTATTAGTTTTTTGCTTTTAATATAGTAGGAACACCCTTCACATATTTTATAATGTAAGTTTTGCTGCCGTCCCCATTTAATTTATCGAGTTCTTCTCTAAGCAGGGCAAAATGCTCACGTTGACGGACAGTTTTATCATTAGTGATGGATACTTTGGTGAATTTTGTATTGTTTTTCAGACTTTTAATAATTTTAAATATTTGATTTACGAAATTAGAACTTTTGAAACATACCTTCACTAACCTTGGTTTAGAATTATTAATATTAGTTTTACCCAGACCCCAGACGTTTAAAGGAAAAGTCATTAGCACTTATGTTGGGCGAAATTGTTGAGAGGACTTCTGTAACGATTTGAATATCCTGCTTGGGGTTTTCAGGGAGACCATGAATAAGAATATTATTCTCTCGATATTTTCTATCATTAATTTCGGCAATTAAGCCTTCAAACTCAATAGATTGTTCGAGCTTAGTTTTATTTTGTATTGTCAAATTAGTTTTTAACTCATTTATATCAGCCTGGAGAGTTAGAATAAGTTTTTTTAATTCCAAAAATTCAATTGAAGATTTATTCTCTGGCGTAGGTTGAGAAGAATTACATTCATTACAAAGCCATCTCTCATTTTTTTAGAGCGTAAAATGCGAGAGTCAGTTTGGGTCGTATCGGCGCAATAGGCGTGAAAATATTGACTGCATCCAGCACATTTCACCGCTGAATTTGAATTTGAATCATATGAAGTGTTGCACGAATTACAAACAATTAACATCTTTGAGCACTGCTAAAATGAAGTGGTAGAGATATATTCAGCTGTATTGCCTGATGAAACTTGCCAATTTGCCAAAATTTACTCTTCGAACACGAGATATAGAAAAAAAATCTCAAAACTGGAGCA
Source organism: Harpalus rufipes (assembly GCA_951394225.1). Taxonomy (NCBI): domain Eukaryota; kingdom Metazoa; phylum Arthropoda; class Insecta; order Coleoptera; family Carabidae; genus Harpalus; species Harpalus rufipes. Next base: position 44,319,762 of record OX596278.1, on the reverse strand, counting down.
CCAAGCTAACTAATGGAAAACCAAATAACTCACTATATTAAACGCACTTTTACACACAATTCAACACAATTTTACACAATTAAATTGAAGAATTTACCACAAAAATATGGAATAAAACACGGAGTTAATAAAACTCACTGTACTCTCTGCTGATTTTTTATACGAACTAAGTTACATGAAAATTAATAAATTATTTTAAAATTTATATAAAACATAATTCATCCGTTTATAGAATAAAATTTGATTTAAAATAGTTAACTATTTTGAAATTTGGAAATATTTGTGAAATGGCGACACAGCTACTTTTAAAGTTATCTAAGGAAATTGTGAGTGTTTGTTTCTTTTGTTATATACTGATAGGTATATTGTTTTCATTTATTGTAGTGTTATGTTCTTTATTCTGTAGATTACATATTTGTAAGTTTTGCTTAATTTGTGTACCTGTTATTCGTTTTTCAGACGTTTTCGCTTTATCCTCTTTCTGTTCTTGGGTCGTTACCATATTTTCCTTTTTTGTTTTCATTGGTTTCTATACTTTAGCCTTTTCCTTCACGTTGAACATACCGGGTATTTTTATTTTCGATACATCAATATTCGATAGGCTGCTACACCTCGATCGATACATGGTTTCTTGCAATGTATTGTTTGTTAAGGTAATGGATGGTTTTGTGTTGTCTTTTGAATCCTTTTTAAATTGATCTTGTTTCGTTTTCTTCGAGTCTTGTTCTCCTTCCTTTTTGCTGCTGCTTTCCATATCCTCTGATCTGTTTCTTTTCTTTGAATTCATATCTTCTTTAATTTTTATAAATTCTTCTTCTCCGATCTGTTTACCATTTACTACTAGTTTATCGTATTTTAATATTGTATATTTACCCATTTCTCTAAGATATTTCATAATAGGGGCTAGTATTTTTCTATTTTCTTGAATTTGTTTTGGCAGGTCCTCTGTAACGTAGATATGTGTATTTTTTAGATTTTTCTTATTCCTTAAGACTTCAACTACTTTTCTTGCTGCTACGAATTTTATTAATATTGGTCTTATGCTGTTGTTATTTTTTGGTCCTAATCTAAATAGACGATCAATTTCAGTAATTGATGTTGGTATTTTAAGTTCTTTATTTAATATAGTTATACATTTTGTTTCCGATTCCATTACGTTCTTTTCATTTTCTGGCACATCATGCATTAGTATGTTTCGAGACCGTTCTTCTTTTTTCCTTTTGAGACCATTTGTTTTCCTGATTTTCTATTTTATTTTTATTTTCTTGGATTTGTATAGCTGTGTTTTATCCAGCTCATATCTTCTCTCATTTCGTCTATTAAATGTTGTAGTTTTTCTATAGCCTTTAAAATATCTTCATTTGCCATGTTTTTATTTTTCTGGAGGTTTATTTATTTTATTGATATGTAATGCAAGTTGCGTTTTAATGAAGAGTGTCGGGGTAAGACCTTTTATCCTTTTACTGTAATATTTCCTCCCTGGTTTGATATGTTCTATTTTGGTTTAAAGGATATGTCTCGGGATATGTTCTTGTTGACTCTTCTACTTCTCATTTACACTTTTGTTAGTATATCTGAGTTAAGGTGTGGGGGTTAAGGGTATACTGTAGACAGAAAAAGTGTTGAAAAATACTGAATAAGTTTTCTCAAAATTACAAAAAGTGGACATAATTGGAAAAATCGGTTTTGTATTTTTCGAAATTATATACTAGTAGCTCGAGAGCAGCGATGCATGCGATTATTATAAATTTTCTCTTCTCTTTTAACTAAATAAAAAAGTAAAAATTGCCATTTTTTAGCCCCATTTTTCTATTAATAGGAGAATGATTTTATAAATAATCTTATCGCTGCCCTGTAGAGGATGGTTTTCTGAACCAATTTATATTAAAAAAAAACTGAATTGTTTTATTAGTTATTGCACATTAAAGGAAAAGAAAATTGAAATTTGTTTCACCGTCAGATGTCGCTGGTAGTGGTACATTGCATTTTTAGGAACAAGCATCTCCCTTTCCCCTCGGCTCTTGTTGTTGACCCAACCCACAGCATGAGATGGGCTTTTGTCGGAAAAGGCAATCTTAGTTAAACTAATCCCTTAACGGATTTTTTCGTCTTTCCACTGTCATATACTAGTTCAGTTATATAATCTTTCCAAAGTTTTAAACATGACCAGAGATTTTTATAATAATAATCAATATACCTTCTTATTTTATGCAAAATCGGGTAACTTAATTTCATTATTTTTATAAAAAATATTATTATAACTATTATGTTGTTTATCTTTTAGGACGGCATCCATTTCCATACATGAAGTACTTTTCAAATTTGTAAAAAAATATATTATGTTCCATTTGAAATTTCAAAGTTGGTATTAATTACTAATAAACCGGAATTGGTATCATGAATGTATATCCGTCATTAAGTAGCTTACTTGTTGCTGTATAAATCATGTTATATGAAAGAAATTACTAACTTAATAAATAAGCGACATATTTGCTGGATCCACTAAAATATAACACCCTGTATATACAAATACACTTTAAATAGATTTTGCCTAGTGGCAATATATCCAGGATAGCTAGATTCAATCTTCTATACAAAATTTGTTCTATGTTTAGACATTTTTTTTTCACTTAGTTAATAACTCATTTTCCGTTTTAGGAAACTTATGGATTATGAAATGTGAACCATAATTACAAAAAGAAAACAAACAAAGTATACAAAGGCTTCCAATTAGTATTGATACTAGAATCCAACCGGTGAGGTGTAAGAGTTGTACGAGTCATCGTGTGAGGTATGATTAAGTTTTTCTATCTTTTAACAGATTTTATGGAAAAAAATTCTTCTGCCGGTGCTCATGAATTTGAAAAATGGAGACAAAAGATCTTTTTAAATATACAGGTGTTATTTAAGTAAGTGTACAATGCTTAACCGATGGTAAAACTAACTCCATAGATATTAATCTGGCAATAATTTTTGTTTTACATGTTTGCTACAAGAATTGGAGCCCCTTAAAACTGACCAATTACGTCAAAGTTAATTTTTTTAAAAAAAAAGTCAATGTGTTCTCCGGAAAAAATGTCACACCTGTCACAATTGACATATAAGATCATTTCAGACTTTCATAATGAAAAACTATATGTTTATCAACACTGTTGCATGTGATTATAATTGGCATTTTAATATAAATTTTACATCTATGCAAAAAACGTTTCACGTCAGTTTTCATAATCAATATTTTTTCCAGGTAACACATTGATTCTTACTTTTTTATAAAATTTTGAACTATGACATATTTGGTCAGTTTTAAGGAGCTCCAGTTCTTACAGAAAGCATGTAAATAAAAAAATATTGCCAGATTTACTATCTGTGGGGTTAGTTGTACCATCGGTTAGCGTTGTCACCCCGTATTGCAGTATTCCAGAGAACTAATCTAAATCGATGTTTTTATTGGGACGCGAAATTTTCAAAGGGGGGCACAAAAAGATATTAATTATTTCGGGATCAAAAACTACCGGAGAAGAGGTTTAGTGGCGCGTATATAAGTCTGAAGGGGTTCGCGAGAATAAAAAGTTTGAGAAACACTGCTTTAACCCGCAATCACCCGACTGTTGGATTTTATCTAACATTACATATTTTTTTTTCAATAAAAAGCTCAAATTAATAAAACGAATATGGCTATTTAATTAATTAAATTGAACACATATACAACAAACAAATTATTGATTTATTTAATCTTCAAAAGTATTTTCTCTTGCTGTACATTCCGTGTATGCAATTATGTTATTTGTATCTACTTTTCCTTATGGGACAATATGCACATCTTGGGTTTGATGGTATCTGTTTAACAATATTCATATAAAAAAAATCCATTTTTAAAAAAAATATAAATTAAAACAATATATTGCATAAAAAATATAATAATTCTATTTATTATAACTATAAGTACACAAATATTTAAAAATTTATCTATCTTTTCTTGGTTACCCGTCTGTTAGATTTCATCTAACATAGCGGACATAACGAGTTGTAAAATCCCCTCTTTTAATGTGAAAGTTTCTCCTCCAAACACAAGGTCATTACTACGTTGTGAATATGTTTCTCGAGACATATCTCAAAGTATAATTTCAAAACTCAAAAAATAAAAATAAAATATGAGAAAAAAGATTAAAATGTTAGATTTTATGTAACGGGTCGGGTGATCGCGGATTAAGTGAAATAATAATTTTGATTGACTTCAAAAACATCTTTTCAGTAAGTTTCCCTATATTTTTTTGCAAACATTTATTTGAGTGAGTGAAGGAGAACTGCTCTTTTACACTATTACATTTCTAAATACTACATTAGTTTATTAAACATTCTTTATTCCAGATATAGTGGGGCCTTCAAGTTATTATTATATTTCTATCCTTAAGAGATTTGACATCTGCATAAGAATGGATATTGCAGTAAAAATTTGAAGAAAAGAATTGTAAGTGCCATTCTTTAATATTCTGAATAATTATTTAATATGATGAATGAAAAAGATTCACCGTTGAATATAAACATGTAAATAAACAAAATCTGAAGTATGTTTCTGATGAAAATAAAATAAATGAAACAATATTGTTATTAATTCAACATTGTTGCAGATTAGTCCGAAAGCCAATACAAAATCGGTAGGAAACATTATGAAATACTAATGCAAAATGATATTGTAATGATAATCTTGAAATAATTGCAGAAAAAGAATATGTACGTATAAAGTTATTCTTTTTTTTTATTAAAAATTTTGCCGAATAATTATTTATAACGGTGAATAAAAATAGATTCACCGTTGAATATAAACATGTAAATAAACTAAATCTGATGTATATTTCTGATGAAATGAAGAAATTATACATATGGTAGAAAATTGTTACTATTTCGTTGTTTCGGATTAGCCGGGATGAATATATAAAATCATACTTAGAAGTAATTATGCAAAATAATATCGTAATTACAATCTTGAATGGAAGAAAAAAATTATATATTTCTTTTGTAATTATTCCCGAAAATTTATTTATAATGAATTAAACAGATTCAAAGTTGAATATAAACATGAAAATAAACAAAATTCGATTTATATTTCTGATGAAAAGGAAATACGAAAGACTTTTGATAATAATTCGTCATTGTTACAGATTAGTCTGAAGGACAATATAAAATCTGTAGGATATAAAAAATAAAACGATATTGTAATATGTAAGTGTTTTTTATTTATTACGAGTAAGTTATTCTTTCTTTTCCTAAAAATTGCTGCAGTTTAAGTCGACTTTTTAATTATTATTAAAAATGTGTCAACAAAAACTGCAGAGAAAAAAAATCACTTTACTGGAATACTTATATTAGTTAATGAGTCATGTTTGTGTATAAAGTGATATAGTTAACAATTTTTTTACTTCACTTCTTTTTGTCATTTATATCAAAGAATATTGTAATAAGTATTGTTTTGATATCGTCGTAACATCATAAATAGTTTGGTACTGCAATTGTATATAATCCATTTAACAAAATATATATTCGAATTAATAAATATTTTCGCAAATTAATTTACTATGCATGTCAGAAAGCATAGAAACTCAAAGGTTATCGCTTGGATGAAGCACTCCTATTCTAGAACAAATTGGTTTGAATAAAATACCTATCTACATTACGTAAATAACATAAATTCAACAGGATTAAAATGTAAGTTTTGAGTATGTTTATTTTTTTCTGCAGCAATTGGAGCTTTTATAAGTGTTGCAACCCTACAAACAGTAATTCCAGATTAATACAGAAATTGCCTGCCGATATCGACACTGCTTTAATACTGTTTTTTTATGATTGGGTAGCATGTATGAAAAATAGTTGAAGTATAAAAGGAAAGTGATCGCAGTATGAATAAGATCGCATGAGGAATGAACTGGTGTATAATATGAAGAATACGTGAAAGCGAGGGACTGACGAATGAAGTGAGTTTAGAAGGAATGTTGAAGGATGCTTGAGTTTGAATGAGATGTTTGCCAGATGTATATATGTATATATGTATATATGTATATATGTATATATGTATATATGTATATATGTATATATGTATATATGTATATATGTATATATGTATATATGTATATATGTATATATGTATATATGTATATATGTATATATGTATATATGTATATATGTATATATGTATATATGTATATATGTATATATGTATATATGTATATATGTATATATGTATATATGTATATATGTATATATGTATATATGTATATATGTATATATGTATATATGTATATATGTATATATGTATATATGTATATATGTATATATGTATATATGTATATATGTATATATGTATATATGTATATATGTATATATGTATATATGTATATATGTATATATGTATATATGTATATATGTATATATGTATATATGTATATATGTATATATGTATATATGTATATATGTATATATGTATATATGTATATATGTATATATGTATATATGTATATATGTATATATGTATATATGTATATATGTATATATGTATATATGTATATATGTATATATGTATATATGTATATATGTATATATGTATATATGTATATATGTATATATGTATATATGTATATATGTATATATGTATATATGTATATATGTATATATGTATATATGTATATATGTATATATGTATATATGTATATATGTATATATGTATATATGTATATATGTATATATGTATATATGTATATATGTATATATGTATATATGTATATATGTATATATGTATATATGTATATATGTATATATGTATATATGTATATATGTATATATGTATATATGTATATATGTATATATGTATATATGTATATATGTATATATGTATATATGTATATATGTATATATGTATATATGTATATATGTATATATGTATATATGTATATATGTATATATGTATATATGTATATATGTATATATGTATATATGTATATATGTATATATGTATATATGTATATATGTATATATGTATATATGTATATATGTATATATGTATATATGTATATATGTATATATGTATATATGTATATATGTATATATGTATATATGTATATATGTATATATGTATATATGTATATATGTATATATGTATATATGTATATATGTATATATGTATATATGTATATATGTATATATGTATATATGTATATATGTATATATGTATATATGTATATATGTATATATGTATATATGTATATATGTATATATGTATATATGTATATATGTATATATGTATATATGTATATATGTATATATGTATATATGTATATATGTATATATGTATATATGTATATATGTATATATGTATATATGTATATATGTATATATGTATATATGTATATATGTATATATGTATATATGTATATATGTATATATGTATATATGTATATATGTATATATGTATATATGTATATATGTATATATGTATATATGTATATATGTATATATGTATATATGTATATATGTATATATGTATATATGTATATATGTATATATGTATATATGTATATATGTATATATGTATATATGTATATATGTATATATGTATATATGTATATATGTATATATGTATATATGTATATATGTATATATGTATATATGTATATATGTATATATGTATATATGTATATATGTATATATGTATATATGTATATATGTATATATGTATATATGTATATATGTATATATGTATATATGTATATATGTATATATGTATATATGTATATATGTATATATGTATATATGTATATATGTATATATGTATATATGTATATATGTATATATGTATATATGTATATATGTATATATGTATATATGTATATATGTATATATGTATATATGTATATATGTATATATGTATATATGTATATATGTATATATGTATATATGTATATATGTATATATGTATATATGTATATATGTATATATGTATATATGTATATATGTATATATGTATATATGTATATATGTATATATGTATATATGTATATATGTATATATGTATATATGTATATATGTATATATGTATATATGTATATATGTATATATGTATATATGTATATATGTATATATGTATATATGTATATATGTATATATGTATATATGTATATATGTATATATGTATATATGTATATATGTATATATGTATATATGTATATATGTATATATGTATATATGTATATATGTATATATGTATATATGTATATATGTATATATGTATATATGTATATATGTATATATGTATATATGTATATATGTATATATGTATATATGTATATATGTATATATGTATATATGTATATATGTATATATGTATATATGTATATATGTATATATGTATATATGTATATATGTATATATGTATATATGTATATATGTATATATGTATATATGTATATATGTATATATGTATATATGTATATATGTATATATGTATATATGTATATATGTATATATGTATATATGTATATATGTATATATGTATATATGTATATATGTATATATGTATATATGTATATATGTATATATGTATATATGTATATATGTATATATGTATATATGTATATATGTATATATGTATATATGTATATATGTATATATGTATATATGTATATATGTATATATGTATATATGTATATATGTATATATGTATATATGTATATATGTATATATGTATATATGTATATATGTATATATGTATATATGTATATATGTATATATGTATATATGTATATATGTATATATGTATATATGTATATATGTATATATGTATATATGTATATATGTATATATGTATATATGTATATATGTATATATGTATATATGTATATATGTATATATGTATATATGTATATATGTATATATGTATATATGTATATATGTATATATGTATATATGTATATATGTATATATGTATATATGTATATATGTATATATGTATATATGTATATATGTATATATGTATATATGTATATATGTATATATGTATATATGTATATATGTATATATGTATATATGTATATATGTATATATGTATATATGTATATATGTATATATGTATATATGTATATATGTATATATGTATATATGTATATATGTATATATGTATATATGTATATATGTATATATGTATATATGTATATATGTATATATGTATATATGTATATATGTATATATGTATATATGTATATATGTATATATGTATATATGTATATATGTATACAGGGTGTCCCTTAACTTCGAGCAAAAACTTTAAGGGCATATAGTACTGCCCAAAATGAATAAAAAAGCTTCATCAACATAGGAATGATCTTCAACTGTTTCCGAGAAAAGCGAAAAATCTAAGAAAAACTGACAAAGATAACGATCGAATAAAATTTTGTCTATGTCAGTAAAAATACTATAAAAAACAATAAAATTTTATATGAAACATTTTTCTCAATTTCTTATAGTTACGTAGTTATATGAAAATTAAATATTGACCAAGGTTGCCACAACATTTCACTTTTGATTTTTATAAAATAACAAAAGGCCATCTAAGATTACCTCTCAAAGGTAAACAAAAAGTCTCAATTAATCAAAATCGTAATTCTTATAGTTTTTGAGATAGCAAAGGTAAATCTTGTAAAAACTCATTTTTCACTGCGTTATATCTGGGAAACTATTAAAGATCGGACACATTTTGACTAAGCTTTTTTTACTCATTTTGATCAGTATTATATGCCCTTAAAGTTTGTGCACCAAGTTAAGGGACACCCTGTATATGTATATATGTATATATGTATATATGTATATATGTATATATGTATATATGTATATATGTATATATGTATATATGTATATATGTATATATGTATATATGTATATATGTATATATGTATATATGTATATATGTATATATGTATATATGTATATATGTATATATGTATATATGTATATATGTATATATGTATATATGTATATATGTATATATGTATATATGTATATATGTATATATGTATATATGTATATATGTATATATGTATATATGTATATATGTATATATGTATATATGTATATATGTATATATGTATATATGTATATATGTATATATGTATATATGTATATATGTATATATGTATATATGTATATATGTATATATGTATATATGTATATATGTATATATGTATATATGTATATATGTATATATGTATATATGTATATATGTATATATGTATATATGTATATATGTATATATGTATATATGTATATATGTATATATGTATATATGTATATATGTATATATGTATATATGTATATATGTATATATGTATATATGTATATATGTATATATGTATATATGTATATATGTATATATGTATATATGTATATATGTATATATGTATATATGTATATATGTATATATGTATATATGTATATATGTATATATGTATATATGTATATATGTATATATGTATATATGTATATATGTATATATGTATATATGTATATATGTATATATGTATATATGTATATATGTATATATGTATATATGTATATATGTATATATGTATATATGTATATATGTATATATGTATATATGTATATATGTATATATGTATATATGTATATATGTATATATGTATATATGTATATATGTATATATGTATATATGTATATATGTATATATGTATATATGTATATATGTATATATGTATATATGTATATATGTATATATGTATATATGTATATATGTATATATGTATATATGTATATATGTATATATGTATATATGTATATATGTATATATGTATATATGTATATATGTATATATGTATATATGTATATATGTATATATGTATATATGTATATATGTATATATGTATATATGTATATATGTATATATGTATATATGTATATATGTATATATGTATATATGTATATATGTATATATGTATATATGTATATATGTATATATGTATATATGTATATATGTATATATGTATATATGTATATATGTATATATGTATATATGTATATATGTATATATGTATATATGTATATATGTATATATGTATATATGTATATATGTATATATGTATATATGTATATATGTATATATGTATATATGTATATATGTATATATGTATACAGGGTGTCCCTTAACTTCGAGCAAAAACTTTAAGGGCATATAGTACTGCCCAAAATGAATAAAAAAGCTTCATCAACATAGGAATGATCTTCAACTGTTTCCGAGAAAAGCGAAAAATCTAAGAAAAACTGACAAAGATAACGATCGAATAAAATTTTGTCTATGTCAGTAAAAATACTATAAAAAACAATAAAATTTTATATGAAACATTTTTCTCAATTTCTTATAGTTACGTAGTTATATGAAAATTAAATATTGACCAAGGTTGCCACAACATTTCACTTTTGATTTTTATAAAATAACAAAAGGCCATCTAAGATTACCTCTCAAAGGTAAACAAAAAGTCTCAATTAATCAAAATCGTAATTCTTATAGTTTTTGAGATAGCAAAGGTAAATCTTGTAAAAACTCATTTTTCACTGCGTTATATCTGGGAAACTATTAAAGATCGGACACATTTTGACTAAGCTTTTTTTACTCATTTTGATCAGTATTATATGCCCTTAAAGTTTGTGCACCAAGTTAAGGGACACCCTGTATATGTATATATGTATATATGTATATATGTATATATGTATATATGTATATATGTATATATGTATATATGTATATATGTATATATGTATATATGTATATATGTATATATGTATATATGTATATATGTATATATGTATATATGTATATATGTATATATGTATATATGTATATATGTATATATGTATATATGTATATATGTATATATGTATATATGTATATATGTATATATGTATATATGTATATATGTATATATGTATATATGTATATATGTATATATGTATATATGTATATATGTATATATGTATATATGTATATATGTATATATGTATATATGTATATATGTATATATGTATATATGTATATATGTATATATGTATATATGTATATATGTATATATGTATATATGTATATATGTATATATGTATATATGTATATATGTATATATGTATATATGTATATATGTATATATGTATATATGTATATATGTATATATGTATATATGTATATATGTATATATGTATATATGTATATATGTATATATGTATATATGTATATATGTATATATGTATATATGTATATATGTATATATGTATATATGTATATATGTATATATGTATATATGTATATATGTATATATGTATATATGTATATATGTATATATGTATATATGTATATATGTATATATGTATATATGTATATATGTATATATGTATATATGTATATATGTATATATGTATATATGTATATATGTATATATGTATATATGTATATATGTATATATGTATATATGTATATATGTATATATGTATATATGTATATATGTATATATGTATATATGTATATATTTACATCTTACTATCATCCGAGCGTCTTTCCGAAAACCGGTTGTCGAGCGTCCGATTATTTTAAATGTTATATAAAGTATTTTAATAGATGTTCGTACAAGTATATTCCAGAATTAAGTTATAATAATTGATATTTTTATTACTAATTGCTTTTAATAAAATAAATTTAAATTTAATCATCATTGAAGCGTCCTTCTACATAGGTATCATTAGAGCGTCCGAAATATACAAATATATTTCATTTTGTCGCTTATACAGCGTCCGCTATATACATCTCTATATAATTAATAGATATTAAAGCGTCCAGCAATGTTGCCACAGATACTTCACGTACTTATGATTTCACTTCATTATTTGGTCTCGAATCAGGGCTACCTTGATTTATTCGTGCTGCTAAAGGTATTACGATTAAATAATTACCGTTTACCAATTATCAAAATTAACATAAATGATTCTACAGGGTGCTTCCGAAGTAGCCCAATTTAAAATATTAATTTAGAACCTCAAAACAAAATACGTCCAAAAGCTTTGTTTAAATGATACGGACTTTTTACACAGGATTAATGAAGACATTGTTTATTTTTAAGTTTAAAAAATTGATTTCTGTTTTTATTTATAAATACTCCAATCAAGAAACAAGAAAATTAAAGGAAAATTTTCTTGTTTTGAGGTCCTAAACTCTTATTTTCAGTTCGGGAGCATCCTGATTAATAAAATGGTCGGTAATCTTATGCTCAACAAATTCAAATCATCATAGTTTAGGTTCTCAATAGTTTTTAAATCATATAAGCTATTAAGAGAAAAACTATTAGCAATAATTATTTTAATTAATCAAGGTTTTTCATATCTCCTCGGTAATGAGAAATTTGAATCATTTTAAAAAAAATATTTGAGATTGGTTTACAGTTTACAGGAATACATTTATATAAAAAGGTTTATAAGAATAAATTGAGTACCAATTTCAAAACGATTTTAATCTAAAATTAGTTACCAAGGAATAAAACTAAGATATTTTATATGTAAAAATAACGAATAACTATATACATCAAATTGTAAATGGACAACAAATTTCTAACACGTCCCGCATATCTTCATTTAAAAATTACTGCATTTTCACATAAAATTTGTAACAATTGAACTCCTGTCAAACTTTGCTTGGAAAAAAAGATTCTTCAAAATCAATAATTTTTTAATATCTCAGTTAATTTTCATGTTAATGTACATATGTTTTATACCATTTGAAACAGAAAAAAAATCTCTATTCAATAGTAATAAAGACAACTTTGAGCTCTGCATGAAAATTGAAAGTTAGTATAAATTTCTTGAAAACGGTACGAGCTATGAAAATTTTGAAGACGGTTGTGAATTCTTCATAAAAAAGTGCAAATTAGAAACTTGTATAAATTCGCACAAAAAAGTTATAAGCCAAAAACGAAATTGGCAAAATTTACATTTTCGCTTCTATCTAGGTACCTGTGCATTTTAATGGAAAAACAAAAACACATCTAAGATGGTTATGAGGCAACTTTTCCCTAATTTAACCGACTTCGTATCTCTTACGGTTCTCGAGATCCCAATGGTGTGTATCGAAAAAAGGACATCCTGTATATTTATTAAAATAAATTGTTAATATTGTACGTTGAATACTAATAATCAGAAGGACTTATTGGTTGATAATCGAGATCTTTCACGGTATCATCCTGATCATTATGCATAAAGTCAACGTCCTAAAATAAACGTTATAGGTTTTTACAATGGTTTTATTGGGTATAGTTCTGTAATATTGTAAGTCGAATACTAACATCAAACGGACTTGGTTGATAACTGGGATCTTTCATGGAATCATTTTAATTATTCTGTTCAACGTTCTAAAATAAACATTATAGATTTTTACAATGTTTTAATTGGGTATAGTTCTGTAATATTATAAATTGTATACTAACATCTGGGGGACTTGGCTGATAATCGAAATCTTTCACGGAATCATCCTGATTATTTTGATTAAAGTCAATGTACTTAAATAAACATAAGTTTTTACAATGTTTGTATTGGGTACTAGTTCTGTAATATTTTTATTAAATCAACATCTCGAAACCAGTATGTTGCCTTCTTCAGAATAAAAAAAATAAGTAAAAATTCTGAAGAAGGCGACACTGATGTAGAAAATAAATATTACAGAACTTTATCAAATAAAGCGTTTTTATTGTAAAAACGAGTTCTGAAAGTTTCTTCCATTATTATCAGTTTTTATTCAGACATAATTATAATTAGTAATAGGAAATAATCTTAAGCCAGAAAAAAGTAATAATATGGAGAGTATTTATTGGATAAGTTTTTTACAAAGGTATGTTTACTTAAGACGATGTAAATTACATTTACGTTTAATGACCATTTTTAAATTTGAATGTTATACTATGGAATTAACTGAAAATGTAGAATTTAATACTGTAGACAAGGGTTTAGATTTCATATTTTATTTGTTATACACGTAATGTATAATATGTTCCTAAAAATAGTGAAATATATCAGAAATGAACTAGTACCTATTTTGCCGATTTTTAATCAAATATGATTAATTGTAAAAATGAAAAATATACATGTTCGAAAGGGTGTTCGATTTAAATCAAGGTGGATAAAACCTCTAGTTTAAACCGGCCTAGATTTTATCTAATTTCGACCAGTGTTTTTTGTTGAATGACCA
Source organism: Harpalus rufipes (assembly GCA_951394225.1). Taxonomy (NCBI): domain Eukaryota; kingdom Metazoa; phylum Arthropoda; class Insecta; order Coleoptera; family Carabidae; genus Harpalus; species Harpalus rufipes. Next base: position 44,304,491 of record OX596278.1, on the reverse strand, counting down.
GTTATTTGATAATAAGTTCTTCCCTATTAATTTTAGAATAAAATTGTAAATACTAAAGATGCATAGAATTAAAAAGCATATCCAATGAGCACAATTTTATTGTTACAATACGTTCCTGTCACAAAATAGTGGTAAATTAAAATATTCATATTCAACCTGTTAACAGAGTACCAAGAGAAATTAAACAATCAGACAGACCCAAATAAATATTAATATTAATTATGGGGTGTAACTTAAAATAAAAATTTATTTGCACTAATAAAGAACTTTTTAATTTGTAGTAAGTTCATTTATTATTTTTAATAATAATAAAATCAATGTAAGAATTAAAGTACAAATTGGTCCAACTCGAACTATACAAAATAATGCAGTTATTTGCTTAATAATTTATAATGGCATCTTGAAAACAGCTTGAAGATGGAAATTTCAATTTACGTCTAGTTCGTGACAGGATTATTTTATATCAATAAATTTAGGATCATTGCTTGCACTTTTAAATTCTAAACATCTACAATTAGTAAGGATAAACTTATCATCAAAATTTTACCGTTGTATTTCCCATCAAACAAAAAATTGTAGAAACCCGGAACACAGATACACATAAGTGTAATGTTTACCTATGTAGAGTTTGAAACAATAATAAGAATTTATAAATAATTTTATTCAATTTTAACGTTTTAAACCGTCAGTATTAACTCCATGGCAACAATTATAAGTAACTGTTATACTGTATAAATGCAGTTAAAATTACATCAGGTACGAAATATCAAATATTCGTATAACTTAAAACATGTTGCCAAATGTACGGACGCCCGTTAATCGAAAAACTGTATGAAATATATCTTTTCGTAGATATACGCCGTTCAACACTAGCGACAATAGTGGGAAACGGCAGAACTGCAATATACGGTTTATGATTGAAATTATCCAAATATGTTACAATAAAGCGCCCAGGACAATTTTTGCCAAACACTAACAGATGGCATAAGACGTTGAAAAATGACCATTTTAACAGAGATACATTAGAGCGTCCGTATACGGACGCTTCATTGAAGGTGGACGCTTCAATGATGGTAAAAGATCAATTGACGGACGCTTTAATGTCTGGTAGATGTATATATATATGTATATATGTATATATGTATATATGTATATATGTATATATGTATATATGTATATATGTATATATGTATATATGTATATATGTATATATGTATATATGTATATATGTATATATGTATATATGTATATATGTATATATGTATATATGTATATATGTATATATGTATATATGTATATATGTATATATGTATATATGTATATATGTATATATGTATATATGTATATATGTATATATGTATATATGTATATATGTATATATGTATATATGTATATATGTATATATGTATATATGTATATATGTATATATGTATATATGTATATATGTATATATGTATATATGTATATATGTATATATGTATATATGTATATATGTATATATGTATATATGTATATATGTATATATGTATATATGTATATATGTATATATGTATATATGTATATATGTATATATGTATATATGTATATATGTATATATGTATATATGTATATATGTATATATGTATATATGTATATATGTATATATGTATATATGTATATATGTATATATGTATATATGTATATATGTATATATGTATATATGTATATATGTATATATGTATATATGTATATATGTATATATGTATATATGTATATATGTATATATGTATATATGTATATATGTATATATGTATATATGTATATATGTATATATGTATATATGTATATATGTATATATGTATATATGTATATATGTATATATGTATATATGTATATATGTATATATGTATATATGTATATATGTATATATGTATATATGTATATATGTATATATGTATATATGTATATATGTATATATGTATATATGTATATATGTATATATGTATATATGTATATATGTATATATGTATATATGTATATATGTATATATGTATATATGTATATATGTATATATGTATATATGTATATATGTATATATGTATATATGTATATATGTATATATGTATATATGTATATATGTATATATGTATATATGTATATATGTATATATGTATATATGTATATATGTATATATGTATATATGTATATATGTATATATGTATATATGTATATATGTATATATGTATATATGTATATATGTATATATGTATATATGTATATATGTATATATGTATATATGTATATATGTATATATGTATATATGTATATATGTATATATGTATATATGTATATATGTATATATGTATATATGTATATATGTATATATGTATATATGTATATATGTATATATGTATATATGTATATATGTATATATGTATATATGTATATATGTATATATGTATATATGTATATATGTATATATGTATATATGTATATATGTATATATGTATATATGTATATATGTATATATGTATATATGTATATATGTATATATGTATATATGTATATATGTATATATGTATATATGTATATATGTATATATGTATATATGTATATATGTATATATGTATATATGTATATATGTATATATGTATATATGTATATATGTATATATGTATATATGTATATATGTATATATGTATATATGTATATATGTATATATGTATATATGTATATATGTATATATGTATATATGTATATATGTATATATGTATATATGTATATATGTATATATGTATATATGTATATATGTATATATGTATATATGTATATATGTATATATGTATATATGTATATATGTATATATGTATATATGTATATATGTATATATGTATATATGTATATATGTATATATGTATATATGTATATATGTATATATGTATATATGTATATATGTATATATGTATATATGTATATATGTATATATGTATATATGTATATATGTATATATGTATATATGTATATATGTATATATGTATATATGTATATATGTATATATGTATATATGTATATATGTATATATGTATATATGTATATATGTATATATGTATATATGTATATATGTATATATGTATATATTCGTAATTAATTCATAAATAAAAAATAAATAATGAAAAGTTTAGCTTGATGGAGACTCGAACCCCAACCTGTAAAAAATCTTGTATACCACAGGCAGACACGCTAACCACTCAGCCACAATGACAATTGCAAATATATTTTATTACATAATAAAATATTGAAACAATTATTTATTGACAGTTATTTATAAATTTCTTTTATATACAACCGGTAAATAATGTTAACTTTATTCTTATCAAAATCATTACTTAATGTGCTTCATTATTTACCGAGGGAAATAAAAATGACAAGTACTCCCTAGGGACATAAAGTGATTCAAGGTCATTGACAGTGCTACGGTGCTACCTAGGAAGAATTTTATTTTCTTAATATTCAATTATTAACTCATGTTTATTAACAAATGTGTCGAATATTATCAATTATATTTATTTTAGAGAAAAATATAATGATTGGAGCCTTTTTGTTTTCATATTTTTTTGATAGATAGCGTATTCTTCTTTCGTTCTTTCATTTGTTTAGTTTGGTTTGAAGTTTGACCTAACTTAAAATACTATCATATTGGTATATATTTGGTAGTAGATTAAATATTGAGAATGAGAGACGAAGAAAATGAATTGTGTATACCTCCAGATGTAGCGGAAGCAGCACAGAATGTAGTGTTAAATTTGCTGCCCGTAAATCGAGAAAATTAGATGAAAAAGCTTATGAGGAATTCAGTGCTTGGTGTAAGGAGAAATGTGTAACCAATTACAGTGAAAATGTTCTGCTTGTTTATTTTGATGAAAAAAGCAAACGTCTGAAGTAAAAAATTAAAAAATAAATAGTTTTTTTTTTCGTTTATAGGAATGTGCTTCATTCTTACTAGTTTTACATGCTGTTATTGATAGTCTCTTTTGTTAAAAAACGATTTTTCCGTTTGTATATAAAATGTTGTATATAACACGGGAGTAAAGTGTCATTATTTGCCTCAAGCGATTGCATCCCTCGGGCTACGCCCTCAGGATTCAAACTTCGCTCTCGACAAATAATGACGAACTTTACTCCCTTGATATATAAACTACTATTATGCACTGATAATGCAGTAATTAGTATTAAATAACGTACAGGAGGTAATGTACTATTATCATGTTCAATTGCAAGGCTTAATTTTCTTCCGGACACTTTTTATTTACAAAAAACTGTTTTCCCATGTTAAACGCCTATGTCAAGGATTTCTTGGGACACCCGGTATATATATATATATATATATATATATATATATATATATATATATATATATATTGCACTAATTTAATTTATATGAAGCATGAACATTATTCTGAAGGTTAACACGGTTACAATGAGAAATGAGTTTCATTTTTTTAAACTATTACTTTTCAAAATAATACCTATGTTGAATTATTGCACATTAGTTTTTATTTTAGATGTAGTGACGAAGAAAAGTTAATTTAAATAATTAGGAATTTAAATCTCTATTTATAAAAGATCCAACGTCTGCATAGGAATTGATAATGCAGTCACAACGAATGATTTGAAAAAAAAAAGAATGTGCCTTTTATTGCCGAATAATTATTTCTAATGATAAATAAAACAGATTCACAATTGAATGTAAACATGTAAATAAACAAAACCTGATTTTATATTTCCAATGAAAAGTAAAAAATATATGATAGAATATTGTTAATTCATCATATTTTTAGATTAATCGGAATGGAAATACAAACTCTGTAGCAAATAATTGAAAATACTGATGACAAAATGTAATTACAATCTTGAATGGTTTGAAGAAAATATGAATGTACGTTTCTTTCTTTATAATTGCCCAAACATTATTCATAATGATGATTTAAACAGAATCGCTTTGAATACAAATATCAAAATAAACAAAATTTGATGTATATGTCTGATGAAAAGGAAATATATTGTTATTAGATCGTTACTGTTTCAGATTAGTTCCAAAGACAATACAAATTCTTTAGGATATACCAAGAAATACTGATGCGAAATGATATTGTAATGACAATCTTAATATATTTGCAAAATATTAATTACGAATTGTAATAGATTTTTATAATATTCACTCGATCATTAGCGTTTAAGAAATTCATTTTGACTGTATTGCTTTTGTATTAAAACAAATATTTAAACAAATATAAGATTTGTAGGTTTTATAGCCATGAGCACGTCTATCGCGAGTTGAAAATGGTCCAGCGAAATCAACACCGCAAAAATAAAATGGAGGCGATGGTGTCACACGGTCTTGAGGTAGGTTTCCCATTTCTTGATTATATATTCGTGGTCTAACCTTATAACAATTTAAACATTTATGTATAATGTTCCGAATAAGACTTTTGCCCTTTACAGGCCAATAATTTTGACGAATTATGTTTAATAAGCTTTGTTGACCACAATGCAAATTGTCAACGTGATATTGAGATATTCTAAGTTTTGTTAAAATGTGATTTGCAGGCAAAATAATTTGATGTTTTTGGTCGAAATCTAATTTTGAATTATTCATTCTACCTCCAACTCTGAGTATGTGTCTAAAAATGGAGCTAGTGATAGAATGTTTGAATCAGATGGTACTTCCTTACCTTGTTCTAAATGTTTAATATCTGTTTGATAAACTTCAATCTGACTTAATTTTATTAATGTATTAAGAGCGCCAGATCGCTCTCTAACTAACAAACTTCCGGAAGTTGGTTTAAAATTTTTAATTTTCTTGTAACAATTGTTTATAAACCTTTTACAATATGCAACTACATTAACTAATTTATGTAATTTAGAAAATTTAGAAAAAAATGTTATTATCGATAACAACTGTTTTTAAAACTATCGATGTTTGTTTTTCTTCCCGTACGGTAACGACGTTTATTTCTGTTTGTACATAATTTGTTTCCTTTGATAATCACGTGGGTCCAAACCACCACAGAGTGGATTTTTTTTATCTTTTCTGCACTTGTTCCACGAGAAATGAGGTCTGCGGGATTTTCTTTTGTATTAACATAATACCAAGAATTGACGTCTGTTAATCTCTGTATTTCTGCAACTCTGTTAGCCACGAAAGTTTTCCAACGCCCTGGGGGAGCGGCTATCCAAGCGAGAGCTATTTTCGAATCTAACCAATAACATTTTTTAGCAAATTCTAATTTCAAAATTTCACAAACACGATTTGTTAACTCGGCTAAAAGAGTTGCGGCACATAATTCTAGACGAGGTATTGACAATTTTTTTAAGGGAGCTACACGAGATCTCGCAGTTACCAAATTTATTTTACATGAATTGGCCTTAATCGATTTAATATAAATGCATGCACCATACGCACGTTCTGAGGCATCCGCAAAACCATGTAATTCCAAACGTTCATTATCCGAATCAATTATCTGACGTGGTATTTGAATCGAGTCAATAAATTCTAAATCCCTTTTGAATTCTAACCAATTTACACTAATTTCATGGGGTACTTCAGTATCCCAATCCAATTTCTGAGACCATAAAGTCTGTATCATTATTCTGGGTATTATTGTTATTGGAGAGATTAGCCCTAGAGGGTCGAAGATTTGCGCTGTTTCACTAAGAATTTTTCGTTTTGATATTTTGTTAGAATGTTCATTCTTAAACGAATATTGAAAATTATCATCAACTGGTTTATAAACTATTCCTAAAGTTTTAGTTTCATTTTTATTTATTGTTAAGTGAGTATTATTTGTGTCCTCTTCCAACATCGGAAAGTTCTCCGAATTACTAATCCACTTACGTAACTTGAATCCTGCTGATTCCAAAATTTTACAAATATTTGAGCAACGATTACTTAGTTCATTTAAATTATTTGACCCGGTCAATAAATCATCGACGTAGAATTCGTTTAGTATGGTTTGGGATTCTTCTGAAAATTTTTCCATATTTTCTATTGCAAGTTGTTGTAAAGATCTTATTGCTAAATAGGGGGCACTCGCTGTGCCATACGTAAGCGTCTTAAGCTTAAATGTTTGCAATTCGTCACTAAGATTTGATCTCCAAAATATTTTATGTAAGCAACGCTGATTTTCTGGAATTAAAATTTGCCGATACATCTTTCAATGTCTGCGGTAGCAACATATTTGTTTTCTAAAGTTAATCAAAATTGAGAATAAATCAGCTTGAGTAGTTGGTTCCACGAATTGAACATCATTTAATGAATAATTAGAATCTGTTTTAAACGACACATCGGAAACTACTCTTAATTTTGTGGTGACACTGGATTCTCGAATAACCGGGTGATGTGGTATATAGTATTCAACTTCCGACTCTGAAAGTGACACCTTCGACATGTGCCCTAATGCCTCATACTCTGTCATAAAGTCTGTATACATTTGTTTAAGCTGTGGATTTTTCTGCAATTTATTTTCCAGCATAAAAAATCGTTTCAAAGCACCTGATTTTGAATCGCCTAGCAAATGATAATTGTCTTTAAAGGAAATATTAACTTTAAATCTACCTGATATATCTCTAGTTGTTGTTTCCACGAATAGGTCTTCACAAAATTTTTCTTCCTTTGTAAGATTTGAATATTGATTAACTTTAAAGTCCTCTACCTGCCAAAAACGTTCAATTTTGACTCTAAACTTAAATATGAAAGCGAGGTGTCTGAATTAGTTTTGTAATTTACCTGACCTGAAATGACCCAACCAAATTTACTATTTTGTAATATTAATTTTGAACCACTTAAATTAATTTTATCATTCTCTAAAATTTCCCAAAATACTGGTGCACCTAGTAAAATTTCGACTGGTTTAGAAATATTAAAAGAATTATCTGCTAAATTAATATTTCTTGGTATATTAATGGAAGATTTTTCTAATGAAATTTGAGGCAAACGTTCTGTTATTTTATCTAATATCAAAAATGATAAATCTTTCGAATAAGTATTAAATTTTGACTTTATACATGCCGTAGTGCAATGTGTGATATTTGAATTAGTGTAATTCCACTAATTTTCAAATTCGATTGGTGTTTCTCTAATTGTAATTTATTGGCTAATTCATAACTAATAAAATTGGATTTAGACGCTAAATCCAAAAGTGCGCGAGCTGTACGCGATTCACCATTTTTATTACAAATAATTACTTCCACAGAAGGCAACAATGTTTGAATAGATAAACTATTTTCCAACGAACAATCAGCAACTACTGTATTAGTACAAACAGGTGTTTCGATTTCATCACCTTCAACATCAGATTTTTTGATTTTATTCATATGCAACAATGTGTTGTGCGATTCTGAACAATCTCTACAATTCGGTTCTTTGCATTTACTTAAATAATGACCCTTTTTTAAACAATTCACACAAAGATTTGATTCTTTTACGAATTTAAATCGATCATATACTGATTTTTTTAACAAAATGTTTACAAGAACAAAGATCATGATTAGTCATTTTGCACAATGGGCAATAAGGTTTTTTATCATTTGTTGACAGTGATACGAACGATTTCGAATGTAATTTAGGTTTCGAATTATGGTTATTTTGAAATTGCTTTGTTGATTCTGCTGAATCCGATTTTTCGACTAAAAACTCAATTAGTTTTGTGTATGTTGAAAGTTCATCCTTTGTATATTTATAATGAACATAATTAGCATTCTCGAACAAGACGAAAATCTAATTTAGAAATTATTATAGGAACCATCAATGCGTCCCATTTGTCGATATCAACCTTTAATGCTTTTAAGCTACGAGAATGTTGTTCTAACAAATTAATAAAAGATTGTAAATTGATACATTTTAAATTTAATATTTCATTAACGTGGCTATAAATAATTTTTCTAGTATTACTTAATCTTTCGCTGATAAATTTGATTGCAACATCGTAATTATCAGAAGTAGTTTCTAATGAATTTATAGTATTTAGAGCTTCACCCTTTAAAGCCGATCTTAGGTAATATAATTTTTCGACATTAGATAAACTTGTATTTTCGTGGATAAGAGCATTAAATGCGTCTTGAAACGGACACCATTTTGTAAATTCTTCCGAAAACGAAGGTAAATCTATTACAGGCAATTTAAATGCTTGTTTTTTAACAATATTACTTGTACCAGAATTTTCAATTTCCAAAATTTCATTACTTTTATTAAAGTTATCTGTAATTGACTGAAGAATTGAAATTGCATTAAAATATCTATTTTCTATTGCTGATCTAATTTTATATTCATTATCTACATTATCGGTGTCAGTTAATGATTCTATTTCATTCTGAAAATTGTCAAATTCATTAAATTTTGATTGTAATCTATCTAATCGTACTTTTACATTATTTATAAGAATTGAATTTTTATCACTATTTTCATTTTCATCTAAAAAAAATTCTAAATCTGTAAGATGTTTTTTAAAGCTTCCACGCTTACAGCGCAATTGTTCTAATGTGAAAGGTATGGTACTCCACACAAGTTAAATCTGAAGCAAATCATGCAAAATGAAGGGAATGGACTTACTACTTGTACGATTACGATTATCGTCTTCAAAGGCTGCATACAACACGGTGCTCTCGAACTCGATGATGTTGCGTTCCACGATGAATCAAATTGATGATGTAATCACGAAGTGCGAAGTATGTTTTTAAGTGTATGGTGTCTGCATCCGGCTCGAAGGACCAATATGAGTAATTTTGATTGACTTCAAAAACATCTTTTCAGTAAGTTTCCCTATATTTTTTTTGCAAACATTTATTTGAGTGAGTGAAGGAGAACTGCTCTTTTACACTATTACATTTCTAAATACTATATTAGTTTATTAAACATTATTCTTTATTCCAGATATAGTGGGGCCTAACAGTTATTATTATATTTCTATCCTTAAAAGATTTGACATCTGCATAAGAATGGATATTGCAGTAACAATTTGAAGAAAAGAATTGTAAGTGCCTTTCTTTAATATTACTGAATAATTATTTATTATGATGAATGATAAAGATTCACCGTTGAATATAAACATGTAAATAAACAAAATCTGAAGTATATTTCTGATGAAAAGAAAATATATGAAACAATATTGTTATTAATTCAACACTGTTGCAGATTAGTCCGAAAGCCAATACAAAATCTGTAGGAAAAATTATGAAATACTAATGCAAAATGATATTATAATGATAATCTTGAAATAATTGCAGAACAAAAATATGTACGTATAAAGTTATTCTTTTTTTTATTAAAAATTTTGCCGAATAATTATTTATAATGATGAATGAAAATAGATTCACCGTTGAATATAAACATGTAAATAAACTAAATCTGATGTATATTTCTGATGAGATGAAGAAATTATATATATATATGATAGAAAATTGTTACTAATTCGTTGTTTCAGATTAGCCGGGATGAATATATAAAATCATACTTAGAAGTAATTATGCAAAATATTATCGTGATTACAATCTTGAATGGAAGAAAAAATTATATATTTCTTTTGAAATTATTCCCGAAAAATTATTTATAATAATGAATTAAACAGATTCACCGGTGAATATAAACATGAAAATAAACAAAATTCGATTTATATTTTTGATGAAAAGGAAATACGAAAGACTTTTGATGATAATTCGTCATTGTTACAGATTAGTCTGAAGGACAATATAAAATCTGTAGGAGATACTATGAAACGATATTGTAATATGTAAGTGTTTTTTTTTATTTACTACGAGTAAGTTACTCTTTCTTTTCCTAAAAATTGCTGCAGTTTAAGTCGACTTTTTATTTATTATTAAAAATGTGTCAACAAAAACTGCAGAGAAATAAAATCACTTTACTGGAATACTTATATTAGTTAATGAGTCATGTTTGTGTATAAAGTGATACATTTAACAACTTTTTTACTTCAGTTCTTTTTGTCATTTATAACAAACAATATTGTAATAGGTATTGTTTTGATATCGTCGTAACATAATAAATAGTTTGGTACTGCAATTGTATATAATCCATTTAACAAAATATATATTTGAATTAATAAATATTTTCACAAATTAATTTACTACGCATTTCAGAAAGCATAGAAACTCAAAGGTTATCGCTTGGATGAAGCACTCCTATTCTAGAACAAATTGGTTTGAATAAAATACCTATCTACGTTACGTAAATAACATAAATTCAACAGGATTAAAATGTAAGTTTTGAGTATGTTTATTTTTTTCTGCAGCAATTTGAGCATTAGCAATTGGAGCTTTTATAAGTGTTGCAACCCTACAAAAAGTAATTCCAGATTAATACAGAAATTGACTGCCGATATCGACACTTTGCTTTAATACTGTTTTTTTATGATTGGGTATGAATAAGATCGCATGAGGAATGAATTGGTGTATAGTATGAAGAATACGTGAAAGCGAGGGACTGACGATTGAAGTGAGTTTGGAAGGAATGTTGAAGGATGCTTGTTGCAGTTTGAATGATATGTTTTCTAGATGTATGTATGTATGTATGTATATATATATATATATATATATATATATATATATATATATATATATATATGTATGTATGTATGTATTGTAACGTGCGCCCCTGACTTACGAGCACCGCTTCTGGTAGAATATTCCCGAGCGATGACGTAATCCTCGCCGGCGACGGAAAAACCCATACGCGTTCAGACTGGTTAATTACATCCGGTGGGGTGATCCTTTGTGTTCGATGATGGTCGCGTCAGAAAGTTCCAGAAGGACAATATAGAAGCTACGAACAGTGAGTGATATAAATAAACAGTCTACGAGATGTGAACATAAATAAATGTAGTTATACAGGGTGGGGCAGAAAAACCTATCCGATTTCAAAACGTTATAAAACTAAAACCACTCAACTTGTCAAAAAAATTTTTTATTAACATATCGCAAATATTATGCCATTTTTAAATTTAAGTTTTGAAAAGCACATCACTCAAATGTCGTCCTTGGGAGCGGATACACTGATTTAGGCGCTCGCGGTAGCTTTCCATGACTTTCACCGTCATTTCCACAGGAATTTCTTCAATTGCCCGAGCAATTTCCCTTCGTAAAGCAAGAAGGGTCCTTGGTCGATGCTGGTAAACCTTCGATTTGAGGTAACCCCAAAGGAAGAAGTCACATGGAGTGAGATCCGGTGAGCGCGGCGGCCAGCCAAGATCACCTCTCAGGGAAATGAGGCGACCGGGAAACAGTTCCCTGAGAATGTCCATTGATCGTCGCGATGTGTGGGCGGTTGCCCCATCCTGTTGAAACCACACATTTTCCACGCCATTTTCTTCCATTTTGGGTCTAAGAAAATTTTCCAGCATGAAACAATAGCGCTCGCTGTTGACCGTTACGGTTTGCCCATTTTCTTCAAAAAAGTAAGGCCCCCAGACGCCTAGGCGGGAAAGAGCACACCACACAGTCACTTTTGGGCTATGGAGGGGTTCCTGATGGATTTCTCGAGGATTTTCGTCACTCCAATATCGAAAATTCTGCCTGTTAACGGCACCACAAAGGTGAAAATGGGCTTCGTCCGTGAAGAGCACAACATCGTCGTTTGGGAGTTCTCGGAGATCGCGACACAGGTTCGTACGGGTTTCAAAATCCCTTTCACTTAATTCCTGTGCAACAACCATTTTGTAGGGATGCATTTTGAGGTCCCGGTGCAAAATGCGCCGAATACTGCGGTTGGAAATCGCCAAAGCGAGCGAATGTTTTCGCGCCGAACGACGCGGGGAACGTTCAATCGCGGCTCTCACATTGGCCACGTTTTCAGGTCCTGTTGCTGTCCTGGGACGTCCAGGCGACTTCTTTTTCAATGCTGAACTCGTCTGTCTAAAATTTGACACCCACACTTTAATCGTAGCGTGATGTGGAACAGGATCATGACGCCCGAGTCCGAAATGAATTCGAAAAGCACGTTGTGTAGCAATTATCGAACCGCCGCATTCGATAAACCGCTCAATAACAAAAGCACGATGTTCACCAGACCAAGGCATGTTGACTACTGACAAATGGCATAAAACCGGCTTTCTAACGGTTTTTACCCCACTACTCTACCTGCTCCCTCTTCTGAGAAAAAGGGATTTGAAATCGGATAGGTTTTTCTGCCCCACCCTGTATAAGTAAGTATAGTGATATAAATATTTTTTAAATAAATAATCTTAGTTTAAGCATTTCATAATATTGGTAGTCTTAAATTAGTGTTTATAATTATGTAATCATTGTGTTAGTTTTTCTTATTATCTTTTTAATATTTATCCTAATTATTTATCGGTTAATAAACGTATTATTTTAATTAATAATATTTCTCTGGTTTTTACACTTCACCCATATAAATAAACGTTACAATTGGTGTCAGGTGTACGGGTTGTTAATAACTGTGAAGGTTAAATAAAAATAAATAAAATGTCTAAACTATTAATATTAAGCGAATTGAAAGTACATGATCTCAAGACGGAACTGGAAGAGCGAGATTTGGAAGCAACGGGAAGAAAGATAGAGCTTCAAGAAAGACTGCGACAAGCATTAACCGATTCTGGTGATAATCCTGAAGATTACATTTTTGAAATTTCGTGTCTCGAGTCCGACATTTTTAAACTTGTAGTTGAATATTGTAAAAGATTAGAACAAATATGGGAAGAAAGTTCTAGAAGTTTGGATCGGATATTGAAAGAAAGATCTGGAAAAGTAGAGGAAAAATCCGGAGCATTGGAAGAAGAATTAAAGGAACATTCTAGAACATCGCAAAGGGAATTCCATGAAAGTTCTAGAAAAGCGGAGAAAAAATTCGGAGCATTGGAAGAATTAATGGAACATTCTAGAACAGTGGAACAGGAATGTGATGAGAGTTCTAGAAAAGCTGAAGAATATTCTGGAATTCTGGAGCAGAAATTGGAACAGGAATTGAAGGTGAATTCTGGAAGAGTAGGGGAGAATTCTGGAATCGTGGAGCAAATGTTGGAGCGGGAAGTGAAGAATTCTGGAAAAACTGATGAAGGACTTCTGGAGTTTGGTGCCGACGTGGCTTGTTTTTATCGTCTCGCACAACCTACGGCTCCTGACAGCGATTTAGAGTACCTGGCCACTCAGGCACTCATTTCCGGAGTTCGAGACAGCAATACCCAGCAAACACTGCAATTAGGCCACCCTAAAACTATGGTTGACGTACTCTCATATGTATCAGATCATGAAGCTGCCATAGAAGTTTCACTTAACCAATCGCGAGTGCGAAATAATTATGCTGAGGGAAATGAAAACACTGAAGCCATAGATGAAAAAGTGCGACGAATTATAAACGAAGTGTTTGTTAGATAGAAGAAAGAAACTCCGCTGTTACAAAAGAAGACGGAAGCGAAAAAGGAAGAGACCACGAGAGAGAAAGAGAGCGTGTTCAGCAAGAAATTAAAAAAAAATCTAGGAAGAAATTGTAGAGGTAAAGGAAAAATCCGTTGATGTCAAGGATGAATATGAAGAAAGAATGGGCAGTGAGAATCAAATGGAAAACATGCAGAAAGACAAAGCAAGGGACTAGAAAGAAAGGGAAGTAATGTCGGCGCATTGTCCAGAAGGCCATGCCAAGATGGAGGCAAATATGGTAGTCGACTGGAATAGAAACATTCCACCATTGCCAGAATAACAGTAGTTGACGATAGCTGGCAGCCCGATGGACTACACAAGGACCAAGAAAATGACCCGACTTTGAAAATATTACTGGAATGGAAAGCAGAAGAAAGCAAACCAAGATGGGAAGAAGTTGCACCACACTCACAGAGTGTAAAATCGTACTGGACGCAATGGGACTCAATGATGATTGAGGATGGCCTGTTAAAGCGTTTGGTGGAAAATACCGATTGAACTGAGAAGAGAACTCATTGGATTATTCCTAAGAATAGAATACCAGACGTGTTGAAAGAGGTCCATGACGGATCTAGAGGAGGCCATGTTGGAGTCAACAAAACATTAGAAAGATTGCGCCAGCGATTTTACCGGGTTAACTGCAAAGAAGACATTAAAGACTGGTGCAACGGTCCGCATAGACGACTGAGAACTACAATGCGTCAATACAACGTTGGTAGTCCATTTGAGCACATTGCGATTGATGTGGCCGGACCATTTCCGGAAAGTGACGACGGAAATAAATACATCGTTGTTGTCATGGACGATTTCACCAAGTGGGCTGAGGCCTATCCATTACCCAAGCAGGAAGCCATCATGGTCGCTGAAACATTAGTTAAAGGGTGTGTATGCCGGTTTGGTGTACCACGTGAACTTCACTCCGACCAGGGAAGAAATTTCGAGTCTGCCGTTTTCCAAAATATCTGTAAGATATTTGGAATTAATAAAACGAGGACAACCACATTACATCCGCAGTCCGATGGCATGGTTGAACGAATGAACAGAGCGATTAACCGATACTTGTCGAAGGTGGCCTCCAACCACCAAAGAGACTGGGACCGACATCTTCATCTGTTCCTGATGGCTTATTGTTCATCCGTCCATGAAACAACAGGGCAAACTCCTGCGAAAATTTTATTCGGGCGTGAGTTGCGCCTGCCATGTGACTTGGTGTTCGGCAGTAAACCCGGGGAAGATCTGGCCGGGGAAGATTACGTAACGGATTTACGGAGAAGAATGGACGACATTCATGAACAAGTCCGTACAGACATTCAAGCTGCCAGCGAGCGAATGAAGGACCAGTGTGACATCAAGGCAGAAAAAGGTGGATACAACCTGCGGATTTAGTGTGGCTTTACAATCCACAAAGGCGTCGAGGTTTATCACCAAAGCTGCAAAGAAATTGGGAAGGTCTTTTTCGGGTCGATAAGAGAATAAACGACGTGAAAACACCAACAGGGAAGCAAAGAGTAGTACACTTCAATCGGCTAGCCCCTTTTGCTGGTGACAACGATGAAGACCAGCGTGGAGCAACGGTTCGTCGGATCATAGCTCAGGAACCGACTTTTGAATACTTCATGGAACAGTATTCCCCCGGCCACTGCGTATCAGAAGACTTAAAGATGTCACACGGCATAGCGTCTGTCTTTAAGACGAAATTTGGACGACTACAAGAACTGGCCAACCAAGGTCCATCCGTCGGGAAAACGCTACGACTGAGGGATAGTAATATAGAACATCACCGGTATATCTACTACCTGGTCACAAAACCACGCTCGTACCAGAAGCCGTTGTATCGCAGTCTATGGAACTCACCGTGCGATTTTAAGGATCATCTGCTAGAGAATGACATTTTGAAGCTAGCAGTACCGAAGTTAGGGTGTGGACTAGATGGTTTGGATTGAAGGATTGTTAGGAACATGATAGAGATCCTCTTCCACTATACCGGTATTGAAATTTTCGTCTGCAGCTTTAACCTTAACGGACAGAAAGAAGAACTCCAGCGGACCATCGACTGTCACTTCTTCAAGAGACTTCTAAATGTACCAAAGGTAATACATGTAGATTTCGTCATCAAGAACTGTTTCGGGACGAAACAGTCTTAAGGAGGGGGCAGTGTAACGTGTGCCCCTGACTTAAGAGTATACGAGCGCCGCTACTGGTAGCATATTCCCAAGCGATGACGTACTCCCCGCCGGCGACGGAAAAACCCATATGCGTTCAGACTGGTTAATTACATCCGGTGGTGTGATCCTTTGTGTTTGATGATGGTCGCGTCAGAAATTTCCAGAAGGACACTAAGCTGTATAAATACCGTCCGAGGGACAGCGGAGACATAGTCTGTTATATAGAAGCAATGAGCAACGAACAGTGGGTGATATAAATAAACAGTCAACGAGATGTGAACATAAATAAATGTAGTTATATAAATAAATAAAGTGATATAAATTTTATTTAAATAAATAATCTTAGTGCTTAAGAATTTAATAATATTGTTAGTCTTAAATTAGTGTTTATAATTATATAATCATAATGTTTTTAATATTAATCTTAATTATTTATCGTTTAATAAACGTATTATTTTAATCAATAATATTTCTCTGATTTTTACACTTCACCCATATAAATAAACGTTACAGTATGTATGTATATATGTATGTATGTAATGTATGTATGTATGGGATGTATCTATGTATGTATGTGATGTGTGTATGTATGTGATGTATGTATGAAATGTATGTATGCAATGTATGTATGTATGAAATGTATGTATGTAATGTATGTATGTAATGTATGTATGTATGTAGTATATGTATGTAATGTATGTATGTAATGTATGTATGTAATGTATGTATGTAATGTATGTATGTAATGTATGTATGTATGTAATGTATATATATGTAGTGTATGTATGTAATGTATGTATGTAATGTACGTAGGTAATGGTATGTAATGTATGTATGTAATGTATGTATGTATGTATGTAATGTATGTATGTAATGTATGTATGTAATGTATGTATGTAATGTATGTATGTAATGTATGTATGTAATGTATGTATGTAATGTATGTATGTAATGTATGTATGTAATGTATGTATGTAATGTACGTAGGTAATGTATGTATGTAATGTATGTATGTAATGTATGTATGTGATGTATGTATGTATGTAATGTATGTATGTAATGTATGTATGTAATGTATGTATGTATGTAATGTATGTATGTAATGTATGTATGTAATGTATGTATGTAATGTATGTATGTAATGTATGTATGTAATGTACGTAGGTAATGTATGTATGTAATGTATGTATGTATGTAATGTATGTATGTAATGTATGTATGTAATGTATGTATGTATTGTATGTATGTATGTAATGTATGTATGTAATGTACGTAGGTAATGTATGTATGTAATGTATGTATGTGATGTATGTATGTAATGTATGTATGTAATGTATGTATGTATGTAATGTATGTATGTAGTGTATGTATGTAATGTATGTATGTAATGTATGTATGTAATGTATGTATGTAATGTATGTATGTAATGTATGTATGTAATGTATGTATGTAATGTATGTATGTAGTGTATGTATGTAATGTATGTATGTAATGTACGTAGGTAATGTATGTATGTATTGTATGTATGTGATGTATGTATGTAATGTATGTATGTAATGTATGTATGTATGTATGTACTGTATGTATGTAATGTATGTATGTAATGTATTTATGTAATGTATGTAATGTATGCATGTACTTATGTATAGAACAGTATAGAGTACTGATGTTGAGACGGTTTTTTACTGGCATTTTCTTGAATAACTAAATACAGTCCTTTCTCTACAACTGTGCACTGTAAAGTCCACGGTATATTATTTATTAATTGTAGTGATGGAACAGATAGTGGTTCTTAAATGTCTGATAACGAATATTCGCTCTTGTCACAGAGCCGGATAACAGATTATCTGGCCAGACAATATCTTTATATAGTTATTTAGTATTTAATCATAAATGAACAAATTTTAACATCAAATTTTGTTGACCCGCGGATAAAAATGTTACGTGTTAAATGTTTACACTTTTTTACAGTATATTTAACTATCATAAAGACGTTATTCACTTTAAAGCTTTTATATAATGCAAGTTATTAGTGTTTACACTAAATGTTACACTACTTTTAATTATTTATTTTTATACCTATAATAAAGTTTATAGAAATAAAATAATTGAAATATTTAATTTTATTAAAATATAATGAAAGAAATCCAAATTTTATTTTTATTTTAATGATTGATTGATTAGCTCTATAGGATAGATCCAAATTATTGAGCAGCATTACATAATTATCATTGATGTACGAGTAGCAGTATACTTAAAATATTGATATATGTACGAACAAGCATAAGCAAAATAAAATCCAGTTCGAATTCGGTTAAGTTGGCCGGATTATCCGTTGCATGTGCAAATGTATGTAATAAATGAGAGCAAATAAGAATTTTTAACAATTGTTGATTTTAAAAACTTCATTTAATCAAATACAATTTTATGTTGTCAATTATTTTCGCACAAATTTTATTTTAGAAAGCAAATGATAACCGATTGTTGTTCGGATTAAGGACTCTAAGAGTTCTACAAATACACGGCGGTCGTCAATGTACCTACGTTACTGAGAATTTAAACGTAAGTTTCGGACAGTATGCTTTATTTTTTTCTGCAGAGAGTCATGCATTTGCATTAGAGCTTTTGTAAATGTTACTACTCTGCAAACAGTAATTCCAGTTTCATACAGAACTTACCTGTCTGATTTCAGCACTTTACTTGAATGAATGAGATGTTTCGGGGTATGTTTGGACGGATTGTATGGGGACATGGTGTGTTAAGAATAAGTGAGAACAAGAGAATGGCGAATGAATAAATGAATTTGGATAAGGTGAAAGAAGCGTGTACGTGCAAAAATGTGTACGGAAGGATGATTGCTCCATGAATGTATGAGGGGGGACCCAAAAAAAAAAACGAGAATTATCTTCTGACGACTGGTAGGGCGCCAGTTCCGACTACTCCCATTAGGTTCCTCTCGTAGACTCCATTTTGGATCTGTTGCCTAAGCGTCAATCTTAGGGAAATATCTAAGCAGTCACTGTGATTTTTTAAACGTCACACTGGCCGCTCAGATGTTTCCCCAAAAATGATGTGTGGAAGACACCCAAGATAGTGTCTGATGAAAGCACCTAACGGGAGAAGTCGGAATTAGCACCCGCTAGAAAATAATTCTCGTAATTTTTGGGTCCTACCGTGTATGTATGTGTTAGGTATCGTTGTTGAAATCGGCGTATTATAGGCATTTTCTTGAATAACTGGATACAGTTCTTTTTCCACATTCTTTATGATGTTTTTATTGTCCGATTAATCGTAAAATCATAGATGGTGTCTGGTGTTATTGAATATAATATATTTAAGAAAATAATAGTTTTATATTGATAGCTGGTTTTACAAATTGGTTACTTTGTATTTCAGAAAGAAAAGAAAACTAAAGGTTATCGCTCAGAATAAGGACTTCTATTCTAATAATACAATTTGGTTAAGAAGAAAGTATCTACACGGTACTTAAAATAAATTCTGCAGGACAAAAACGTAAGTTTTAAATAACATATGATTTAGTTTTTCTGCAGTCTTGCATTTGCGTTAGAGATTTTGTAAATGTTACAACTCTGTAAACAGTAAGTCCAGTTTCCAGTTTCATATAGAACTTGCCTGTCGGTCTTCAGCACTTTACGTGCATAAATTTTAATTACCGTTTGCAAATTTTTAAGTAAGAATTTTTAACAATTTCCTTTGTAATTCAACATATCGAGTAGACTAGATCAAGATACCCGTACTTAGTTCCCGACCAATTATAAATCTGTCTTTCAATAGTGCATGGTACTTTACAAGAGGTTTTAACAAATATATGTTTAAATTTTTCAAACTACTAAATAAATAAATTGTTTAAACAATAAAGAATTGTGGAATATGTATTTTCAACAATTTAATGTATTTTTTTTATTGTAGATTACAGATTATGTTACAAAGTATATTTATTGCAACGCAATAATATGAAAAGCTTGATGATTTTCATTTGGTAGCTATTTCTATTGCAATAATTTTGAGGGCCTTGAGATGACATTTTTTTCTTCCTATAAGTTAAGTGTGTGAGAATAAAAATAATTTTGTAGGGTTTTACAAATTCTTGCATTAACAGTTGTATTTATCGAATTAATTATAGTAAATGATGATTTTATTAATTGTACTTATTCCTTTGTGAATATACAGGGTGGAAACAAACTTAATGTCATAAATTTAAGGGTGAGTAGTATGACATGTGTAGATTACGAAACTGGAAGAATTTTTTAAAAATTCGAAAAACGAAAATTCGACTTTTCTTAAGGAAACTTTTTTTTACTGCTGTTTTAATTCATATTTCATTAAAAATATGGTTCTCAAAAATACATTCAAAATTAGTTGTATAAGATATTATTCTTAATAATTAAATTAAATAGCATTTTTAACGAAAATAATTGTGTAATAGATAAAATAATGCAAATGCGTTGCCAGTAGTCCAGTGGTACCAAAAATGTTAGTTTCATGAAATCTACCCTTAAATATGCGAATTTTTAAAAAATTCTTTCTATTTCGTAATCTACACATATCATACTACCCACCCTTAAATTTATGACATTAAGTTCGTTTCCACCCTGTATATAATAAAAAATATATCTGATTAATAATAATAATAATATTAATAATAATATTATTAATAATAATAATATTAATAATAATAATAATAATAATAATAATAATTAATACTAATATATTTATTTGTTATTTTGTACAAACATAAGTATTTACATATTTGTTACACAACCGTATGTAAATTAGACCTGTTCTTTATATTGGGAGGACAGTGGGAAGGAGGGGGGATAATAATAATAATAATAATAATAATAATAATAATAATAATAATAATAATAATAATAATAATAATAATAATAATAATATTAATAATAATAATATTAATAATAATAATAATAATAATAATGATACAAGAAATATTTCCATTAATTTATATTTTATCTAAACTTTTTGTTTTCCATATTTTATATGTTACAGATATATCTAAATTTGAAATTCGACATAATGCGTGTGGACGTGAAGAATGCATAATCTGGGACATTTAGGAGCAGTACATTACAAATTGTAACGATGCGCCTTATAAGGTAAGATTTAAAACAGGTCCTAAAAATAAAAATATATAGATAAAAATTGCGTACAATTATTTGTTTTATAACTTATTAAAAAAAGTCTCTAAAATAATCCTTAATTGATTGACAGAGCTAAAACACTGCTAGTCAACTCCGATCCGTTTTTTATATGTTACAGATCTTACCAAATTTCGAAGTCCACATTCGCGTCAAGAAATACACCATCAGGAAATTTGGGAGCAGTTAGCAGTTCATTACAAATAAGGTAAGATTTAAAAAAAAAACAGATACTAAAAAATACATGGTTTCTTAAAAAATATTCACTATCAACAAAAAATAAACAATTAATCATATAAAGAATCACAAAATTACTGTTTATATATATATATATATATATATATATATATATATATATATATATATATATTTGATCTGAAATTAATAGGGCAAAAATTTCAGCCATGTGAAAATGTTACTATTTATTTTCTATGGTCCATAAAAAATTAGACACCCGGTATATTAACTAAATTTAACCCTTTGACACATTTAATACAACAAATAACAAACACAAGTCCCGTATTACGAGCGTACTTTTATAATAAAAGCTCTTTTACGGAGCACATAAGAATATAATGTAAAAGCGCGCTCCATAAAAGTGCTTTTGTTATAAAAGGGTACTTGCAACACAGGCCAATAGTCCTGTATGAAGGATAAATAACCAATAAGCCCACGCACTATTGGTTACTTTTTTATTTACAGAAGTACGGGTCATTATAAATTAAAAATTGGTAATTTCAGCAAAATAATATTTATACCAGTGATTCTCAAAATACAGGACTTTACTTTCTTATATTAATTAAGAACATTTATTTTATATTTGTTTATTCGCTATTCGCTAGAGAATTTAATTCAGAGATCAATGATGTAATATTTTCATACCCACACGTAACAACTTTTTGAAAAAAATTTATCTAAAATTGTATACACTATCAAACACTTGACTTGACAACAATGTATTATCGCGTTTTTTTTTTTTACTGAATATAGGGTGTTGTCAGTCATCAAACTGTCATCTGTCAATTTCAGACATTCTTTTTATATCGAAAGGGTATTGTCAACATTTTAATTTAACTGTGTAATTTAATGTTTTTTTATTAATAATTACCTTACTTGTTCTGATTTTCTTTTAATGCTGTCCAAGTCCAACTCTCCAAGTTATATTTAATATTTCCAACTACACTTTATTAAATTTTGATAGAACTCACACAGATATTTGATAGTTTTGGACAGCATTTATTCCAAGAAATAATATCGAACATGTATGGATAGTATGTACTATACAAAATGTAAAAGTATATTTAGGCATAATATATAATGCTCAAGATATTACCGTTAACTCGCAATACTAGAAAGTATATTCACTGAGTTCATTTTACAGTGTGATTACCTAATTTGCACAGGAGATATGAATATTAATTTATTATCCGATGACTATAACACAATATTATTCTGATCTTTTGTTTGTTTAAAATATGCATCAAATAATAATTATTAAATATACAAGACATCTTCGAGATCACTGTTGGATGTTATGTTCTGTCTGATAAAAGTATTTGCGACAGGTTAGGTAATGTTCATTGTCAAGAGTTGAGTGATTATGATTGTGTTTATTGTGTTTAGCTGTTACACTCTGTATTATTACTAGTTTTGAAATATGAAAATCCGCGTTTTAAATATTTATTTACAAGAACAATTCAGTTTTTCAAACTCAATGTTAGCACATATTTCCATATTCAAAATATTTTCTTTTGAATATTACATTGTATGAAAAGGAAAATGAGAGGTATATGGTGATGACTACTACTACTTAACGAATTACGGCCGACAAAAAGTGTGAAAAAGTGCAATCGTTTATTGCTTATTAATTATAAATATATTTAAATTTTATATCTACACCATTGTATATTTGTATAGTTTTGATTAAAATTTCTGTCAGCTCGAAATACATTAAAATAATTAATAATATTAATAATCTTTATTGACTATAAGCCAAAGGCGGGGTTCAGCCAAAGGCTGTTCTTCCACCCAACCATACAAATAAATATAGAAAAAATTAAATTACCAGGATTTTTTACAAAGAATAATTTACAACTTAGATATTATAAATACTACATATAGAAATTATATAACAAAAATGAACAAAGTTAAGTGCTAAACATTTCTTTTATATGTCTACGAAATGTATATAGAGACAGAGATTTTAACGAATTGGTATCAAAAAGTTCAGAATTCTAAATGCAGTCATGGCACCAAGTTTCTGTAAGAGCATATACTAGGAAGTGTGTAAGTGTTAGTGAGTTAACGTATAGATCGGTAACTTTGCCTCCTAAGCTTCTAACATTTTGATAGTAGCAGTCAAAATTATTGGAAGGTTCACTCTTAGAAGAGTTAGTAGTGGATTCACTAATAAATACATCCTGTAATTGCTATGCCTCGCCAAGTACATAATTTTTAATTTTTTTAAGGGTTTCTTGATACACGTGACAATTAGGATCCCACACAGCATGATCACAACAGATTTCGGTCTTATGAACCTTCATTTGCGAACAGTGGACACATTTCAATGTGGCAGATGTACATTTGCTTAGAGTGTGAGATTCTGCACATTTAGGACATTGTGAGGCAGTGTGATGGAACCCACAACAGTTATAGCATCTTCTTAAATCAACGGCATCTTATACCGAACAATAATCATACCCTACAACTATCTTGCCAGAATTTAGAAGTGCATAATAGGTGTTGCGATCTACTTGAATTACAGCTTGGAACAGATTGTTATTTTTCTTCAAGGGTTTAATTGAAATTACTTCACAACTACTCTTTTCAGAGAAGCTAGTTCTGTTTTGATTTTGTATAAAGTTTAAAAACTTTTGGGGTTCTAGATTTTCTGACATACCAACAATTTTGAGTCTAGGATTCAGTAGTGGTAATTGTTTAATCTCATAATTTTTGCTCATTGTTTCACTCGCTAACTGTTTCAGTTTTGTTACATCATCCTTATCCTAACAGCTGATTAATACACTCCCGTCACGCTTGCGTTTAATATTGGTAATATTAATATTAGATTCAATAAGTTCACAGATTTTAATATATCTGATTTAGTTTTAACTGATTTTTGAGTTCCAGATAAGGGCTTGACAATTAAGGGGGGTTCATAATTTTTATTTTTCACAACCTTCGAATAACTGTTTGCCTCGGAGTACGGTGGAATAACAACTTTTTCACACAATTCTTTGACTATTTTGTAATTCATCTTTCAACTGAATAAACTTGCTGTTAAGATCACTTTGAAAGAATTGAAAAGTAAGTTTAAGCTATCAGCAACATTGTTTTTCATTAATTTCGACAAGTTTTCCTGTATTTGTTTTATATTAAAAGGAACAGACTTATCAATTATTTCAGACGATCTTTTACATTCATCGCATAACAAAAGAAGATTACTATGTTTTGATATAAATTCAAAATGTTTTTCATCAATATTAACACAATTTATATGAAAAAATAAACCGCAAATGCCTTCGCAAGATATTATTGCTTGGTCCGGTTTTTTATACCTACTTTACCACAAGCAGACATTTTTTCTCATAACGACAGAAACGAATTAAATAAAATGTATATCTAAAATAATAAATAAATAAAACTAGGTAAAAAAAAGCTAAAATGTATGCGAATGAAACACAGAGGACACAAGACGGAAAGGTAGCGCCAGTGCGGTCCGTCACGGCTTAGGTTAAAAACATACGGGAGTAGGACCACGGATAGGTCAACAATAGAGCAGAAATGTTACTGAAAATGAAGAAACGGGCGAACGAAATAAAAGCCTGACAGCTATAAAAATATAAATGCCTAACAAATGACGCTAAAATAAATAAATAAAAATATTTAGTACGCCACTGACGAGTGTGGCACTGAGACAAGTCACGTTAATTCGTGTAAACTTGTCGAGAAATAACCTACCTTATGAAAAAAGAATAAAATAAATGTGCAATATATAAAAACTAAAAAATAATTGGAACAGACTCACTTATTTCCAGATACAAGATCACTAACATACACTTATGATTATCCAAAATCAAAACAGAATTAGTACAAAAAACACTGCATACGAGTAAAATGGCAAAAAAAAATTATAACGAACTCTGTTATAACGAACGTCCGCTTAAAGTGAACCATTTCTTTGTCGCTAGCATGCAAACATTCTGCCTATAACGAACTTGCTCAATGAAATTCTGGGAATCCCCCAATAATAAAAACATTCGCCCTAGAAAAACACTGCCAGTAGTAAACATTTCATGGTGTAAAGCCATGTCTGCATCAATGGGTGAAAAATCTCGTAAGCGTAAAGCTTTTACAGTTGAAAAAAAATACGAAATCATACAAAAACTGACATGGCATGAAGCAAAGCCAGATCTGTCTACAAATGGGGTTAAGAAAATCAACAGTAGGTACAATTTGGAAAGATAGGGTTAAAATACTGGCTGTTTATGAATGATAATTGTGCTGCTAAAAAGTTATGGAAATCGCATCATGAGTAGCTGGATCGAGGTTTATTAAAATGGTTTTCCTAAAAAAGGGCGGATAATGTGACACTTAGTGGTGCAATATTGCAAGAAAAGGTGAGTGACTTGGGAAGCAAGATAGAAAATAAGGAATTCAAATGCAATCGTAGCTGGATTGAGCGGTTCAAAAATACATGATATCTGCAGTGGAAATATTGTGGGTGAGTCGGCTTCAGTCAATATGGAAACTGTGCACGACTGGTTAAAGGAAAACTGGCCGAAAATTCGAGAAAATTATAAAGATAATGAAATTTTCAATTCAGACGAAACAGGACTGTTTTTTTAAACTCACTCCCGATAAAACTTTAAAATTTAAATGCGAAACATGCACGGGTTGCAAATTGTCAAAACAAAGAATTACTGTTTTGGTTGCTGCTAATTTCTCAGGCACCGAAAAACGCAAATTGTATGTATTATGTACTGTTTATGTTTTTAACACGAATTTACGTCTTTTCTTATATTGCGAACCTCGGATATAGCGAACTGTTCCTACTGACAAGTAAGGGTTCGTTACAGTCGGATTTGACTGTATGTACATATATGTATGTATATATATATATATATATATATATATATATATATATATATATATATATATATATATATATATATATGTATATATATATGTATATATGTATATATGTATATATGTATATATGTATACAGGGTGATTTCTAACGTACGGACGAAACTGATAGGGCAACTAGAGGGGACCAAAATATAGTTTTTTTTACAATAAACTTTTGATCATAATCGAATAACAAGAAAGATACAACGGTTTAAAGTTCTTATAAATTAACGCCCACTTATTGAGTACCGCTGAGCTTACTGTATTCGCGTTTACATTAGAAACAATTCTCACACAATCTGATACATTTCTGTTGTATTATTTTTACGGTATGCAGAAAACATCAAATAAAATGATGACAAGATACAAACGAATGAAACTTTAATCAACAAAATTATCAAAAGCTACAAAATTTTAAAGTAATAAACAATAAATAATAACGTATGAATAGTAATAAATAATCATAAAATAATTAAAAGTGTTCACAAAAGTTGTTCGAAATGTTGACCCTGCATTTCAACACACAATTGCGCACGACGAATCCAGTTTTCTGTTAACCGTGGAAACTGTTGGCGTAAATTCTCTACAGTGGTATTGATACGACGACGTAACTCGTCGATGGTATTAACTTCGGTGGCATATACCAATGTTTTCATGTAACCCCATAAGAAAAAGTCAAGTGGGTTAAGATCGGGGCTTCAGCCCATATGTGGGAATTGTGGAAGTTGAGAACACCATCTCTTGTAAAACAACATTCATCCGTTACCAATACATACATTGGAAATTCTCTTTCTCTGTTAGAACGATCTAACAACCACTCGCAAAACTGCTGTCGCAACGCATAATCACCTAGAGCTAGTCCTTGCACCCTTTGCAAATGATAGGGATGTAAACCATTTTTTTTCAATGTATTCCAAACAAAATATTGGGAAACTTCGACTTGTTGAGCAATTTGCCGTGTACTTGTAGTTGGATCAGCATCTGCCATATCCAAAATTGCTTCTTCCACATTCACCTCGATTTGATTTGGTCTACCACCACCATGGCCTTTTTTAGGTTGTAATTTACCTGTTTCTCTTCCGCGTTGAATTACCCGCAAAAAAGTATTTCTGGAAGGCGTTTGTCGATTTGGAAATCGTTCCAAATACATACGTCGTGCGCGTTCAGCGTTTTCTTCAGCAGCTCCATACACCATAATCATGTCTACGTATTCTTCGTTAGTGAAATTAACCATTTCAGTCGAATTAATGACTTAACAAATAACCTATTTAATTTTTGACGTTTAAGTAATTTTGACTTACCTACATACATGATTAAATTAAATAAATCAGCGGTTCTCAATAAACGAACACCCATGACTGAATATTTTAAAGAACAATTTAAATAGCTATACCTTTCATCTTATAAAAATTTTAATAAAATTTTAACTGAACTTTGTTTAATTAA